>JAJOZX010005294.1:0-165000 GCA_023014485.1 Bathynomus jamesi
TACATATATTATAATTTTATATATATATACATATATTATAATTTATATATATATATATAGATATTATAATTATATATATATATATATTATAATTTGATATATATCTATATATATAAATATTTTTATAGATATATATATATTATAATTTTTATATATATATATATATTATAATTTATAGATATATATATATATTATAATTTATAGATATATATATATTATAATTTATATATATATATATATATATTATATTTATATATATATATATATATATTATAATTTATATATATATATATAATTATAATTTATATATATATAATATATTATAATTTATATATATATATATATATATTATAATTTATATATATATATATATATAATAATTATATATATATATATATTATAATTTATATATATATATATATTATAATTTATATATATAATATATATATATAATTTATATATATATATATATATTATAATTTTATATATATATATATTATAATTTATATATATATATATTATAATTTATATATATATATATATATTATAATTTATATATATATATATATATTATAATTTATATATATATATAATATATAATTTAAAATTAAACCTCGACTTATTTGAAATTAAACCTCGACTTATTTGAAATTAAACCTCGACTTATTTGAAATTAAACCTCGACTTATTTGAAATTAAACCTCGACTTATTTGAAATTAAACCTCGACTTATTTGAAATTAAACCTCGACTTATTTGAAATTAAACCTCGACTTATTTGAAATTAAACCTCGACTTATTTGAAATTAAACCTCGACTTATTTGAAATTAAACCTCGACTTATTTGAAATTAAACCTCGACTTATTTGAAATTAAACCTCGACTTATTTGAAATTAAACCTCGACTTATTTGAAATTAAACCTCGACTTATTTGAAATTAAACCTCGACTTATTTGAAATTAAACCTCGACTTATTTGAAATTAAACCTCGACTTATTTGAAATTAAACCTCGACTTATTTGAAATTAAACCTCGACTTATTTGAAATTAAACCTCGACTTATTTGAAATTAAACCTCGACTTATTTGAAATTAAACCTCGACTTATTTGAAATTAAACCTCGACTTATTTGAAATTAAACCTCGACTTATTTGAAATTAAACCTCGACTTATTTGAAATTAAACCTCGACTTATTTGAAATTAAACCTCGACTTATTTGAAATTAAACCTCGACTTATTTGAAATTAAACCTCGACTTATTTGAAATTAAACCTCGACTTATTTGAAATTAAACCTCGACTTATTTGAAATTAAACCTCGACTTATTTGAAATTAAACCTCGACTTATTTGAAATTAAACCTCGACTTATTTGAAATTAAACCTCGACTTATTTGAAATTAAACCTCGACTTATTTGAAATTAAACCTCGACTTATTTGAAATTAAACCTCGACTTATTTGAAATTAAACCTCGACTTATTTGAAATTAAACCTCGACTTATTTGAAATTAAACCTCGACTTATTTGAAATTAAACCTCGACTTATTTGAAATTAAACCTCGACTTATTTGAAATTAAACCTCGACTTATTTGAAATTAAACCTCGACTTATTTGAAATTAAACCTCGACTTATTTGAAATTAAACCTCGACTTATTTGAAATTAAACCTCGACTTATTTGAAATTAAACCTCGACTTATTTGAAATTAAACCTCGACTTATTTGAAATTAAACCTCGACTTATTTGAAATTAAACCTCGACTTATTTGAAATTAAACCTCGACTTATTTGAAATTAAACCTCGACTTATTTGAAATTAAACCTCGACTTATTTGAAATTAAACCTCGACTTATTTGAAATTAAACCTCGACTTATTTGAAATTAAACCTCGACTTATTTGAAATTAAACCTCGACTTATTTGAAATTAAACCTCGACTTATTTGAAATTAAACCTCGACTTATTTGAAATTAAACCTCGACTTATTTGAAATTAAACCTCGACTTATTTGAAATTAAACCTCGACTTATTTGAAATTAAACCTCGACTTATTTGAAATTAAACCTCGACTTATTTGAAATTAAACCTCGACTTATTTGAAATTAAACCTCGACTTATTTGAAATTAAACCTCGACTTATTTGAAATTAAACCTCGACTTATTTGAAATTAAACCTCGACTTATTTGAAATTAAACCTCAACTTATTTGAAATTGAAGGTAAAATGGTGTAGATTGTGAAAACTAGCTTCAGACAGTGAAATGTAACCTAATTAAATAGAAATTTAGCTATCAAAATGTTTAATTAAAACCAACCAGATAATAACACATTGCCTAGGTGTGAAAACCAGACCCACAACTAAGTTTTTCACCTGAGAGATAAAATATAAATATGCTAAATTAATCAGACAAAAAAACTAACCTGATATCACTGGGAGCATTTTTCCATCCCAATGAAGAACTAAAGGCTCTCCAGGACAAAATGCTTGCTCTTGATATTCTGTTGCTATTTCTTTGCGTAACTTTTGACAAGTTCGAAGCATAGTAGATTTTGACACTGTAATGTTTTCCAAATTATGGCCCAAAGACTGAGCAACAACAGCATAAGACATAGCTGCATCTCGATTGGAAAGATTCATTCTATCATAGGCTGCTACAACATTTTTGTCAATAGGCTTTGACTTTTTAGGAGCCAACATTTTCTTTTTAAATTGCTCTTCAGAGGGACCTTGAAAATTCATTTCAAGGTTGTCGTCATTAGTTGATGGTGATGATGATGATGTGAAATCATCTCTATTGGCAGGCAAGAATGATCTTTTAGATCGCTTCTGCTCTTTGAGGGCTCTTTCACACACTAATTCTTCACGATGAAGCCTTCTTTTCTCTCTTTTTGCAAGAATTTGGTCTACTGTACCCATGCTACTTTGTGTAGGATATTCTTGCTGGCTTAAGTAGAAAAGCTTGTCTTCTTCATTTGACATCATCAAAAGGGCATTAGAGTGACCAATATCAAGAATTTCAGCCTTAATTTCATCTTTAAACATAGCTTCTTCAATACGGCATTTTTCCTTGGGCCTTTTTCTGTTTTTCATCAATTTATCATAACAGCTTATTAAAGAGTCAATCTTTCGGATGGCACTGTCTCTACGCATTGTGGGAATCCTGGCTTTCTCCCAGTAGGTCATCACTTCATCTAAGCAAAGATTAATGGATCTTCTTCGTCCCAATTTTTCCTCTTTTTGATGGAAGAAATATGTTTGCAAAACTTGCAGTTTTGTAGGTAAGCGGCAACAAAGTATATCTTTATTTAAATGGCCAATGAGCCAAACTTTAGTTTTAGAACGAGTAGCCATTTTTAGTTTAAAAAATTAAATTTCTGAAATAGTAAAATAAACCAGTTAAATTAGGAGATAAAAAGGATAACTAAAAGGTTCAAGCCAATTAGGCAAAGCCTTTAATTTAGAGTTGACCAATTAAGGATAATATATTTTATCCAAAATTTTTGTTTTCCTTATTAATAATTTTCTCTGAAATAATGATCTAAGATTGTTTTTGTACTCTATTAACACCAAAAATTTCTTAAATAAAAAGAAATTTTTTCATAAGTTGCAACTCAAGAGTCGAGTTGATCATTGATGTTCTAAGCGCGCCTATGCATTGGAAAATTTTTATAAGTCATTAAATCTCGGGACCCCTAAATATTCTCATATTTGACCAAAATTTTGCTGACATGTCTATCTGGTCCAAAGGAACAAGGATTTCTTCAACTTTATAATTTACCCCCCATTTTGGTCCACACTAATATATATATATATATATATATATATATATATATATATATATATACAGGGTGTCCCATAAGTCTGGCATCATAGGAGAAATTCATATTTTCCTATTTCTACAAACCATAATTCATGTTTTTCTCTTTCTACAGGCCATAATGTATGTGAGCAAGGAAGAAAGAATCCCGATAATTCTACTCATAGATTTTTATCTCTGGGGCCACTTGAAAGTGCTGGTATACACAGAGAAAATTAGGTGTGTTGAACATTTGCAGCAGCGCATTATTGGGGCATATAACACCATTACTCCTGACATCATTCACCATGTGCTTGCTGACTGGATAACACATCTGAATTTGTGTATTGAAAACACAATGGTGGACATATTGAGCACGTTCTGTAAATAAAAGCTTTTGTTTTGCCTTTTATTATTATTTTTCCTATGATGCCGGACTTATGGGACACCCTGTGTATATATATATATATATATATATATATATATATATATATTTATTAGGGTTATAACTTTTTTACAACACAATATTCCTGTACTTTAATTCGATGAACTTTTGCCTAAAAACAAAGAAATGAACTTTCATTTTAATATCTTTTTAGAAACGGTCACCCCAAAATCAAAAAATTAATTATTGCATTCGTAACTTTTTTGCATATTTCATGTAATATAATAAAAGAACTCACAACATAATCGTTATAATACTTGTACATATATTAATGCTTATTGCTTAGAATAAACCGAAGTTGCAGTTTGTTTTTGTTTCTGCAGGCAGCATACAGTTCCTGCATAACTTTGATTGCACGTTCTGCACACTGATTACTTCTTGGTATCTTGAGTGGGGATGGCTCCTGCTTCCAGTGATTTTCCACTGAGTTCAATGCTTTTTTGTAAGGTTTCAATATTTCTGACAAGTTCTTGAAGTCATTTTCATTGTACATCTGATTAGTAAACCAATATTCTGCCCAGTTGTATGAAATGAATCTGCATACCTTCTCCAAAGTCTTCCTTGTTGTAGGTATAAGAATAAATGCAAGGATAGCTAGAATGGCTCTTGAATGCCACCTCGCATTGCTGATGTTTGGAATTTTCTGAAAGTTAATCAAAGGAAAATTCCCTTTTTCTTCAAAGAATCTAAACACCCGTGTTAGATGGTACAAAAACTTAATATCATCTCTCCATCCTGATTTCTCGAGGACCTCTTCTGTTCCATTAACAAACTGTGCCTTTAGTTCCTCATAATTCTTCACCAGTTGGGATACAAATGGATATTCGATGTTTGGAGAACTGGTGTTAGCACCAAGATCTTCGTCCATTACCAAACGGAGAATCCTGTCCAGAATGTGATGCTGACAACTGATAAATTGTGGTTTGCAGATACCCTTCTCTGAGAACATTCGTTGTAATTTGACAACAACTCCACTCTTTTTCCCAGTGTTAACACTTGTTGTATCAGCAACGATCATCTTTATTGCATTCCATAAGGTGTATTCATCAATAACTTTTGCAATTCCTTCAGCAATAGTTTCAGCCTTGCCATCTTTCAGACGCAATGCATCCAATTTTACTTCGGTTCTTTCATTTTTAAGTACCACTACTTGATACTCATTTTCCTCAATGCGCTTTCCATCAAAATGTAAAGACCACTCTTCCATCTGTAAATTTTCAATCATTTCCTCCTTCAATTTAGCAGCCTCTTTGTATGCTGACTTGTAAATTGCTGCTTGACTTGGTGTTGGAATGTCAATACCATCAAGTGACAACTGTTTGCATATTTTAGCGGCTTTACTTGTTGATACTCCTGTGGATGTCACCAAGTTGGTTGCAACTTTACTTTTGTTATGTCTTCTGGTTGGTGGAGTAATACTCTCATCTTCATCTTCATCTTCATGCTCGCTCTCTTCAGATTCAGTACCACTACCACCAGATACATGATTGTAAGATGTTGATGCTGATTCAGCAGGCAATTTTTGTCTCTTTGAAGGGTGAATCATTTCTTCACTTGCAACTTGACCTGTAGAGTACCCCACTTCTCCTTTGCTTTCCACTTGAAGGTGGTACAGTCATTTGTCTTCCGAGGATAACCATTGGCCATTTACTTTAGTGATATCAAAAAGTTCATTCAGGGCATCATATTTTCCCCTCGTATTACTTGATCTGACACATGCGGAAAATTCAATTTATTCTTCATAATTTTGTAACTTCTTTGGAAATTTCCACTATTCGCTCCTTTCTTCCTTTGATTTCTGTTCCAAGAAACTGGTACCATCCAATGATTTGGATTTGGAGTGGCATTCTACATTTTTCTTCTAGTGAAGATTCTTCTAAAGGCACACTTCCTCTTCTTCTATGTGACTGCTGGAATCTCACCAGATTATTGGTCCAGATATCCTTGTTCTTCTGTATGGTAGTATCACTTTTCTTGTGTGACATTATATTGCTTCTGAAACAGATATAAAAAGGTATTAAGTTGATTTGTTTGTTTGTTTATATATATATTATATATATATAATATTAATATAATATATAGAAATAATATAATAATTAGAGGGCGGATTTATAGGTGAAAAAATATGACCAAATATTTATTTTTTAGGTGATAAAATTTTGGAAAATATTTTTAGAACATCCATAGAACGTCTCACGAAAATATTTATGACAAAAATATTTTGGGCTCTATATATTTTTTGAATTTGACTCCCCTCTACAAAACATTCTGGATACGCTTTTGTTTACGTGTTAAAATGGAAGAAAAATTCAACAAATTATTATGGTTAATAAATTTTTAAAATGTTCTGGAATGTTCAAGAGTGCAGAAGCGAATTCCACATTTCGCTACATTTTTTAATTAAGCGAACATATTACAAATAATAAAAGCTTACCTGAAGTTGAGTTGAACTCAACAGTTGAGTAACTATTGCGCAATACTGGACACAAGTGATTTGGTTGATTTCATTTCGTGCTTTTATACAATTTGCGAGTGCATGAAGAACAATTTTGTGTGTTCTAGAATTTTCTTGTATGGGTGGATTGATATTAGTCATCGAATTTGAGCACCAGAAGTGATTTTTTGGGCGATCTCACGATATATTAGCGTACTGAAAAATTCAAAAATATTTTTTAGGTTAAAACCTAAAAGTCCGCCCTCTAATAATAATAATATTTATATACTTATGAGTAGTAACGTAAATATATGGTTATGGTGATTCAAACTTTTGATTTGGGGGGTGACCTTTTTTAAAAACAGAGAGGAATTAGGGTCTTTTTCATTGTTTTTAAGCAAAAGTTCATCGATTTATGATACAGGAGATCTTTTATTTGAAAAAAAGTCTAAAAGTTATAACCCTAATATATATATATGTGTGTGTGTGTGTGTGTGCATATATATATATATATATATATATATATATATATATTAGGGTGCCACTTATTTGGGGTGTTTTTCATTTTTTGGGAATTTCTATCAGGACGGGCGCATTTCTGGTGTCATTCCGTCTAAAAACATTGTGTGTAAAATATATTTGAAATAAAATAATAATTAGAACTGCCTCAACGAGGTCAAAGTTTATACTTTTTGTCGAAAAGTACTCATGGCGTTCTGTTATCATGTCAGTTTTCGTTTCGATAGCTGCTGTAGTTTCTGAGTTGAAAAATGATAACAGACAGACAGACGGACGGTCAGAGTCGTTGGTTTAGTCTTCCGCACTGGTGTACAGAAGACTAAAATGAGGTATTATACAGGGTGTAACACGAGTTTATCCAAATATTGATACAGGCGAAAGAACATGTTATTCTAAGTAGAAAATGGGTTGGGACGAGTTTTGCCAACACTAACAGTGTTTCATTCTCTTTTTCAGTGAGTTCTGAAACGACGTGATGGCTTCGGCAACAAGATCTAAAACAGCAGTATCTCCTGGGGACCGTGGACCACAGCATCACAGGAAGCATGCTGCCTACGGGAAAGCAGGCGCTTCAGTACTTTTTCCACCTTCACCTTGACGTCAAGAAGCCGATCAAGGAAGCAGCCGCTGAGACAGTGACCGCAGTCAAGGAATTCTGGGAGTGGTCCTGTATTCCTACGCAGAAAGACCAACGCGCAAGGGACAAGGTTCTCCGAATGTACGAGAAGTGGCGGGCTCTGAACAAGAACTCGAAACGGCGCACTGTGACCCAAATCAGGAACGAGGCCGAGTTCCTCTCATCCTTTGACCGCCTCTTCGACATCGCACACGAACAGGCGATGTCGATGATCACAATCGAAGAGGACAGGGAGTTCCTGACGGGACAAAGGGCCGAGGTGCGGCACGGCCGCATCTCCTCCACACGTGACATGACGCTGCACACTGAGGAGGAGCGTGCGAGGAGACAGGAAGCGGAAAGGAGCCGCCGGCAAGATGATGAAAGGGCGAACAGAGAGAGCCGAGAAGAACTCGTCGAACTGGCATCGAGCTCCAGCTCAGGTGCAAGCAGCCCGACTCGGTCACCGACACGGCGTCGTCGCCGAGAAGAAGAGGAAGAGCTCTCTCTCCCGGGCCCGTCCACGTCGAATGCAGAAGCATCTACGACCCCTTTACCACCCAAGCGATTCCGCGCGTCGAAAAAGATGATCACCCCTGATCTCTCCGCAGCGATGGATCGGACGAAACTTACCGACTGAGGTGTTTTTTTGCTGTCGGCGGCTGCGAGGAGCTTGGGCCACGACCCTGAGGAGCTGGTCTTGAACCGCGAATCCTCCCGCCGCGACCGAGCAAAGTTCCGTGCTATGGCAGCAGCGGAAATGAAGGCAGCCTTCCATCCTTCTGTGCCGCTGACCGTTCACTGGGACGGGAAAATCGTACCAGCGGCTGACGGAGGCCCTGCTGAAGATCGCCTTCCAGTTCTGGTGTCTGGGAGAACGTCGACAAGCTTCTGGCTGTGCCCAGCCTCCCCGACGGCACCGGCCGCGCCATGGCGGAAGCCGTCCTCTCTGCCCTCGAGGATTGGGACATCAAGGGATGGATCTGTGCCCTCTCTTTTGACACCACCGCCTCAAACACAGGACTCTCAGGAGGAGCTTCCTATATCATTGAGCAGAAACTCGAGAAGACAGTGCTTCATTTGGCTTGCCGCCACCACATCCACGAACTGGTGTGCGAGAAGGCATTCACGGCGTGCCTCGGTCCCTCTACTGGTCCTGACATCCTCCTGTTCAAACGATTCGCCGCCCAGTGGGACTTCATCGATCAAACCAAAGCGAAGCCCTTCGAGGATGGAACCATGCCGCAGCACCTGAAGGACGCCCGCGACGACCTGCTGATCGAATTCAGCCGCCTCCTCGACGGTCAACATCCACGTGATGACTACAGGGAACTTCTGGAGCTCTCTGTAATTGTGCTGGGCGGTCCGAACAAGCGGGGTGCCCGGTTCGCTCGTCGCGGCGCCTTCCATCGCGCGCGCTGGATGGCAAAAGTCATCTATGCCATCAAACTGTTCCTGTTCCGGGAACAGTTTCAGATGTCGTCAGGCGAAGCGGCTGGAATCCGGCGATTCACCATCTTCGCCGTGTCCATCTACGTGACGGCCTGGTACAAAGCGCCGCTCCCGGCAACGGCCCCAGCCGCGGACCTCGCGCTGCTCAAGGCCCTCGTCTATTATCCGGACTCAGCGGTGGCCAAGGCGACGGCGACAGTCTTCGCCAGGCACCTATGGTACTTGAGCGCGCGCGCCTCGTCACCCTGGCCATCTTCGACGAGGGTATCGACTTGGCGACAAAGCGGGAGATGATTAAAGCGATGGAAGAAGAGGAAGGATCGGAGGATCCCCCGCGGCGTATCAATGTGGACCTGTCCACCGCCTCAATCGCCAACAATACATTGGCCAAGTTCACAACGACTACATCAAAGGAGTTCTTCAAGGTTCTGGACATCAGCACCGCCTTCCTGCTCAAGGATCCGGAGGAGTGGCGGACGGACCCAGCCTTCATCGCCGCATCCCGCCGAGTCCAGGCCCTTCAAGTTGTCAATGACTTCGCGGAGCGCGGGGTGGCGTTGATGCAGTCTTTCAACCTGGCCCTTACCAAGAGTGAAGACCAAAGGCAGTTCCTCTTACAAGTGGTCGAGAAGCACCGCTGTGACTTCCCAACCGCCCGCAAGTCCACCGTGACCTCTGCAAAGTAGGCAACAATGAGAGGGAGATGGGCGCCCATGATACCCCCCCCCCCCTTGAGGGGCTAATACTCGAGTTGAGGGGGACCTAGAGTTGAAAGTATGAAGTCCAGTTATATGTTTTAGGTCAAGATTAGTAGCTTGAACAAACTAGAAGTGATATTTTATTTGCTAGAGGCATAGATCATGATCTAAAATTTCTACTTTTCGAGAAAATATACAAACTTTGACCGTATTGAGGCAGTTCTAAATATTGTTTTATTTCAAAAATATTTTACACACGATATTTTTTGACAAAATGGAACCAGAAACGCGCCCGTCCCGATAAAAATTCAAACTTTCGAAAATAAGTGTCACCCTAATATATATATATATATATTAATGACTATCATGGTACCAAGATATTCAGATTATAAAACACCCTGTAGTATATTGAAAAAAAAGTTTATTTCCAAAAGTACACATCTTAAAACAAAGTTGGGTTAATTTCTATTCTGAATGGCAACCAGTACCTGTATATATTGACTGGTTTTATAGGTTTTTGAGGATGCTAAATACAATGGTGAGGTATATTTTTGTCACTGTGCACTGAATAACAAATTGCACAAATGTTGCACTAGTTGGTGCACTGCGCTTCTTGTTTATGTGTACGTGGGTTCTGTTTCTTTATGCACATTGCACATGCATGCATCCATTAATACAGTTGCGCAAGGAAGTATCTGCACATGCGTATAATTATTTTTTTATGCGCATGTGTGCATCCATTAATATAGTTGCGCAAAGGAGCATCTCATTTATAAAAAATCACGGCTTGTGAAGGTTGTGAGCAAATGTCCTATACGGTATGCTAATTGCCAAGGTGTTCAATAACAATCAAAAATTATTAAATATTTTTGAAGAGCATGGCGCAATCCCATCCTCAAAGTTGTGCCCATCCTCAAAGTTGTGCCCATCCTCAAAGTTGTGCCCATCCTCAAAGTTGTGCCCATCCTCAAAGTTGTGCCCATCCTCAAAGTTGTGCCCATCCTCAAAGTTGTGCCCATCCTCAAAGTTGTGCCCATCCTCAAAGTTGTGCCCATCCTCAAAGTTGTGCCCATCCTCAAAGTTGTGCCCATCCTCAAAGTTGTGCCCATCCTCAAAGTTGTGCCCATCCTCAAAGTTGTGCCCATCCTCAAAGTTGTGCCCATCCTCAAAGTTGTGCCCATCCTCAAAGTTGTGCCCATCCTCAAAGTTGTGCCCATCCTGCAACAGTAATATACATTTTTATTATATAAAAATTAATAAACTCAAAACTTCAATAGAACTTAAGGAAATTAATTAAAACTTGGGTGGGTTAATATTCGTTTTAATGCTCCCTTCATTTTCGATAGGAGACATTCTATGACAATTTAACATATAAATTTGTATTCAGGACACCTTGAAACCTCAGGGAAACTGATAAAAATCAAGTAAATGTAATAATTATTTTTTACAAAAAAAAATAAATAAATAAAAAAAAATATCTAGACGTTGATAACCAGCCATTACAGGCCATTATCCCAGTGTTTATCCCTCTCAACATCATTCCCACAAATTCATGTTGGTCGCTGCTGCTATGTACAAACATCCCAATGCTGCTATTTAAGGTAAGAAATTGAGAAAAAACACAGGTTAGGTGAGGTTAGGTTAGATTAAGTTAGGTTATAAGGTTAGGTTAAGTTAGTTTGTTAGGTTGTTAAGTTAGGTTAAGTAAAATATTTCTCATGTTTTTTGATATTTTTTGTTTAAATTTAGGGGGCCAGTTCTGTATTACCCCCCCCCCCCCCCCCACGCAAAATATGATTTTATTGAACATTAGGTTATAAATTATTTTGATACAGTCTATTAAAAATTCAAAATAAAACACAAAATATGATTTTATTGAACATTAAGATTATAAATTATTTTGATACAAAATATTAAAAATTTGATGCGATTCGTTGCACGGGTAATACTAAGCCATGCAATGATCACACTGGTAGGGGATAAAGTAGTTTAGCTGCAAAAAAATAAAAATACAGGGTGTACATAAAGTCAGGATCTATTTTTGTGAAGCACTTGGAAATTATATGGAATTCAATCATAAAATGATAAAGTGGTAACATTTATTAAATAATTAAGAGTAGGATTCGACGTGACGCCCATCAGTAATCCTGCACAGCTGAAATCGTTCCGCAGCATTTCTAAACACATTCTGGAGCATTTGCGGGGTTATGTTATCTGCAGCAGTTCGTATACGTGTACGTAAGTTTTCAAGACTCGTAATCTTCGTCTGATAGACGTGCGACTCGATAAAGCCCCATGCAAAGAAATCTAAAGGGGTTAAATCTGGTCATCTCGCTGGCCAAGGTCTGTTGCTTCCGCGTCCGATCCAGCGATTTGGAAAACGTCCATTTAGATAATCCTGAACAATTTTGGCATAGTGACAAGGAGCACCATCATGTTGATAGACGACGGGGATAGGATTGTTAGTACCGTCGTCTATCAACATGATGGTGCTTCTTGTCACTATGCCAAAATTGTTCAGGATTATCTAAATGGACGTTTTCCAAATCGCTGGATCGGACGCGGAAGCAACAGACTTTGGCCAGTGAGATCACCAGATTTAACCCCTTTAGATTTCTTTGCATGGGGCTTTATCAAATCGCACATCTATCAGACAAAGATTACGAGTCTTCAAAACTTACGTACACGTATACGAACTGCTGCAGATAACATAACCCCGCAAATGCTCCAGAATGTGTTTGGAAATGCTGCGGAACGATTTGAGCTTTGCAGGGATACTGATGGGCGTCACGTCGAATCCTACTCTTAATTATTTAATAAATGTTACCACTTTATCATTTTATGATTGAATTCCATATAATTTCCAAGTGCTTCACAAAAATAGATCCTGACTTTATGTACACCCTGTATATAAAACCCTATACTGATCAATTTGTGATGCGTGATCTTTATGGGAGCTCCACCCCCGTACCCACGACACCTAAATTATACAAATGATAATGTAATAACATGTGCCCACCTTGCCTGAGTAGTCTGAGCCATAAGGACTAATGTAAAGGATTAAAAAGTTAAGTGCACTTTTTTAAATTTATTACAAACCAATATTTTCTCACCATATTGAATATTTTTATCAGAAGTAGAAAACCATGGTTGTTTTTTACTAACAAAAAATATATGTTATGCGCCATCGGTAGATTTGCGCTATCAACCAATCTCGCTGCACTATCAATGGATCCAATTTGTTTATTATGTATATATGTATTTTTACTCTCATAATTTTCATTTAAACTAATGAAAATATCACAACTTAACCTAGCCAATCATCAAGGGCATACAGTTGACCTAACCAGTCATTCAATTAACCTAACAGGTTAATAGGTAAATATGGATATTACGGCCTCCACCAAGTTGACAATACTGGCTATTATCAAACGTTTCAGCATAATTTTAGGAGTCTAATGGTATATGTTATTATTTGTGCAATTGCGTATTTATAATGTTATAGGCTTTTAAAGAAATTATTTTCTTAACTCCATTTTTTGAATGACATCATCATAAGTGTATCTACTTGGGTGGAAAAAAACAAAAAATGAGGTATAGTGTTTTCCGTTTTCTTCATTAGTTGATTTTTGGTAAATATGGATATTACGGTCTCCACCCAATTTTGATGCCAAAATACATTTTCCTAGTAGTGTATGATGTGCTTTGTTCAAATCTGGCCTTCATTTTATGTGGAAATGAACCAATCAAAAGTTATGAGACTTCAAAGTTTTAACACGGGTATTTTGGTTCATTTCCCCATAAAATGAAGGCCAGATTTTAACATTGCACATCAAATACTACTAGTAATTTGGACACTGGAATGCATTTTTCTAGAGAACGAACCTACCTAACCTAACCTAACCTAACCTAACCAACCTAACCTAATATTAGTGTTAGGTTAGGTAGGTTAGGTTGGTTCTCTAGCAATTTGGACACTGGAATGCATTTTTCTAGTAGTATTTGAGGTTAATATTCGTTTTTTGACCCAGTCACACCCAGCTATAACAGCAATATATATTGAATAACCAATCAAAGCTGAATAAGAAAATATATATATTATCTTGTGCAAATTTGTATAAAATGTACTTTTTTAAAAAATATATTTTCTACTTTCTAATATGTATGTATGGTATATAAATTTCAGTTGGTTTGTTTATTTGGGCTACCTTTTTTAGAGATTTTTCTTGGCTTTTTTTGGCTACTTTTTCCTGTTTCTGGTTAGTGTGATAATTTTCGTTCTACTGGTATGACGTGTCAATCTTGTGAACTTGATTTCGAAGACCTAATCCACCTTGTTGGCCTCGATGAAGATAAAAGTTTAGATGTTCTTTCCAATCTCGGCATAATTCCGACATCCATGATTTGCCCTAAATGTAATACTGCCTGTATTTTAAGACAAGACTCGAAGGTGTTTAGGTGCCGTAAAAAAAATGGAAGGATGTGAAATCGTGGGTTTTACGTGCTGGGAATAGACATCCTCATTACCGGAAATATTTTGCACGATACTTGTTCCTGGCAGAACATCCTGATGATTCTACAGTTCTGCATCACTTCCTTACTGCAATTGCAGAACTATATCCTCCAAAATAAGGTGACTGGTTAGGTTAGGTTGTGTTTAGCACGAATGCAAACCTTTCTGGTTGATTTTGAGGTGTTTTGCACGAATCTGCCATCCATTTCCTGTGCAAATGCATAGTTTTCGAGATGACGATATCTCAAAAACTACGCATTTGCACAGGAAACAGATGGCAGATTCGTGCAGAGCACCTCCAAATTGACCAGAAACATTTGCTCTCATTATAAAAAGAGACTGGGTCAAAAAACGAATAATTACCATATTTGATGTGCAATGTTAAAATCTGGCCTTCATTTTATAGGGAAATGAACCAAAATATGTTAAAACTTTGAAGTCTCATAACTTTTGATTGGTTCATTTCCACATAAAATGAAAGCCAGATTTGAACAAAGCACATCATACACTACTAGAAAAATGTATTTTGGAATCAAAATTGGGTGGAGGCCGTAATATCCATATTTACCGGTTAATATTGGTTAGATTAAGGGTTAATATGAGTTTTATCGTACTCAGAATATCAAAAGCAAATATAATTATAAAATATTAAAGCATAATTTTCTCATCATTTTCATATAAGTCACTATGCTTGCAGATGCATACTTAACAAATTATGTACATTTGAATATTATGACATTTTTGCATTTTTTTCCCGCCCTTCCAATATTTGATTGGTGACATCATGAGAACATGATATATGAGCTACACTTTTTAAATTGTTAGCCTTTTTAAGTTCCTAGTCTACTTCTGTTAGTTTTTCATAGATGTTTGTTATGATGACATGTGAATGGTGCGAATATTATTTTGAGGATTTAATATACGAAGTGCATTCTAATGACTCCCGAGCAATAGAAATATTTACAAAACATAATATTTTACCATCGACCCGTAAGTGGAAATTCAGCGGAAACGAGTGCTCGTTAGTAGAATCTTGCCATAGATTTAAGTGCAACGCGTATTCAAAAATTGCGAAAACTAAAAGATGCCGGCCTTGTGGATTTACCGTGTCTCAATTCAAACAAACCTGGTTCGATAACGTTCGTCTTTCGCCAAATGTTATTCTTAGATTCATAAATGTGTTTTTAAGACAGATCTTTTCCCAGGAGTATTGCGAGGTTCATTTGTGGCTAGGGTTAGGTTAGGTAAGGTAAGGTTAGGTTAAGTTAATTAATACCAAAATACATTTTCCTAGTAATATTTGATGTTTTGCTTAGATTTTGACTTCCATTTCCCTTGAAAATGAGCCAAACTTCAAAGTACTATAACTTTGTTGGATCTCATTTCCGACGGAAATGGAGGTCATATTTGAACAAATCACATCAAATACTACTAGAAAAATGTATTTTGGTATGTAAAATGACAGTTACTTAAAACACATAATTACCAGATTAAGTTATGATATTTTTGTTAGTTTAAACAAAAATGACGGTAAATTTATAGTATTACACCCATCTCCCTTTGGAGGTGAAATTTATGTTTTTTCTATGGTTTTTGATGTGTTTTGAACGAATCTGACCTTCAAAACCGTCGGGAATGACTCGTTTTTGAGATAACCCCCCCTAGCCGGCAATGTGGGGGAAATCACAGAAAACAAGTCATTTCCGACGGTTTTGAAGGTCAGATTCGTTCAAAACATCAAAAACCATAGGAAAAACAAATTTCACCTTCAAAATTGACCTGACCTAACCTAACCTATCCTAACTTAACTAAACCTAACCTAACCTAACCTAAAAATAGGAATTACCTTTAAAATCTAAGACAGAATAATCACAGTACCATCTTTTCTTCATTTTAAGCACAACGTAACTTTTTCTACAATGCCACAGTTTCTGGTCTTGACGATATGTACACTCAGTTTTACAATGTGGACACTTCACTACTGTCGGTAGAACACCGTTAGCATGCAGAAACTCAACACTTTTTTCTAAATTTTCATAGAAAGCGACAATACAGCTGTAATAATCGAATGAACACGTCACACAAAGCCATTCCGGTAGCAAACTAATTCAAATTCGAAATGGATAGAGCACTCTGATTGGGCAGACATGTGACGTCAACACAAATGAACACACAAACAAACGTACAAACACGCACTAGATACACACCAAAAAAACATATATATCTCAAAAACAAAGCATTTGCGACGGAAACGCTATAGAAGAAAAGTGTCTTAGAATTTAAAAATCTACCTAATGAATGTATAATAATTGCTGGACATTAGACGGGTGTAATACTATAATAATACCAAAATGACAACAGCAAAAATACATAATAAACAGTTTGGTAGTCCCGATAATATGTAAGTAAAAATATATAATAAATAGATTGGATCCATTGATAACGCAAATCTACCGATGGCACATGACATATATACAAAACTATTTTAATAAAAAAATGTGGGGGGGAATATGGAACTGTAGCCAAATTTAGCCTTCATTTCTTTGGAATATGAATGTTTTAAAGAAATTTTAAAATTTAAAATTTCTCAAAAACAGCTTATTTCCCAAAGATGCAAAATTCAGATTTGAACAAATCACACCAGAAAAATGTGTTTTGGTCCAGAAACAAGAGGGAGCACTAAAACGAATGGTTAATATGAGTTTTATCGTACTCAGAATATCAAAAGCAAATATCATTATAAAATATTAAAGCATAATTTTCTCATCATTTTCATATAAGTCACTATGCTCGCAGATGCGTCCTTACCAAATTATGTAGATTTGAATATTATGATATTTTTGCATTTTTTTCCCGCCCTTCCAATATTTGATTGGTGATATCATAAGAACATGATATGAACTACACTTTTTAAATTGTTAGCCTTTTTTAGTTCCTAGCAGGGTTGCCATCTGGTATTATTCATTACCAAATCTGGGCAAATTTGGTAATTAAAAAGCAATTTGGCATTTTAAAAATTTATTTGGTAATGAAATGAACTGAATTTGGTAATATATAAATAAGAATATGAGAAAAATTTAGTTTCATAAACATTGCATTCCACAACATGTTATGAACATGTTACAACAAATCATTGTTAAAAGTTTCGATCAATTTTACTAATTATTCAGTCCTGAGTATTTATACATGCTGATTCAAATTTGCTAAAACGATACTGATGTTTAAAGCAAATTGCAGTTATAAATTTACTGTTTAACTGACTTTGGACTTTGGAGCTTACTCTGAATTGTTATAGAAAATGCGAACGAACATGTTACGAACTTGTTGCAGTTTTAAAATTTTGTCATGTGGCAGCATTAGTTACGGCCTGCATTGCGCATGCGTGCAATTCTCGCATGTCAGGCAACCATGGTTCCTAGTCTACTTCTGTTAGTTTTTCATAGATGTTTGTCGCGATGACTTGTGAATGGTGCGAATATTATTTTGAGGATTTAATATACGAAGTGCATTCTAATGACTCCCGAGCAATAGAAATATTTACAAAACATAATATTTTACCATCGACCCGTAAGTGTGAATTGTGCGGAAACGAATGCTCGTTAGTAGAATCTTGCCATAGATTTAAGTGCAACGCGTATTCGAAAATTGCGAAAACTAAAAGACGCCGGCCTTGTGGATTTACCGTGTCTCAATTCAAACAAACCTGGTTCAATAACGTTCGTCTTTCGCCAAATGTTATTCTTAGATTTATAAATGTATTTTTAAGACAGATCTTTTCCCAGGAGTATTGCGAGGTTCATTTGCGGCTCTCAGCCCATGCAGTTGTTGACTGGAAAAGCTTTTGCCTCGAGGTGTGTGAACATTGGGTTAACAACCAAAAACCAATAGGTGGTAACGGTGTGGTCGTTGAAATAGACGAGAGGAAATTTGGCAAGCGGAAATATCAGCATGGGCGTATTGTTGAAGGCATGTGGGTTTTTGGTGGAATTGAACGGGTGTTAAAAAAAATGCCGAGACATTGATTCCCTTAATTCCAAAATTTATTAGACCTGGCAACATTATTTACTCGGATATGTGGAAGCTGTATGCTGGCATTTCTGCTCTTCCACAAAACTATACTCACCATACCGTCAATCATTCGCGTAATTTTATGGACCCGGACAATCGCCAAATCCATACGCAAAACATTGAATGCCTTTGGAAAATGGTAAAGGATTGGATTCTTTAGCCTGGAAACCTTGATGCATCCTACGAGAAATACCTCTCTCGCTTCCTTTTTCTTGCTTCCCATCCAGACCACGGAACAGTTTTGCACCATTTTCTCGTCGCTATTTCTCATCTGTATCCACCACCTAATCCATAATAAAGTAATACTCTAGGCTAGGTTAGCCAGGGTTGGGTTAGGTTAGCCAGGGTTAGGTTAATACGAAAATATATTTTCCTAGTAATATTTGATGTTTGGCTTAGATTTTGACTTCCATTTCCCTTGAAAATGAGCCAAACTTCAAAGTACTATAACTTTGTTGGATCTCATTTCCGACGGAAATGGGTCATATTTGAACAAATCACATCAAATACTACTAGAAAAATGTATTTTGGTGTGTAAAATGACTGAGTTACTTAAAACACATAATTACCAAACGAATAATTACCAAAATTTGTTCCAAATAAGTTGAAAAGCTAGATCCGAAATGAAAAATCTACTCAAATTGCTTTAACATAATTTCCTTACATACTTCATCAGTTGAGCTACTATTTACATTCCGTTTCTTCATTTTCAACGTTTCCTGACGCTCATCATCTGTACTGTAATCACTTTTTTCGTCACTCTCATTTCATTTTGATGCCATTTATCATTTATTATAAACTTACTTTTACTTTTATTGTAAAGTTATCTACAAAACTACAGTGAATGTAATCACTGTAATGTGAAATGAATCACAGTTGTCACCATAAGCCTAACGAAAGCAATGAAAGAGTTAGGCCCAGGTTTGTTTATATCTTTAATACACAACTGTAACGCAAGAGGGCGCAATTGTAGGTAGAAAAAATAATGGTGTTTTTGTATGTAATCATTTAAATTTTCTCTAATTGATTTATTTCTTATATTTTATATTATTTTTCACTATTTTATTTTATATTTTTTCAACAGGTTATGAGAAACTTTGCTTTCTAGCTGAATTACCTCAGATTTACCTTAAAAATTCCCATACCTTAAAATGTACCCAAATTACCCTGTGAAAATATTATATAGGGGTATGGGTTGATTGCCTGTTACCCTCATCCGTTGGAAATTTCCAGCAGATTACAGTGGAGTGTTAACGACAAAAGCCCA
Source organism: Bathynomus jamesi (assembly GCA_023014485.1). Classification (NCBI taxonomy): domain Eukaryota; kingdom Metazoa; phylum Arthropoda; class Malacostraca; order Isopoda; family Cirolanidae; genus Bathynomus; species Bathynomus jamesi. The sequence continues at coordinate 19,810 of JAJOZX010005294.1, forward strand.
ACGTTTTTCTGTTAGCTATGTATATGTAGGTCTTCAAAAGACCTCTCTATATTTATTTGCCTTCGGTATTTGCGCTCCCTAATGGTAAAGAAAGGAATTGCCTTACCTTATTATTTCGTTGGACCTCGCTTCTGTTTCGATGTAAGGCCGTGGTACGATGGAGTCACACAATGAGTTGATTTGATGTAACTAATATAGGCACTAGGCAGTCACTGTATTTAAATACCTGAAGGAATAGGCCTATCTTTTTTATAGTTATTAGGTTTTATATTATGACGATTTCACTCAGAAATTATAGGAAGATAAAGTACATCTTCCTTGCTTAAAGCATCGCTGTAACATAAGCAAGTCCGAGCGAGCCGCTATAATATAATGTATATCTTCGTATTTTTATTATTTGCTGATTTTGCAAAGTTCGTTGACTCTCTCGAGTCAGCAATGGAAAATTTTGAACACGAAACAGTAAATTTCGTTTTCTTGTTGCTATGCAGGCCCGATGCCTACATATGGGTTCTATGTATGTATGGCAATTATTTTCATTCCCAATAGGCTATGTTGCCAATTCCGAGGCAATTTTGTAGGTATTTAATTCAATTAATTAATAGTTTATATTTAATTAAGAAGAACAGGTACCACATACGATACCATGTTGTAGTTGTAAGCAGGGCCGCCGCTTCCATTAGGCGAGGTTAGTAAATGCTAAGGGCGCCAAAGATCTGGGGGGCGCCAGCGCCTCCCGCCCTGTGCACGTCTGATAGTATTATGAAGAACAACATGAAAAAATAATGAAGGAATGAGAAGCATAGAAAAATGATGAAAGGTTGTACGACGTATGTACACCAGTTTAGCTTGACTGATATTTACATAATTAACTTATTCATCTTATTGGGTAATTATAGAACTTTCACTATCACGACCTTTAACCCTTTAGGGACGGGAGTCGTAAATAAGCGATTTAAAAATGTTGCGCGCACAGACGGGAGTCGTCAATAAGCGACTCGGCTTATTTACGGCTTAATATGAGTTCCGGGAGTCGTCAATAAGCGACTCGGCTTATTTACGGCTTAATATGAGTTCCGGGAGTCGTCAATAAGCGAATAACTGTTTTTATGTGACATATGCCCTTCTTGCTTGGAAAAAAACAGTAGATATGTCCTTTTTGCACGCATATTTTAGCACTTTTGAGCGTTCTGATTTGTTACTACATATGCCTCGCTTTACTCGCTGTTTTGATTGGTCATGGCACTTTCTTGAACTGTGAAATGATTTTATAATAAATGTATGTATTAGCAAATTAAAATAGATCAGTGTAAGGCAAATAGTTTCTTCAATATGGTACCTTGATTACTTTGTGGGCAAACCCAATCGTGAAGTGGGAGGCGGGTGGGGGCGCCAGCTGCAGTCCTGCTAAGGGCGCCAAATAGGCTGGCGCCGGACCTGGTTGTAAGCGTGTATAGTTTTTCCATATACCCTAAACTAAGAGGGAGCCCTGTTCACTACCTCATTGACTTTAGAAATATTACCACCTGGAATAAGGTTGCCAGACGTCCCGCAACATTTGATCCAAAAATCTCTCTGTATTCAAACTGTCCCGCAAACAATATTTTTTTAGCAAATTTTTTAGGGATGAATTGATTTAGAATTTTCTAGAATTATGTAGGATCCTGTAGAATTCTGTAGAGTAATGTTGAATGTTCTAGAACATCCTAGAAATTACATAACGCTTATAAAATGTGCTTGGCCACAAGTTAGCAGTTTTTCAGCTGTAGTTATATTGTAAGCTTTGAATTAGTGTCAATCCTGCGATTGCTTGACCATACAACTTGAGACTGTGTAATTCAAATAAAATCTGTATGTCTACTTTTTATTAGAAATGGTTCAAGTGTGAATTGAAGCATTTGCATGAAAGTTTTTGCGGGAAAGAGGAATATATATATATATTTTTTTTTGTATTGGGGCGTTTACCGCCATTTCCCGCTATACGGTAGCGGATATCATGGCGAGGCGGAATATGAGAAAGAGAAACGGAGACGGAGAAAAGGCACTAGAAAAGGGAGGACAGCGGACTACAGGTGAGAAGTCACCTAAAGCTCAGATAGGATGCGAGATTGGGAGAGGAAGAGGAAAAGACGGTCAAGCGAGAAGAGAAGGCTCTCAGCGAGCATAAGGCGTAAACGTTCGGGGAGGGGGAAATCAGAAAGGAACGGGAAGGCGCGACGACGTACTGACGACAGGGTGGGGCATTCCACAAGGATGTGAGAGACGGTGAGGGGGCGACTGGCAGGAGGCGCAACGAGGAGCCTCCTGCCGGAACATAAGATAGCCGTGCGTGAGGCGCGTATGGCCGATGCGAAGCCGCGCAAGGACGACCTCTTTGTGTCGGGAGCGGTGGATAAATAGATAGATAGATAGATAGAGATTATATATACAGGATGGGCCGTAAGTTTCCATACATAGGAAAAATTAAACGTTTGTTTTTATGTTTCAGATACCCTAAGAATATACGTTTGACGAAAGAGCAACGAATTGAAATCATACTGATGGCTGGGTCGGGAAGCAGTCGCATGGTTGCAATGAACTTTAACAGACAACATGGAACGAACATCACACACGACACTGTGGCAAAACTTATTAACAAGTTTCAGAAAACTGGAAATGTTGCAGATCAACCGCGAAGTGGTCCAAGACGTACAGCCACCGATGAAGACACAACAGCTACGATACTTACAGCGCTTACACGGAGTCCCAGAAAAAGTACACGACGGTTGTCTGCAGAAAGTGGTGTCAGCAGATCGAGTATCAGGCGCATTTTGAAAGCAAACAAATGGCATCCATACAAATTGCATATGGCACAGCATTTGAGTGAAGACGACCCGGATAGACGGATGGAATTCTGTGAATGGGCATTAACCAAAGTGAACGAGGATGCAAACTTTTCAACTAAGATCTTGTTTACTGATGAAGCAAATTTTTACGTCAATGGAGAGGTTAATCGGCAAAACATACGTTATTGGAGTAATGCTAACCCTAACTGGCTGAGTCCGACGAAGATGCAAGGTGCCGGTAAAGTGATTGTGTGGGCCGGGATATAGGGTGACAGAATTATTGGACCAATTTTTGTCAGTGGAAATCTTAATGCCGAAAGGTATCTTAACATGTTGCAAGAAGAGATTTTCCCATCCCTGCTAAACGAGGAAGGTAACTTCCCAGTTTACTTCCAGCAAGATGGAGCTCCACCTCATTATGGTCTTCACGTGCGTCGGTATTTGGATCAGCAGTTTCCGGATGCTTGGATTGGTCGGCGTGGTCCTGTGGAGTGGCCTCCCAGATCCCCAGATCTCACCCCCCTTGATTTCTATCTTTGGGGACACTTGAAGGCCATGGTGTATCAGGAAAAGATACGAGACATAAATCATCTAAAGGAACGTATCACCAACGCCATTACAAGCATAACGTCAACTGTGCTAATGCGTGTTCATCAACAGTGGGGAACACGTATTGAAATGTGTTTTCAAAACAATGGCAACCATGTAGAGCATATTATATAAATAAAAATGGTTGTCCATAAAAAAATGTTTATTTTTCCTATGTATGGAAACTTACGGCCCACCCTGTATATATATAATATATATATATATATATATATATATTATATATATATATATATACATATACACACAAGAATTTAACATGAAAATTAAGCAACTTTTGAAAGGTAAAGAAGTACTACTTAAACAGTTTTTTAGTACTTCGCCGTCATTACATTATATGTAAGGCAGTGGCGGACTGGCTAGGCTGTCAGTCTGCCATGTGGCAGATGGGCCTCCCTAGAAAAAAGGGAAGTTGGCCCCCTAGACCTGAGGTAAAAAAAATTGGCAGCCAATCTATTATACTCGTACATAAAGTTTAAATAAACATAAGTCAGTTGGGCCTGATGAGATATATCCTATAATTTTAATTGAGGGTGTTGACATTATTTCTATTACATGAAATACATATAATTTATTTAGATTTTTGTAATTATTATTTTTTTTTTTTTATTTTGTATTTATTAATAGTATATAAAAAGGCTAATGTATTAATAACTTCTTTAATTTGTTAAAATTATTGCAGGTTTTAAACTTTTAGAAAGTAGCAAAAATTAATAAATTTACCAGCCTAAAATACAGTTTTGCCAACCTGCCTGTCACTGCGACATTTTTAACTTCATTAGTTTATTTAATAGTTGCCTATATGCTTCATTAAAATCAATTCCAATTTATCAAAGTAAGTCTCTTATTTTTATTATTGCTGTTATATATGTATAATTATATTTTACCCATTTCTATGTCTATATATAAAAGATATATAGTTATGTACAGGGGTTGGACAAAATAATATGAACACCCGCCGATTTCACTGGTTATCTTTACGGACTGCTCAGACACAAAGTCAGTGCCGGATTAACCATTAAGCAAAATAAGCCCGTGCTTAGGGCATCAAGGGAAGGGGGGCACCACAGAAATTTTCCATTTCTCTGATACCAGATGGGAGGCACATGCTATGGCAACAGCAGCAATTTTGAAATCTTTCCTTAAAATTTTAGAAGCGTTAGAATGTATAGCTGAAGACCAGTCACAAAAGGGAGACACTAGAAGAGAAGCAAATAATATTGCAAATAAGATGCAAGAGCTAGAATTCGTTTTTATGTTGAATTTTTGGGATGAGATTTTGCAAAATTTTCATAGAGTAAGCAAAGTTCTACAGAATAAGGATGTGAACTTAAAAACATGTGCAGATCTGTATGGATCATTAGCTGACCAACTGTGCACTTCACGAGATGAATTTGAAAGATATGAAGCAGCTACAAAGGAAATGCTACCAGATGTTGATTACAAGGCAGCTCAAACTCGCAAACGTATCAGAAAGAAGGTACCCAATGACGGAGATGCACCAGAAGTATATCTGAATGCCAGAGATAAATTTCTTATCACCACCTTTTACACAATTGTTGACAAACTTGAAACCGAGATGAGAAGAAGAGGAGAGATATACAAAGAAATAGCAGAGAGATTTTCTTTTCTAAGTGATGTGCCACATAATGTCACCACTTCATCATCTACTGAAATTGAAAGGTATTCTCATGGTTGTAAAAAGATGATTGATGCTTACCCAGAGGACTTGAACACTAATTTCTCTGCTGAGCTTCAGCAGTTTCACTCATATGTGTGCCATAAGTTCAGTGCAAAAAAAAATGTAAAAACAAGATTCAGTCATGCTGAACTTTATAAAATAATTGTAGAAGACAATATTGAGTGTGCCTTCCCAAATGTAGAAATTGCCTTTCGTATATTTTTAACATTAATAGTCACAAATTGCTCAGCTGAGCGTTCATTTTCTCAGTTGAAGTATATTAAAAATACCAACAGAACAACTATGCAACAAGGCAGGCTGGATGCCCAGTGGCGGTCCTAGCTTACATGACGCCCTGGGCGAACCTCACCTTCAGCGCCCCCCCCCCTGTTCGCCAACACACACACATTCGAATCCCCCCAAAATAAAGGACAGACATAACTCTTTCACAAAATAACTTTTTATTGGACTAATTGTTGGAACTTCAGAACCAAAACAAAGACTCAAATTTCTGAATTTTACAAATCCTTCATCACGTAAATAGAATAACTCACTTAAGAGAATGTAATTATGATACTATGAACAGGAAAAATACAAATTAAATTGCACAACTGCCATAAATAAACTAGAGAATCAAATTTCTAAATTGTACAAATGCTCTATCACATAAATAGAATAAGACACTTAAGAGAGGGTAATTATTATGCTACACTTTGAACAAGAAACAAAATAAATTGCACCACATCACAACTGCCATCTAAAGCCTGACTCTTCTTACCTTCCTTGATGCAAAGTCATGAATTAAATCATCATATGAAATCTGCTCAGCAATTGTATGATTTATACTGATGATGGCCAGACCGGTAAGGCGTTCCTGTGACATAGTTGACCTCAGGTAGGATTTGATGAGCTTCAGCTTTGAAAAGCTCCTCTCTGCTTCAGCAACAGTGACTGGAAGAGTAAGACCAATTCTGAGAGCAGTCCACAAATTTGGATATATTTCAGAGAGCTCCCTTTCATGGATAAATGTCAGCAGTTCAAGCAAGGATATGGTCTTTGATGGCAAGTCAGGCAAGTTCTTCAGCTCCTGTGCAAGCTCTCTGCCATCCAAGTCAGATTGTCCCTTAAAGTGTAGTGTAGTACTAAGGTTCACACATTGTTCTGTCAGCTCCTCAAATGTGAGATTTTGGAAATGTGTCAGCACTCCAAACTTCTCTCCCACAATTTCCAACGTGGAAAATCTTTCCTGAATGGCTGATGTTGCAGCATCAACCACTATTGAAAAATGTCACCTCCAGCTTCTTCAAAGCATCAATCAAGGGCTCATCAGATGCTTCATAGGAGAAGTGCCGCTTTGTGGACCTCAGCCGTTTTTGTTTTAACACAGCCTCCACATTCATTTGTTCACAGATATCTGTGGCTGCCATTTGTGCAGCCACAAAACCTGTTGCCCTGTAATTGCGGAGACCTCTCTCTGTTTTTTTTAGGAGATTTACTGCAACATCAACGTGCATGCTAGGAGACTGCATCTGCTTGCTCACATGCTGAATTTGGCACAACAGGTCATGCCACACCACTGAACAAATGGCGAAGCGGTATGACCCAACCTCCTCTGACAGAGATTGAGCCTCGACCTTTATTACAGAGTCTTTGGTGTGGTCCCTCACCTCGATCAGTGCATCTCTCACTGCAGCTGCCTGATATCTCAGGGGCTCCACACTCTTGATCTTGCTTTCCCACCTTGTATCAGACCACATCTTCAATGTGATGTTCACATGTTTTTTCAAAATGGCCCATCGTTGTGTGGAGGCTGAAAACAAGTTGTAAAGCTTCTGCAAGATGCCAAAGTAACTTGTGGCATCAATAGATCCCTTAGCAGCATCGGCCACAAGCAAATTCAGAGAATGAGCCCCACATGGAACAAACAGAGCTCTGGGATTAATTTCTAGGAGCCTGGATTGAACACCCTTGTTTTTTCCCCTCATGTTGGCCCCGTTGTCGTATGATTGTCCTCTACAGTCCATGAAAGGAACTTTTAGCTCCTCCAGTCTCTTCAGAATCAGAGATGCCAAATGTTGACCAGTGGACTCCTCTGCCTCCAAAAAACCCATGAAATGTTCCTTTATATGGGGCTTCCCCTCCAGTGACACAACCCGAATCACAACTGACAACTGTTCAGTGTGGCTGATATCTGGAGTGCAATCTAGAATTATTGAAAAAAACTTTGATTGTTTGATGTCGCTCACCATTGCTGAAATGGTCTTGCTGCTCGACAAATCAATGAGTTCGTTTTGTATGTGGTGGCCGAGGTAGCTGGTGTGACTGGAGGTCCCTTTTTGGACACGGTTAATGTGCTCTTGCATTATAGGATCAAATTGTGCCATCGTTCAACTTCTTTCAGAAAATTGCCATTTGATGGTGAGAACAATTTTTCTGTATGTCCCCTTAGTGCCAAATTCCTAACTGCCAGAGAATGCACAATAGCAGTGAGACGTGTCAGCACCGCTCTCCATCTCAACTTCTCAGCCTCCAGAAGTGCCATCTCCTGCTTGTCAATGGTCTCCCCCTTTCTCATCCTCACTGCCAGTTCTTTCCAGATTTTCATAGAATTTAGGTGTTCTGAACTGTTGTCATGTGATGTGAGCAATGAGCTTGCATGCTTCCAGTCCGAGAGTCCCAAACTTGTTAAATTTATTTTCCTCTTGGAAAATAATGTACAACAGAAACAGAAAAGGCTGTTGTTTTTTAAGGAATAGACCAACCAACTTCTGGTTATATTTTCCCCACTAACCAATGACTTCCTGAAGTATTGATGGTGGAAACTTCTTCCGTCACTGTCGTTTCTAGGGAATACAAAGTCAGATGGTACTTGACTTGGTCCCCTGGAAACCAGTTGTGTCCGAATTCTCTCAGTCAGAACTGAAGGCCAGTTAGCAGGGTCGGTGGACAGAGACTCATCCTCAGGAGGCGATTCTGCTCCAGGCATTTCTAATAGAAAGAACAAGAGCATTACTCATTAGTATACACACCTAAGTTAGATAACACATTATTCACAGCACTTTGTTATGGTGGTGGTGTTATGGAATTATGGTGGTGAAACACCACACATACCCAGTAACCCAGACCCAGTGATAATAACATTATAATTTATAACTGTTTGCAAAATGCTTTGCAGGGATGCACACACACATACACACACACACTCACAGACATATGTGCACACAAACTCACCTGAAGAGTCCTGCCGGGGAGAAGTAGAAGCAAATGGGTCTTCATCCTCAGGATCAGACTGCATTTGTGGAGACATATGTGAGGCTGAGGAGGTAGATGGCTCCTCAGCCTCAATAATGGCAGAAGTAGACGGCTTCTCATCCTGGCTAGTGGCAGAGGGTGTTCCAAAATATTTCAAAAGTGCCCCTGCAAATAGTAAAATAGAACATAACAGACCAATGCATGAATAGGCTAGTACAATTAATTTAACATGTTATTAAGCACAATTTATTAAACTTTTAGAATAGGAAACAAATGAATAATACAACCTCCTTGGTTAATGGCTAATTATATACATAATAGTACACTTCAAATGACTCAGAAAGCTATATCACAAAATAGCAGTGCAATATAGCAGTGAAGAGTAGATGACATAGCTCTATACCTTTATCTTTTGCTCGTTTCTCCTCTTCTTCTTTCCTCTTTTTTCTAAACTGAGCACCTGATAGCTTTGACCTCTTCTTATCCATTTGCGGTTATTTGACAGACCTTAGTGGCTTAGTGTGAAGATTCGTTCTGTAATAAATAATATACATTTCACTATTTAACCAAACCCAGAAAAATAACTACATATGTTAAAGTATGGGCCTTTATTCCCAATAATATTAATCTGGAAGCATTTTGCATTGTTTAGGTCTTTTATGGGAAGGTTTATGGAAAATGCAATAGATGGTTTTTTATTAATAAAAATATATTTATTGATCTTTTATTATTTATTTTATTTTTTATTTATTTCTTTATTTATTTATTCTTATTTTTATTTTATTTTTTTTGCAGGCGCTCATGCCGCCCCTCCACAAATGCCGCCCTGTGCGGCTGCCCATATTGCCCATATGAGGAACCGCCACTGTGGATGCCTTATCTCTACTAAGTATAGAAGCAGATGTGTTACGTAAGATTAGTTTTGAGGATCTGATCAAAGACTTTGCAATTAAAAAAAGTAGGAGAAAACTTTTCAAATATAAATGAAGTGGAAGTATACAAAAATAAACATTATTTTCCATCTTACTGTAAGTTTTGTTTCATTTCAAAAAATAAAATTTTATTTTATGGTTTATTTTTGTTTATATTTTGAATTACATATATATGGGGCACCAAAATCTTTTAAGTGCTTAGGGCCTCTAAAGGTCTTAATCCGGCCCTGCACAAAGTAAACGGTCAAATGACTGGCAAACCTATTTAAATGCGTAACAGAGAGTGTATACGTCATGTTATAACCCTCACGTTGTTTTTACAGATCTGAGTGAATTATGAATTAGCAGTTATGAAAGACCTGTCAGACTTCCAAAGAGGGCAAATTGTCGGAGCGCGGATGGCTGGTGCATCGGTGACGAAAACCGCTCAGATGTTCAATGTATCCAGAGGAACTGTCTCTATGGTCATGTCTTCATACCAAAACCATGGAAAGACAAGCACCGACAAATGCAATAGTGGACGCAAGAAGAAGCTGTGTGATCGAGACCGCCGGGTGCTAAAGCGCATTGTGACAAAGAACCATAAGACCACAGCTCCAAAAGTGACTGCAGAGCTTAACCAGCATCTTACAGGCCCGGTATCGACCAGAACTGTACGTCGCGAGCTCCATGGAGCTGGATACCATGGGAGGGCTGCAATTGCCAAACCCTTCCTTTCGCACATCAACATTGAGCGGCGCAGAAAATGGTGTAATGACCATAAGAATTGGTCAATGGACCGGTGGAAGAATGTAGTCTACTCCGACGAATCCTCCTTTACGCTATTTCCATGTTCCGGTCGAGTTTACGTCTGGAGACAGCCTAAAGATGCTTATGACCCCGACTGCCTGACCCCAACCGTTAAGCATGGAGGCGGATCTGTGATGGTTTGGGCAGCAATATCGTGGAATACTCTTGGCCCAGCTGTAGTACTGCATGGTAGGGTTAACGCCCAGGTCTATCTGTCAATATTGGGTGACCAGGTCCATCCCATGGTCCAAACGCTGTTTCCCAATGGCGGCGCCGTCTTCCAGGATGATAATGCACCAATCCACACCGCTGGGGTCGTTAAAAACTGGTTTGAAGAGCATGTTAGTGACGTAGAACGCTTGGATTGGCCTCCACAATCCCCGGATCTTAACATTATCGAGCATCTGTGGTGTCAGTTGGAGCAGCAGGTCAGAAGCCGATTCCCACCGCCGGCGTCTTTGGCGGAACTGGAGCAGGGTTTGCTCGAAGAATGGCTCAGGATTCCTCTAGCCACTGTCCAAAAGCTGTATGAATCAATTCCCCGACGCATTGCAGCTGTTATTGCTGCTAAAGGAGGACCAACTCCATATTAAGAATAAAAACCGCCATTTATCAAGGTGTTCATATTATTTTGTCCAACCCCTGTATATATTTTATATAAAGCTGCTATATATAAAGATAGATATAAAAATAAATAAGAAAATACATGTAACAGTATTGAGAAAAGACTACAATACATTACATTACAATACAGTTACAGAATACATATATTCATTCATTATGTATAATTCAAGCATTATTTGTTTTGAAATTTGTTGATCTTGATTATAGTAAATGCAATTAGTAAATCAAATTACTTTATTCATTTTATTTTTTTTTATATTTCAGGTAAGGTGTCTAAAATATTTAGACAGTGGGTTCAGGAGTTCTATTAAAAGTCTATACAGGGTGTCCCAGAATTAACTATTTCAATGAAATCGGACAAATTTTTTAAAAACACACTTTTATTTATGTTTATCATGTTTAATATGTGTTAAAAATGTATAAATTTCTAAATTTTTTTCATAATTTTATTTTCATAATTTTTTCATTATCTGGTCCAATGAAAGACCGTCTGAAGTCATAGAATGGCAAAGAGACTCTCCAAAAGTTAACGTGTGGCTTGGAATGACCAAATCCAAAATTTATGGCCCATTCTTCTTTGCGGAAGCAACTGTAACATGGTGCTCCATCTTGTTGAAACACATTATCAAGAATGCCATCATCAAGAAGCTGTGGTTCGAGAAACTGCTGAAGCATATCAAGGTAGACGGTACCTGTTACAGTTGCTGCCGCAAAGAAGAATGGGCCATAAATTTTGGATTTGGTCATTCCAAGCCACACGTTAACTTTTGGAAGAGTCTCTTTGCCATTCTATGACTTCAGACGGTCTTTCACTGGACCAGATAATGAAAAAATTATGAAAATAAAATTATGAAAAAAATTTAGAAATTTATACATTTTTAACACATTATATGGAGTTTTTTGAAATTACTTACATTCCGAGAATCCTGGGGGTTGGCATCCCTTGGTTGCGGTACGTCGACGATATTTTGTGTATCTGGCCCATGAATCGTGACCTGGATGACTTCCTCCTTCAGTTAAATGACCAAGTCCCCTCCATTAAATTTACTTTAGAAGTGGAACAAGACAACTCAATCCCGTTTTTGGATGTGCGTGTTCATAGGGATAGCCCGGGTTTTAAGTTTAGTATCTATCGGAAAAAAACAAACATTTGTCCTACGTACACTTTTACTCTGGACATGACACCCCTATTAAAAAGGCCATATTTTCCTCAATGTTTCTCCGCGCTCTTAGGATCGCCAGTCCGGAATACATCGATGCCGAATTGGAAAATATCAACGGTATTGGAAGTGAGTTGTGTTACCCATCTGCGTTCATGGAATCTTGTCTTAATAAGGCTAAACGAACCTTCTATCGTGTGAATAATAACACTCGCACCTTGTCAAAGAATATTTTAGTACTTCCATTTTTCCCGGGCTTCTTAGGCATTGCTAATGTACTTAAACTTTTGGATATCAGTGTAGTTTTTTCATATAACAATATTGTGAAAAACATCATAGTAAAAAATAGCCCTACCAATAATTTAGGCATTATCTATAAAATTGGGTGTAAGCAATGTGATTCCTTTTACATAGGTCAGACGGGAAAGGATTTGCAAACGCGTGTAAAACAGCATCAATATTCCGTTAGAACGGGACAGTTGTCCAGTGCCCTTTTTGTCCATTTGTCAGAGTTATCCCATTGTATTGATTGGAATAATGTTTCAGTTTTGTTTCACTCTAGCAACATTGTTAATAGAAATATTCTTGAGTCGGCTATAATTCAACTTACAAATAACCTTAACATGAGTAAAGGTCTGTTTCAACTTGATCCCGTTGCTCTGAATTCCTTCAGAATGGATTTAAACAAAAAGGGCAGGTTGTTAAATCTTTGGTAAAAAATTTGTTTTTGTCTGTTGTTTCCCTTACAATTTTATTTTTCAATTTTTTGCTGTATGCGTGTATGTGTATGTATGTATGTATGTGTATGTGCGTATGTGTGTGGTCATTGCAGTTAAATGTGTTTGTATGTATATGTGTGTATATGTATGTATGTATGTGTGTATATGTATGTATGTATGTATGTATGCAGTTAAATATATATATATATATATATGTATATGTGTATGTACCTTACCTTACCTTACAACCTCAGAAAGGTTCTGCGGGATGATTTCTCATTTCGTGAAGGTCAAGCTTGTATATTATATATATATATATATGTGTGTGTGTGTGTGTGTGTGTTTGTGTTTGTATATGTGTGTATATGTATATATATTTGGGTATGCGGGTATACATGTGTACGTGTATTATTTGTAATTTTTTCAATTTATATTTATTTTTATTTCTTTATTCTTTTGCGACCTACCGTTTTCTCAGACAATAATTATAAAAACAAATTTGGTAATTTTTTTCCCTTATGCATATATATATATATATATATATTCTGTATATATTGCGTTTATATTTCGTATATATACCGTATATATGTTGTATATATATTTTATTGTTCTTTATATATCATCTAGGCATCATTTTGTTTTCCAATTTATATTTACTTGTACTTTTTTATTCGTTTGTGACTATAATATGCATATGTGGTAATTTTTCCCTTATAAATTGGTGTGCCTCTCTTAAAATTTATCTTTCAATTTTTTATTTTTTTTAATAATGTGACATATATATCAATTTGGCAGCATCTATTAAATCGATTGTAAAACTTCCCTCTTGAGCTTGAATTGGTAGACTCCACTTACAATATTTATATTTATTTTTATTTCTTTATTCTTTTGTGACCTGTTCCATAAAAAAGCCATTTGAATTTATATTGAAGGTCGGCCAAAGTGCTAAAAGTGTCTTTATATATATATATATATATATATATATATATGTGTATATATATGTATATTATATATATATATGTATGTATATATATTTATGGGTTTTTTTATTTGCCTGTTTATTTCTTTATGATTATTTAGGCTGTGACATATATATCACTAAGGCACTATTTTGTAATTAATTTTTTCTCAATTTATATTTATATTTATTTTTATTTCTTTATTCTTCTGTGACCATATAAATGTTGGCTCTCCCACAATTTTTTTCTATGCTTACTATATATATGTATATATATATATCGGGTGGTCCGAAAAAAATGACGCATTTTTTAAAAATTAATATCTCAGTAACCCCCTTCCTTATCATGACAATTTTTATATGCAAGATACTTTCAAACTTCTTTTTTTGAATGCAAGAAACGGAATTCTGATATCTTTTATAGTTTTCTCGCAATTAACAAAAGTAACAACATGGGTCAAAAAAACAAAAATCGCAATATATCCGTTTTTTATACGATATCATTTTTATACGATATCATGCGATATTTTTGCAAGTTATTACAAAACTCTACAGGAATGAACAAGTCAAATTGTGGATATTTTTATTTTTTAACAATTCGTCAGTACCCTTAATGATGTTGTCAGAGGAAGATCGTATTCTCATTAAAATTGTTACTGTGAAAAAGGATGGAAGACTGGAAGGTTATTGCAAGAGTTTCCCGGCAAAAAGTGGAAAAGGCGTGCAGTGGAAAGACTCTCAAAGAAGATTCGCGAATCGGGAAGTACTGCCAGAAAACCAGGAAGCGGTAGACCTAAAACAGCTTCGGTTCCAGAAAATGTGGATTACATCAACGATAAAATCTGCTCTCAAGAAGATAAACCAGGAAGTCATTTGTCACAAAGAACAATTGCTAAACATTTGAATATTGGAAAGACTTCTGTACACCGAATAATTAAAGCACAAAAACTAAAAGCCTTCAAAAGAATAGTATCTTCTAGAAAAAGTGATACTGTTAAGGATAAAAGAAAAACAAGGTGCAGAAAGTTACTTGATAATTTCTCTGTCGTTGATATTAAAAAGATAGTCTTCACGGATGAAAAAGATTTCACTCTAGAAATTCCGCGAAACCGTCAAAATGATGTTGTCTACGGGCGTGGTAAAAAGTGTGACATTTCAATAAACAGATTGTATCATGAAACGTCAAGATTCTCCAAAAAGGTTATGATATCTGCAGGGGTCTCTTGGAATGGCAAGACAGATGTTCATTTTATTGAAACTGAAAAGACAAAGGTGAATTCTGCAAATTACATTGAACTTTTAAGAACAAATTGTTGCCGGATTGTCGTCGTCTGTATCAAGAAAATGATTTCATATTTCAACAAGATGGAGCACCGTCGCATACAAGCTACGCCACACAGTCGTTTCTGATTAGCAATACACCAAAATTAATAACGAAAAATGAGTGGCCACCACAAAGCCCAGATTGTAATCCTATGGACTACTCAATTTGGGAGTTACTAAAAGAGAAGGTTTACCGAGGTCGACGAGAAAAATTCACCGAATTAGAATTAAAAAGTAAAATACTTGAATCTTGGCAAGAAATTGGCATTAATGAAGTAAGAAGTATTATTTTTGTGTGGAAGAAAAGACTTAGATTAGTGTGTCAACAGAGTGGTGGTCCAATCGATCATTTACTGTAAATTAATTAGTTAAATTTCTGATTAAATTTTTCCTTTCTCATGATATTCGTTTTTTTGACCCATGTTGTTACTTTTGTTAATTGCGAGAAAACTATAAAAGATATCAGAATTCCGTTTCTTGCATTCAAAAAAAGTTTGAAAGTATCTTGCATATAAAAATTGTCATGATAAGGAAGGGGGTTACTGAGATATTAATTTTTAAAAAATGCGTCATTTTTTTCGGACCACCCGATATATATATATATATATATATGTATATATATGTGAATATGTATGTATGTATGTTTATTTTTGTAACCTATATATTGCCTTGATCTGTCCTTTCACTCCAGTGTTCCTGAGGATGTCATTAGACGAAAGCGCTTGAGCACCCCTTTGTGTTTCTTTTTTTCCTTCGTGGTTTTATTCATCATATATATATATATATATATATATATATATATATTAGTGATGTAGCGGATGTCATTTTTTTCACATCCGCGGATGCGGATGAGGATGTTTGATTTCAACATCCGCGATTGCGGATGCGGATGTCTACATTTTCGTTATTTTTTAGGATATATTCGAGATTTGTTGTGATTAACGTATATAATAAGTTATTATATAGAGAGAGCTGTAGCTATAATGTAGTATAATGATTAATTGTACAATAATTGCTGTACTTTTCTCTGAACATATAAATAATATCAAGCATCTAACTAATATAGAAATCAATTAGTGAATTCGTCTGCAAATAAATTCGTTATATTTTGTTGAGTTTCAGCCACAATTAGAAACCATAATTGTGTTACCAGGATGCGGGACGTAAACCCAACTCAAATGCACCCCACCGACCTCTTTCCCCAACCTCCACCCTTATAGAAAGAGATCTTTAATTAGCTTGATAACTATTTATATTAAGTTTAAAGTTTTATTAGGCATATTTATAAATGAGTAATTAAAATAAAGTAAACTAAGATGTTCATCGTTTAATGTTCAAACTTAATTATAGGAAGGTTATGCTTAAGGAACATTAATTTTTCTGCCTTTTCTGCTGCCAGTCTGTTTCTCTTTTCATCATATATTAATCCAGCACTGCTAAATAATCTCTCGCTTGGTACGTTTGTTGGAGGACAGGCTAAATGTTTCCTTGCAAGTTTACTCAAGTATGGATAGATATTCTGCGCATTTTTCCACCAACTAATAGGATTGTCACATGCAGCCAGGCGTTTTTCTTGGTGATAGCTCTCGATCATTTTTACTACATCTTTTGACATCGCGTAGGTCTCGTCATTGCTGCTTGACTCAAGAAACTGAGAGACAGATTCTGTGATAGATTTGCTTGTTGAAGGTATTGGTTCTGTCACTGAAACTTTTATTCTTTTGGTGGGTGGCGAAGCGACAGATTCAAGAGATTGAAGCTCTTCAACTGCTTTGCCAAGTGATGATTTAACTCGTTCTAATGTACTAGGTGAAAATAACTTAGCTTTGTAACGTGGATCTAAGTAGGTTGCAAGAGAGTAACTTCATACAAGAACAGCCTCTCGTCTTGTCGCTTGCATCACTTTTACGCACAATGAACTAGTTCTATTATATAGTAGAATTTGATAATTTCCGCTTATAATGACATTTTATCTCAACGGTCCACATCCGCAGTCCAAAGTGCGGATGCGGGTGCGAGAAAATGTGCGGATGTCCCGCAGTGACCTACATCACTAATATATATATATTATAATATATATATATATATATATAATATTATATATAATTACACGGTGAACCAAAAGTAGGTGGACAGTAGGTTGAATACGGTTTGTGTTATATTATATTATAACTATGGTGTTCATTATAACTATGGTGTTTGTGTTTTATTATATTAAATATTATAACTAAATTTATTTAAATTTTATTTTGTATATAGTATACAAAAAAATTAAATATGTATTCTCAAATAAACGTTATCATTTACTGTCCACCTACATTTGGTTCACCCTATATATATATATATATATATAAATGAAAATGTTTATTGGCAGACTATAGTCCATATGACAAATATTATTAATACAATGACAGTTCATACACTAAGGATAGAAATATATACAATTGATTAGAAATAATACTGCACTGTCGAAGTTAAGTGGAGCTACAGACAGACGTTTTCGTTCCAAGAAGTCCATAGCTTAGAGGATAAATGGCAGGACTCATGGATAGCTTGGATGATCGGGTTGGTTGATTTTTTAATTCTTTGCATTAGACTGTGTTGAGCACGTCTTGTTACCTCCGGGAAGCTCGGGACATTGCGGATAGCAAACATTTGCGAAGCTGAGCATCTCGGGGATAATTTATGCAAGTCTAAAAGACCTGTTGTACAGCAAATTTAGGGTTCTGCCAGAACCTTTTTTATAATTCACCCGGAGTTGCTGACCGTATATATTACTGCAGAAAGTACGAAAGAGTGTCTTTAGCTTAACTTGTACAGAAACGAAAGTTCCTTATGGTCATATTCGCTTTAGCACACAGGCTTCGAGATTGTTTTCTTATATCCGAGTCATCACTCAAGGAGCTGGTAATAGTTTGACCCAAATACTTAAACTCTTGCACTTCCTCAATTACTTCACCATTCATTTTAAACCTTATATCAGCTGGCTGATTACAGCTTTTAGGATGAAATTGCATAACCTTAGTTTTTGTAACATTAAAAAGAATATCATGTTTCTGCGAATACACTTCGCAGACATTTAGTAGCCGATCCAGACCTTTAACAGAGGGACTTATTAACACCATATCATCGGCATAAACTAAGTTAGTTATCCTTGTGTTATCTATACAACAACCTACTGTTGCCTCATTAAGCGAAGCAATTAAGCCGTCAATATACACATTAAACAGCATAGGGTAGAGCAAGGAGCCTTGTCTCACCTCGCAAGAGGAGCCAAAACACGGATAGTACATTGCCCCACCTAACAGTGAAAGATTGGTGGGAATACCAAAATTTCAATAAATTTAATATGTACGTGGGAACCTTCCTGTCTTCTAGTTTTGCAAATAAAATATTGTGGTTCACCCTATCATATGCCTTACTTATATCAAAGAAACAGCTATAAATGGTTGAATCACTGTCAATGTATTTATATATTGTTTCTTTAAGTACATAGATACACAGGTCAGTTGAGTGGGACCTTTTAAAGCCAAACTAATTAGGAGATGTCCATAGGAAATCATTTAATCGGAGTAACAAGAGTTTTTCTAGTAGTTTCGAGAAACAGGAAGCGACAGCAATAGGCCTGTAATTATTGCTGGACAGAATGTCTCCGTACTTATTTTTGACCAGGGGCAAGATATATACCCTCATGAACTCTGCAGGGATATAGCTATGAACAAGCATGGCTGATAGGAGCAATGATATATGCAGACATACTACATCATTTGCATATTTCAAGTGCTCATTCGATAAGTCATCTACCCCTGACGCAGAACCAGTCTTTAACTCTTTAATTAACCTCTTTACTTCAGAAAATGATATCAAAATATTTTCCCTTGTCCCTCCCACAATCGTTTCGCTGCAATCTATCTTAAGAATATCCCTACTCACACTATTTAGAATGTTAGAGTATATATATATATATATATATATATATATATATATATATATATATATATATATATAATCATGAGGGTTGCTTCTAAAAAGCTTCAATTTAATATTTAGCAGAAATCCAATGACAAGGAGGAATGTAAATGCCATGAAAAGTCTTCTTTAATGCGCAACGTTTCGAGCAATATGCTCATCTTCAGGCTAAATAATAACAATATGAAATTAAAATCAATAAACAAATGAAACAAGACAAAACAGTTTCTATAAAACAATTCTTAAAAACAAAATTTAAAAAGACTAAAAGAAGGTTAAATTCAAAGTTATGAAAATTTACATATAAAATTACAAGAAATTTAAAAAGCTATTTTTAAATTACATATAGTAAATTTGAAATTGATACAATGGAATAACACTACTAACCCTTCATTGCTGGTTCCGAGGCACAAGTAATTTTAAAACAAAACAAAGGGAACATACTATGGGTTGGGTGGTTGGAGAGTTATAAGTTGGGAAGGGGGAATTATAAAAAATTTAAAGGGACAGCTGAGGAATTAACATTTAGAGAAGGGGTCAATGTTTTTATATAAAGAGATTCCAAAATTCTAAGTGAGTTGGAACAAGAATTATACCCGAGAATTTTAAAATTATCTAAAGTGACATCAGTTTTACATTTAATACTATGTTCCCGGATACTAGAGGCTTCTTTTTTATTTAAAATTTTACCTGTTCGGTAACTTTCCCATATGCGAATAAAATCTAGCTCTGAGAGAGCGCATGGTGCTGCCAATATAAGTACCAAGGAGACACCTTGGGCAAGTAAATAAATATACAACACCGCTACGCAACGAATCAGGAGTTCGATCCTTCGCTGAGAAAAAGCTACCTAAAGACGTTTTATTAATAAATATAATGCGAAAATCAGTATGATAAAAAAATTTCTTTAACAACTTCGTAAATTTAAGTTTAAATTCTTTATTCATGGGACCCATTTCAGGTACCAAGAAATATTTTACATCTTTAGGCACTGAAATACAGGGAAGTTGAGGGCTATAAACATTATTTAAGAAAGATCTTATTAGTTTATCTACATATTGAACAGGAAAACTATTATTGGTAAAATATAATCTTAAATTATTAAATTCATCGTTAAGTAAAGTAAAACTAGAAGTCAAATTATATCCTCTGAACAAGAGTGTTTTAATACACGACATCTTATAGTTAAAATCAGTAAAACTAAAAAAATTCATGCCCAAACCGGTAAAAGTGGGTTTCCTGTAAACTGATGTAGTAATAGAATCCCCTTTTTTCGAAATTAAAAGATCTAAAAAGGGAAGGGAGCCATTTTCCTCAGTTTCCATTGTATAAGTTATATTGGGGGTGCAGAGAATTTAAGAAGTTAAAAAATTGTTGCGCTTGTACAGCATTATCAAAAACAGCTATCGAGTCATCAACGAAGCGTCGGTAAAAAATTGGTTTACAATGGGTGGGAGATTGTCTAAAAATTATACTTTCTAAATGAGTCATAAAAAAATCAGCTGATAAAGGTCCGACGGGTGATCCCATCTCAACACCATCAATTTGTTGGTAAACCTTATTATTGAAAGTAAAATAACATTGCTTAAAAACCAGTTCTAAAAGTTCCTTAAAATAAGACCAAGAAAAACCATGAAAACTATCAACAGAGCTAAAAACCCTATCTAAAATAATGGCAATAGTTTCTGATACAGGTACGTTCGTGAAAAGCGACTTTACATCAAAACTGACAAAAAACTTTTTTGAACCGAAATTCTCACTAAGAAGATCTTTTTGAAATTCATAAGTTATTTATAGTATACGCATTTTTCGCAAAAGGTGACAAGAGACCAACAACAAATTTTGCCAATTGAAAGGTAGGTAAGTTATACGAAGCTAAAATAGGACGGAGAGTTGTTCCAACTTTATGGATTTTAGGCAAACAGTATAATTGAGCAAGATCAGAACCAGATACGAACAACTGGGAGTAAGTATCGTTTTTTATTATCTTTAAAGACTTTAATCGTGACAAAAATCTATTAACTTTGTCTTCCAACCTTAAAATGACTTTATTGACGGGTTCAAGAATTTGTTTGAATTTGCTATCATCACTTAAGATTTCATTAGTTTTATTTATGTAATCAGATTTGTTCAAAATAACAACTCCGTTACCCTTGTCCGGTCTAGTCACGACAATCTCCTGGTTTTTTGCCAAATTCTTAATAATCTGTAAGTCACTCTTCTTAAATATAAAAGATTTAAATTTAAGGTTTCTAAGTTTATGAAAAAATTCATGAGTTAAATTAGCAAACTGACACTTAAAATGATTAAAATCACCAACATAGGGAACATTTTTCAAGCCATTAAAATTTTGTTCAAAGTAAAGAAAAAACGAAGGCTTATATATTTGAAATAACGGAAGCTTAAATTGCAAGCCAAGTGAGAGTAAAAACTTTTCCCGAGGGGAGAGGGTGTAACTAGAAAAATTCGAAATTACTTTATCAGAATTGAAAAAATTAGGTGAATTCAGGCCCAGGGCCTTTAACTTACGTTCATGAGTTTCAGAAATGGTAGAATGAAACTTTTCAAGATCACGTTGTACAAGAGAAATTATTAATAAATAATCCAACAACGAAAGGGTATTTTCAAGAGTAATTATATGATGCTCAAGCGACTTATTATGCGAGTCTGAAATTTTGATTTTATAATTAATTTCATTATTTAATAAATATTCCAGAGAAGATTGATAAAATTCAGTCATATAGATTTTCTCGATAAAGTTTGAAATAAACGAATTTCGGGAAAACCCTACATGTACGACACATTTCAAGAAAATAACAGTCGAGTTTAGACTTGAGAAGCTTTCGTGAAGTCTTCAAAACATGGCGATAAACCCTAAGTCCATCTTGTCCATACCTTGAGTATATATAATCATGCGGGTTGCTTCTAAAAAGCTTCATCAGTTTACAGGAAACCCACTTTTACCGGTTTGGGCATGAATTTTTTTAGTTTTACTGATTTTAACTAAGATGTCGTGTATTAAAACTCTCTTGTTCAGAGGATATAATTTGACTTCGTTTTACTTTACTTAACGATGAATTTAATAATTTAAGATTATATTTTACCAATAATAGTTTTCCTGTTCAATATGTAGATAAACTAATAAGATCTTTCTTAAATAATGTTTATAGCCCTCAACTTCCCTGTATTTCAGTGCCTAAAGATGTAAAATATTTCTTGGTACCTGAAATGGGTCCCATGAATAAAGAATTTAAACTTAAATTTACGAAGTTGTTAAAGAAATTTTTTTATCATACTGATTTTCGCATTATATTTATTAATAAAACGTCTTTAGGTAGCTTTTTCTCAGCGAAGGATCGAACTCCTGATTCGTTGCGTAGCGGTGTTGTATATTTATTTACTTGCCCAAGGTGTCTCCTTGGTACTTATATTGGCAGCACCGTGCGCTCTCTCAGGGCTAGATTTTATTCGCATATGGGAATAAGTTGCCGAACAGGTAAAATTTTAAATAAAAAAGAAGCCTCTAGTATCCGGGAACATAGTATTAAATGTAAAACTGATGTCACTTTAGATAATTTTAAAATTCTCGGGTATAATTCTTGTTCCAACTCACTTAGAATTTTGGAATCTCTTTATATAAAAACATTGACCCCCTTCTCTAAATGTTGATTCCTCAGCTGTCACTTTAAATTTTTTATAATTCCCCCTTCCCAACTTATAACTCTCCAACCACCCAACCCATAGTATGTTCCCTTTGTTTTGTTTTAAAATTACTTGTGCTTCGGAACCAGCAATGAAGGGTTAGTAGTGTTATTCCATTGTATCAATTTCAAATTTACTATATGTAATTTAAAAATAGCTTTTTAAATTTCTTGTAATTTTATATGTAAATTTTTATAACTTTGAATTTAACCTTCTTTTAGTCTTTTTAAATTTTGTTTTTAAGAATTGTTTTATAGAAACTGTTTTGTCTTGTTTCATTTGTTTATTGATTTTAATTTCATATTGTTATTATTTAGCCTGAAGATGAGCATATTGCTCGAAACGTTGCGCATTAAAGAAGACTTTTCATGGCATTTACATTCCTCCTTGTCATTGGATTTCTGCTATATATATATATATATATATATATATATATATATATATATATAT
The DNA here is from genome assembly GCA_023014485.1 of Bathynomus jamesi. Classification (NCBI taxonomy): domain Eukaryota; kingdom Metazoa; phylum Arthropoda; class Malacostraca; order Isopoda; family Cirolanidae; genus Bathynomus; species Bathynomus jamesi. The sequence goes on from JAJOZX010005294.1 coordinate 42,800, forward strand.
ATAGTATTATTTCATAAAAACGGAGTTACTCGACCAATCGCTAAAAATATAACCAAAATCATACACTCGCCAGAGTACTGACTCTCAATTCCTTCCAACCTTTGGAAATTCTGGGCGACAATGTTATACTCCTCTTTTGGCGCGCTCTGACGCACCTTGATGCCGGCGAAAAGAGCTGGAGTCGCCATCTTAATTCGTTCGAAGTTCTACTACGAGTAATACGTATCGGTTTGACTCCATAATTTTAGCCCGTTATTATTTCAATTAACTTCGTTTTATAATAAAATGCCAAGATTTAACATCATTTCACTAATGATTCTAATAAATGTCGAATTCTTTTAAGATCTAGAATTCATTCTATTCACTCGTCATTCCACCTATATATATATATTTATACCCGGGTGTTAATCGTTGACCCAAGTGTTTGAGAACGCCATTGTGGATTGTCTTACGCGAGAACCATCCAGGGGTAGCTATTTAGATTGAATTGGAATTTCATTAACGTTCGTCAAGTTGAACCTTCGACAGGTTGACTGGGGTTATCAGCTTGAAACGAGTTAATTGCGATTCACGAGCTTAATCTGACTAGCGGTATATATTATGGAACAACCAATTGCATAATGTCACAAACTAAATCGATACTTTATAGTTAGGCTTGTAAAGACTAATTTATTTGTCAATCTAAATTAAACAAATTTAAATCTACTCAACTTCAGTCCAAATTAAACAAATTTAAATCTACTCAACTTCAGTCCAAATTAAACAAATTTAAATCTACTCAACTTCAGTCCAAATTAAACAATAAAAAGCGTCCAAGTAGTGGGAACCCTAAGTTTTAATTTAAACAATACCTTTTCGAACCTGAGGTAAGGGTGGACGCGGGTAGCCGTGGGGATACCCTTTTTAGGCTGCTGAATTTTTCACATAAGGAAATGGAACACATGAAACGGAAATCTGGAGCACAGAAACGGAAAGATAAACGAGAAGCAGAAAGAAATGATTCAGCAAAAACGTGCAGGCCTATAACAGCATTTACGATATCAACACCTATATCTACATGTCAGAAAGAGGAAAGCGACTTAGAGAAATTCAATTACAACTGTTCATGCTGATACTGTAGATCTAGGACATAAAGATGAAGGTATGCCTAACGTTTTTGAGACTGTAGATGCCGATTTTTACGATTCTGAATTAGCTGGTGGAATAACAGTAACTGAACCTGGGCCTGTACATGTACATAATCAAAAAGATCTAGTCGCTGATTTAAATAATGATGAGTGTTAGAAAATCTAGAAGAGGAAGAACCATTGTTGTCCCAAGGCGATATGATGACTAAGCTGATTGATGCAGCATTGCTTGTATATATTTAGTTAAGGTGTATATATATCCATCTCATAATTGTAAGGTTAGTGAAAAATTCACTTAATAAGAGCTAGCATTTTTGGGCTCTTGTGGCATCAGTGTTTGGGACGCTGGTGGCATCATTTTGGGGCGCTGCGCGTCTTTTCTACTCGTTTGTGGGATGTCGTACGTACAGGGTGTGGTCTTGTAGAGAGCTCTCTTGCAATTCAGTTTGGTTGTTTAGATACAAGATTGTTGCACCGTGCAATAGTCCAGGTTGCGTTGTTATTGCAAGGTTGAGAAAGACCATAAATAGTACCCTTTTTGTTTACATTAAATTCATGTAACTAAGGTCTAAGGTAGGCCCGCATCGAGTCAGCAACCCTGAGGTTACCCTGAGGTAGGACCTAATAGGATCTCAAATCCGTAAGTTTTAATTTAGCTTAACTTGGGCTTCAGATAGAACTGGCCCTTTAGAATTTGGCCGTTCACGGCTCATCTGGGATTTTGAACCCAACAAATAAATAAAATAACAATGAGAATCAACCAACATTTAGACAGGATAAGCTCTTTCAATATCCTGCACGAACAGATTTGAAATCTTTTTTCAAAGAGCATCCAATTCAGCCACATGATCATGATCTGCCATTTAATGTAAAGTTATATAAGCGAAAAATTATGGGTGACACTGTCTCACGACACTGGTTAACATATAAGAAGAAGAATAGATCACTATATTGTTCATTTTGCTTGGCATTTGAGTCACCAACCTCTTCTAACCCATCTGCTTTTGTGCGAGGATTTAATGATTACAGATGCATTAGCCAGTGCTTATCAGAGCATGAATCAATTGGTATACATGGCGAGCATGCTCAGGAATATATCAGTGTAGTAAATGATGGTGGTTTAGCTCGTTTTTTCGCTGCATCATTGCAGAAGCGAAAAGATGAAGTACTAAAGCAGAGAAATATTGTTGCCAGAGTTGTAGATATAATAAAGATGATAGGTAAACAAGCTCTTCCTTTTCGTGGACACAGAAATGAGTCAGCATATTCTCTTCTTGATGAAACAGAAAATCATGGAAATTTCTTGGCTACTGTGCAGTTGATGGCAAAATATGATCCTATTATGGCTTCTCATGTTTCCATGGTGAAGGAAAAGTCTGAACAACGATATGAAAGATTAGAAAAACAAAAAAAGGCACAAAGTAAAGGTCGTGGTAGTCTTGTCACATTCTTGAATAAAACAACCATCTCTTCTTTGACCCAAATTATAAAGAATATGATACAGGAAAAAATTACTCAAGAAGGTGCTGAGGCCAAGTATTATTCCATACAAGTAGATTCAACCCAGGATATTTCATCAATTCATCAATTTAGTATTATTATTCGAAATGTACTAAATAGTACTATCCATGAACGACTACTTGCAATTGTTCCAAGCAATGATGGTACAGGGCAGGGGCATTTTGACCTATTAAATGAAACATTACAACGTCTTGAAATAGATTCGAAAAACTGCTTATCAGATAGCACAGATGGCGCTGCAAGCTACCATGGACAATATAATGGCTTACAGAGTAAAATTGCTGACGTAGCTGATCAGCATGTTCATGTATGGTGCTATGCCCATGTACTTAATTTAGTAGTTACTGAAACCACGAAGTGTTGTGTACCAGCAGTTTCCTCCTTCAATTTACTCTAGAATTAAGCAAAATTTGTGAAGGTATCATATAAGCGAATGGCCATCTGGATTGAAGTTGTTGGACATCATCTGGGGAAAGAAAAGATGAAACGATTAAAGCTAATTGGTGAAACCAGGTGTACTATATTTGGAAATTTTGACGATATGTATCAGTAATTTTGTGGATCTTCTGACATGTTTATCCATTATTCAAAGCTCTAACAATTTTGATGCAAAAACAAAACAGGAGGCAAATGTTTTACTGTTTAGCCTTCTAGAATTTCAAACATTATTGACAACATTCATATACTTATATATATCTTTCAAATTACAGCCCCTTTGTCAAGCTATCTACAGACAAGTGGCTTAAATATGTTTACTGCATGGAATATGGTAGAAAAATCCATTACAGATTTGAAGAAAGGATCAAGAGAATTTGATAAAGTATATAGACAGGCTTTGAAATTTGCCAATAAATCCAATGAGCACATTGCACAATTCAATAATGATGAAAATCAAACAGTGAAAATTGATTTTGTAAAAACTGAGTTACCAATCAAGAGGAAACATAAAACAAAGAGAATGGCAGATGAACTAGCTGCTGATGAAACAAACACATCTGATTCTTTGTCAAACTATCGTGTACATGTGTTCAACTTGATAATGGATCGTGTGGTAGTCCAGGGCCGCCGCTTCCATTAGGCGAAGTTAGTAAATGCTAAGGGCGCCAAAGATCTGGGGGGCGCCAGCACCTCCCGCCCTGTGCACGTCTGATAGTATTATGTAAGAACATGAAAAAAATAATGAAGGAATGAGAAGCATAGACAAATGATGAAAGGTTGTACGACGTATGTACACCAGTTTAGCTTGACTGATATTTACATAATTAACTTATTCATCTTATTGGGTCATTATAGAACTTTCACTATCACGACCTTTAACCCTTTAGGGACGGGAGTCGTAAATAAGCGATTTAAAAATGTTGCGCGCACAGACGGGAGTCGTCAATAAGCGACTCGGCTTATTTACGGCTTAATATGAGTTCCGGGAGTCGTCAATAAGCGAATAACTGTTTTTATGTGACATATGCCCTTCTTGCTTGGAAAAAACAGTAGATATGTCCTTTTTGCACGCATATTTTAGCACTTTTGAGCGTTCTGATTTGTTACTACATATGCCTCGCTTCACTCGCTGTTTTGATTGGTCATGACACTTTCTTGAACTGTGAAATGATTTTATAATTTTATAATAAATGTATGTATTAGCAAATTAAAATAGATCAGTGTAAGGCAAATAGTTTCTTCAATATGGTACCTTCATTACTTTGTGGGCAAACCCAATCGTGAAGTGGGAGGCGGGACGGCGCCAGCTACAGTCCTGCTAAGGGCGCCAAATAGGCTGGCGCCGGACCTGTGTGGTACAATCACTGGAATCCCGTTTCATTGACCATAGACAACTATAGAAGGATATGTCATGCCTCGATCCATCAAATTATGAATATATTACTAAAAATGGTCTTGAAGAAGCATTGGAAGGTATTCTTGAGCTTGCTCCAGGGATAAATAGAAGTGAAGTAAAATTGGAATTGCAGTCTTTTGCATCGAACTTTGAAATATTTAAGCTTTTGCTGAATGATGATAATGCAGAGAGCAGCAATAAAATGAATTCATGCTCTAAATATTGTGGCAATTGTCCATCATGTGTTCTGTATATTCTTGCATCAAATGTACAAAGCTATCTGTACACTGTCTGTGACTCAAGTTCAGTGTGAATTTATTATTTTAAGCTTAGAAAATGCCCAAACAAGATCATGAAATTCTTTGTCGGAAGAGAATCTGGAAGCATACATGTTGATGTCTATAGAAAAGGTCATGTTGGATGAGTTAGACATGGAAACTATAATAGACCGATTTGCAAACTCGAGTAATAAACTTAAAAAACTACTCTTAGTATAGCATGCATGTATATATATGCAGGCAGTACTTGTAAAATATTTGTACTTATTAGTAAAATAAATTTATAAAAAAATATTAACTTTTTTATTTAAACAAACTTAACTCATAAATAGGCCTATTAGGATACGACTGGAATTGAATTATGTAATGGGGTTATGGGCCCCCTGACCCCTTTGGCAGACAAAATTTTATGAGCTAGTCCGCCACTGCCTGTATAGCTAACAGGGCTCTCTAGGTAGACTCCTCTTTGAGACCCATTACAAACCTATCTCTTAGCATTTCGTCTAATTTGTCCCCAAATTTACAAGTACGGCTATAGGCTTTTATACCTGCAACTCTGCAATGCTTTCATTCGCAGTCTGATACCTCGAATAAAATTTGAAACGTTCATAGATGAGAACTACTCGGGGTTTGTAGTGATTGGTTAGGGCCTGTACCAATTCACTATATATGCAAGTTTCCGGTGTTTTAGGATTAACTAGGTTCATAAGCTAAACGTTTTAGGGCCTATTATAATTAGGAAGGTAGGTACATTTTTAGCATCAGCAATGGAATTTGTCTTGAAAAACAACTTCACCCTAGTGGCATAAGCTTCGAAGTCCTCCCCAGTCTTCGTAGGGGCTTATATGCCAATCACCAACATGCTAGAACAAAACCGATTTTAGGCCAAATAACGTGAAGTAGATTAGGTAGGGTTTAAACTTGATCTAGTTACTCCCCAGTTAGGGCTAAGTAGGAATTCGTATTAGAGTTAGGTCGGCGGGACTTAAGCTATAGTACGGTAGCTCACCAACACAAGCCAACCAAATCGAATAACCCACACTAGGCTAGGCTACATCCAATTTTCCAAACAACCAAATAAATCCCATTCTCGTCGCCAAATGTAATAACGTGTGGGGGGAGGGGGTGTTAGACCCTGTTAGATATTAGGTTATTAAATAGACAATAAAGGTACTTACCGGTGTCTTGATTTAGATCATCTTTAGGGTCTACCATAGGTGCCAGCATCCTACAAACAACCTACCTAATTCTCTAACTTTACTAATTTAGACGCTATAGACATTACCCCTAACTGATATAATAATTAGACAACTTCAAGTACTTTACTTTACCACTTTAGAAGAATCACCAAATTAAACTTAGCATATATTTTGTATCTGACTAAATCATTGGTGCTGTTTAGTTCAGCCCAATAAACGAACAACAAACAAAACATCTTTATTGCGGATCATTCACAATCCAGAGCCACTTAACCAAACACATAAGTACAATCTTACGTGTACACTGAACTTAATACAAAAATAAGCGGGCCTATAAACCCAACATAGCCACTTAACCTAGCATACTGTTTGTTTAATTATCTGACAATTTTATGTATATTGTTATTACAGGAAACATCTTATAACAACGTACTATGGATATATAATCTTTTCTATACGACAAAAATAAGGTATTGAATTGTAAACCAGCAGTTGTCTGAACCAAGACTGCCAAATAGGAGAGGTACACAGTATCTGAAGACAGGACATTGTTCAACAACACATTAGAGCTGTTTTGGACCGAGTAATGAAATTATATATATTCTTCCAGATTAACATTTGGCTGGTAGCAGGGCCGTCGAGAGCTGCCATGGGCCCCGGAGAAGGATTGTTATATGGGACCCCCTGTTCACTCAGTATTTTATTATGGATGTTTTTTGTGTACAGTACATAACAAGTAAACTGATTATATGTCCAAGTTACTATTCAAAACATACAGTATAAATAAACAACTCAGGTACGAAACTTTGTTTAGCGAGTTGTTCGGTTTTATTCCTCGAATATTTGCCAGGACAATGTTTGTGTTCTTTGTTTTACATTGCCTCTTGTGCATTTTAAGTTCGTTGTCCTTTCGAATCGCGCGTTTTGTAGCCTTGTGGTCCTCCGAGATGGATCCATTCCCACCTACCTGTTTTAGTAGTTTCTTGCCACGAAGCGGTCCGGCTGGAGGGCTCCCAGCTGTGTCAGCTGCATGTGCTGTATAAGACTGAGTAGCCACATTGTGTCTGAGATGTTGAAAAAATTGTTTCCTGTTTGTGTACATATATTTTTTTTCACATTATTTTTGTTGTCATTTGAAACTTGTCCTTTGAACTTGTTGGGAGATGATGGTGGAAGCATTTTCTCCCGTACTGGCAGGTTCCATATGTCGCGTAGCTCTTGTAAATGTCCGGATGGTAGAATTTGCAGTTTCCTCCAAATATGCAATGACCATTATTGTAGTAGTAGTTGCACAAGGGAGAGAGTTCGTAAATACGTTGTCCTCCCTTATATCTGCAAATTCCTTTCATATGGTATATACGTAGTTTCTTCCTCCATTTTTACTTGGGGCCTTTGTTTTTGGTGGCTTCAGTTTGATTTCTTTATTGTCTACTTGTTTTTTCCTATTGCTGCTAATGTTCTTTGAAATCTTTGGATTTGGTTTTGTACCTCTATTTCCTCTGTTGGTACTAATTTTATTTATGTTATTTCTGCTTCCCATTTACTCGCTTTTTCTCGGGGGTTTTCCTGTTCGTTTTTCGCAGTTTTTTCCTGTACTATCTTCGTTCCTTCTATTTTTTTTCTCTGTTCGCTATTCATAAATTCCTGTTTTGCTTTTTCCTCATAGTCTCGTTCTGCTTTAAAAACTGTAAACGAGTTTATTTCGATTATGCAGCTTTTGCAAAAGAACTTCATTCCGTTCAATTGTTTAGCGCCTGTTATAAGAGCTTTCTTCATCACTCCATCGACTAAGGACTGGCGAAGGTCGCAGCGGATTGTCTTTAATTCATCTGTTTCTTTTTTACAGTATCCACAGGGTTGTATGAATTTATTCGCCACTGCCATGCTTCTAATGGTATGTAAATGATTGTGCACGAAATATTAGCTCAAAAGGGGTAATTAATTAAGTGAGGTACTTGATTTGACTTTAGAAATTAGGGAGGGAAAGTTTTTTCATTATTGTGGGGGATGGAAGATGTGGCACGCCGTAGATTCTAAATGACTGGTGCACTGGAGTGTACCACGGGGCATAACTCAGGGATATTGCCTTTAGATGGGCAGTTAGATTTCATCAGAAAAAAAAAACGCTGTATAGATTAAGTTGCTTTATTTCAACATACGCAGCCATTTCACCACTTAGAGAGGCATACAACTGTGTACACTGAATATTCACTCAAAAACTGGCACTACTTAAAAAGGATTAACTGCAGGATTTTTATTGTATTATTACTTTTATTCGGACTATACACTAAACATGTGTAACTGTGAACACTGGGTATATATGTGGTGTGTGGGCTCTCTGATCTTAATTTATACATTGTGTAGTTTCATTGGCCTACATAGTCACTGCTCCAGACAACTACCTCTTAACTTACTATGGCCCACTTGTACTGTATAATGTTTGTACCTGTGAGTCTGTAATAAAGTTTGTCACAGTGGTACTCTTTGTGCCACGATGACAAAACAAGCAATTGTCATCAGGTGATATCCCTGCCATTTTCTTAACCCCATTTATTTTAAAGGCTTGATCTTGCGCAACTCTTATTAATGTTTGTCCATCAAATAACAGCACCCATCTACTGAGCCATATCAACAATTTTTCTTTGTCAATGTACTACTACTATTCCAGGCTTCAATTTATTCTTTATTTGTGTAATTATTTTCCTAGCTACTTTCGGGGTTTGCCAAATTAAATTAGTTCTATAAATGGGGCATTATATCTGTTTGTAATGCCTCTTACTTACTTACCCGGCGGCGCTCAGGTATCCCGTGACCACCGTGGGACGGGTCCATGGGTCTCGTAGAGGTGTAATGTTGGAGTTGTGTCTTTGTTGAGAGAGGGTGTGGCAGTGTAAGAGTAGGTGTTCTGTGTCCTCAGGGTGGAGGTAGCATTTTTGACAGGTGGAGGTGTCAGCTAGGTGGATTCTGTGTCTGTATTGTTGGAGGGAGGGGTGGTGGCCTGAACGGAGCCTGGCCAGACTAACTCTTGTTTTCCTTGGGAGGGTTTGTTCGCTCTGATGGACTACAGGGGGAGTATAGTGAAGGACAGTGTTGTGTGGTTGGTCGAGTAGGTATTTCCGGGTGAATTCTGTATGGAGATGTTTAATGGGGTTGATGTTTAGGGGAGGGGGGGGGGGATATTGTTCAGTAGCTGTGAATAGTGAGCAGCAGGAGTATGTTTTTTTGTTGCGGGGTGGGGGATTGTGTAATGTGAGATGGTGACATGGGTGGTCTGGGGCCAGTGCTCTGGAGAAGAATTGAGTCCCTGTCATGTTCATGTGGTGTTCGATGGGGAGTATTTTCGTATCTGCATGTAGATGTGGGATGGGTGTGGTTCGGAGGCAGCCAGTAATGCTTCTGAGACCTCTGTTTTGTGTGGTTGTAATGCCTCTTATACCTATTACCTTTCCATCCATTTTCTCTCTCTCATTTCTATACCTTTCCTCGAACTGTTCTAACTTGTATGTTGGCTGGTGTACAGGGCCGGATTTTCCAATAGGCAACATAGGCCATTGGCCTAGGGCCCACCAGTAACTGGGGGCCCACTGGGGACACAAACACAAACAGTATCATTGACAAATTTGCCATAGAAAAAAGCAGGAAAAAGTCATTTTGAACTTCACATAGTTGTGCTTGCAAAATTTATTATGCTTCAGTTTCATTGTATTTTTCCATTATTCCTATGTGTAAGATGTACATGATATGGAACTTGATTTACTTTGATGTACTTGATATGGAACTAATTTGATTAAAAATTATTAATGTGTAATGTATTACATTATGTTGTAATTCTTATTGCAAAATTTATTATGCTTCAATTTGACTATTTTTTTCCATTATTCCTTTGTGTAAGAATAAGTTGTACATGATATAAAACTAATTTGAATAAAATTATTGATGTGTTACATTATGTTGTAATTCTTTTTTTTTTTACATTACAATATTACGATATATATATATATAATATTTGGGGGGGGGGGGGGCACTGATAAGGTTTGGCCTAGGGCCCACAAGCAAGTAAATCCGGCCCTGCTGGTGTATATTAATTCATTCTAAGATCCTCCTTATAATTATGGACCTTTATTGCAATAGAATCTCTTAGTAGATTTTCCTCCTCTTTGCTGCAAGTTCCATTAATTTTTGGATTATCACTAACTCATGCCAATTATTGCTATCCTGTGGGCAATAATTGCAATCAGGGTTGTGGAGTCGGTCCAAAATTTTCCGACTCCGACTCCACACATTGTAAAAAATCTAAAAATCCGACTCCGACTCCTCACATTTTAAATATACGACTCCGACTCCTCACATTTTAAATATACGACTCCGACTCCTCACATTTTAAATATACGACTCCGACTCCTCACATTTTAAATATACGACTCCGACTCCTCACATTTTAAATATACGACTCCGACTCCTCACATTTTAAATATACGACTCCGACTCCTCACATTTTAAATATACGACTCCGACTCCTCACATTTTAAATATACGACTCCGACTCCTCACATTTTAAATATACGACTCCGACTCCTCACATTTTAAATATACGACTCCGACTCCTCACATTTTAAATATACGACTCCGACTCCTCACATTTTAAATATACGACTCCGACTCCTCACATTTTAAATATACGACTCCGACTCCGACTCCGACTCCTCTAGTGTTTCACTCTATAATTATCATAATAATAAGACATTTCATCACCAAACATGAATCGTCAGGTTACTTTCTAGGATAAGGGAACATTCAAATATTAAGAAGGATATTGACTTGTAGATATTATCATATTAAGGGATTTTTATTTTTTCCAATAATATATACGGTATATATATATAGAGTATATATATATATATAAATGAAAAAGATTCTCTTAAACATAATTAAGGTCTAACCAGTAGTAGTCCTACTTAAAATTGAATAACCCTTCTTAACCTAGTGGCTATAACTATGCCTTTGATGGCTTTTTTCAATTAATTTTATTAATTTTTACACAATTACATATTGAATTAACATTTAAAAATACAAAATTAATTACATAGTAGGCCCGATGCTACTGTTAATAATTTCCAGAAAATAAAATTGATTAACAAATTTATAAAATATTAGAAATTTTATATAATTAATAATGATTAACCTATTGAAAACATAAATCGTAATTTATAAACCTTTCATTATATATAAAAAATTAAATGCTTATATTATCTTAACTATTTATTACATGTTAGGTAAATTTATTCGTAAGAAAAGGATGGCATCTGTCAGGTCCTCCTTCATCTGTCCTCTTAAGTCAGATTTGATGATCCGAAGAGCAGAAAAAAGGCGCTCAACACTAACTTGCGTAGGGGGTAGGGCAGTGACAGCAAGGGCAGCTTCCTGTACAATTTCACGATAACTCTCTATAGCTTTCATTACTTCCATTTTTGTAAAGCGGTCAATTTTTTCAACTTCTTTCAATGCAGCAAAAAAATTCCATTTGAATTTATTCAGTTTTGTTGGAGCTGGAGGGTGTTCATATTCTTCTGACTGGACACGGCGACGCTTTTGAATCTTTTCTTGGTCATCAAGAAACTTTTCATATTCATCTTCTGAGCTTGATAAAGACGGGCTACTGTAGATAGGAATTTCATCAGTTTCATGTTGTAGTCCCGATTGGTCCTTCTCTTGAAATCCCTTAATGCGAATGGCCACATCGCAAAGTGTAGATTTTGCCTTATTTTTTTGATCTTCTGTCAAAATGACTGTACATGGGGCCAACATAAACTGCAGCCGGTAGGATACCATTGTCAAGAAGGGAACTCTCTCTTCGTATCATTGAGGCTTTCATCTCATCAGCTATCATGTCTCCAATTTGTGAGAGCCGAAAAATAAGGGTTTTCCATTCTTTATAAAAACGACCTGTTGTAAGATCTGATGATTGCAGATTTTTTGTTACTGTATAAGGATAACGTAAAAGGCTTTCAAGTTCTTTGACTTGTTCCCAATGAGCCTCAGACATTGGTACTTCAGGGTTGGCCATATCAGAGAGGAACTGTTTTAGTTCAAGAATGCAAGCTATCATCAAATATATACTACCCCATCTTGTTGCCTGATCAATAATAGCACCTTTCCCAGCTCTTCTTTTGAGGATGGCATCAATCTTTGGGGTTCTAGCAACTTTTCGCACAATAGCAACCAAGTTGGCTGCATACCTCCCTTTCAATCCATCGCGAATAGCCAACTGAAGAGTATGCACTGCACAACGCATGTGGTGTATTTCTGAAATCCTTGCAGCAGCTTCCGGTAAATATTCAAAGTCATGAGGATCATCTTCTCCTCCACTTTCTTCAATTAAAGATACTGGTATGTTCAGGTCACTATCATGATCATCAATTGTAACATCTTCATTTAATTTTTCTACAGTACTGATCATATTACTAGCATTGTCTGTGACGATTGAAAGCACCTGTTCTTTGCGCAAGCCATATTCCTCCAATACTTCAAGCACTATCTTTTGAATACAATCACTTGTGTGTTGGGCCTGTGTGTCTCTTATAGCCAATGTATAGATTACAATCTTTTTATCACTATCCATAAATTGTACATTTATTGCAAAGTAATTGGTCCTCATACGTGTACAATTTAGGGTGCCACATAAAAATCATTTTTTGATTTTTAGGACGGCCCTTTGTGGGATTGTTAGGTTGGGTGAAAAAGCCCTGAATATGAAATTTTAGCCAAATTGAAAGATATTTAGGGGTTCCGCATCGACCATCTCTGGCGTACCACGTGTCAGAAGTAATGAGTTTCTCCAAGAAATTGCTTCAGCTCCAAGGGGTAAAGTAAAATGTACAATGTCAATATAAATGCTATCATATACCATGGCGTAGAGGACAGTCACAGCTATATTTCTATAGCATTAAGTTTATTCCATTTCCAATATTTTTTTTTATATTAATATTTTTGTCGCGGTTCAAAAGTTTTTTTCAAAGTTTCACCTTAATACATTTATGCTTTGTAATCCAAACCACACCAACCGGCAACCAGCTTATAACAACACAATACGCAACTAGCAAACAGTGCAAACACCTTAACAATATTGTTCAACATTATTTCATAATTAATTGGAATAAACTTGTCCCACCATGCCTGGGTAGCAGGATACTATTCTGTGTGTAATGTTATTAATAATACAAAATCATTAAATCAATTTCAATTTTATTGCAACAAAACAACTTAATATTATTAAAATAAAAAACATTTTATTCCGTATTAATCATAGTAATATACTGAGCCTACTGGCCATATAAATCAAAATAATAACTAAGAAATAAAGTATATACGATTATACATTGTTATACAGGATTAATAGGAGTAACACACTATAAAAATGAAGCAAATTCAAATATACCATAAAGTACTCCCAAACCCGTTAAGGATTTCCGCTGCGGGCGCTCGGGTGCTCTTTGCGGTGCTTCTCAACGACTTGCATCAAGTACTGCCGTTGCTCCTCGTCCTTGGTGAGTGCGAGATTGTAGTTCTGCATCAGCGCGACCCCTCGCTCCGCCTGGACATTGACAACGCTCAACGTAGAGACACGGCGTATCCCCGCCAGGTAGGATGCATTGTTCGACCGGGTAGCCGGCTCCAACTCTAGGAAAGAAGTATTGATCGCGAGCCGCTCGAAAAGAAGCGTGGTGGATGTCGTGCAAAAGTCTGCGACTGTCTTTCGCTCGAGCTCCTCCGGGCAGACGTCCAAGGCAATGCGCTTGGGTGGCTCCTCGGTGCCCTCGACATCCTTGATGGCCGTCGCAATTCGACTCTTCTCCTCCAGCGGAGTGTCGTCATCGAAGAGAGCGAGGGCGGCCAGGTGTTCACTCAGGTACCAGAGATGTCGTCGAAACACAGGGGAGGTAGCCTTGGACACGTCCTTGTCCACCTTGTCGTAGTCAACCAGCGCCTTGAGCATCGCCAGGTCAGTTCGAGGGGCAGCGGCGGGAAGGGGCGCCGTAAACCAGGCCGGAATGTAAACCAGCAGCGCAAAGTTTACGAAGCGCAGGATGCCCCGGGCCTCGCGAGCCTTAATGGGGAGCTGCTGCCGGAAGAGGTGGAGCTTGATGGCGTATATAACTTTGGCCATCCACCGGGCGCGGTGGAGTGCGCCCGGTCGCATGAAGCGCACACCTCGCTGGGGGACGCCTCCAAGCGCTATGATCGCCAGCTCCAGGAGCTCTCGGTAGTCGTCCCGCGGCTGGCCCTTGGTGATGTGACCCTCGAAACGCGCGATCAGATCGTCTCGCGCCTTGAGCAGCGGCTTAGTAAGGTCTTCCTTGGAGATGGCGCTGAATTGGTCGGTGCAGACGGATTGCCAGCGCTCCTTCAGTCGCGAGAACAGTTTAATGTCAGGACCAGAGGAGGGGCCCATGCACTCGATGAAGGCTTTCTCTGCCACCAATTCTAGCATGTGGTGCCGACAGGCCAGGTTCAGCAGCTGGCGGTGAAGGCCATGCTCGATGAAGACGCAAGCGCCCGAAACGACGCCCGTGTTGGCAGCTGTCGTGTCAAAGGAGAGCCCGACGACACGATCAGCGATTCCCCAGTCATCCAACGAGTTCAGCACAGCATCTGCTTGGGCGCGACCAGTTCCAGCAGGCAGCTTCGGCACGGAGAAGTTGTCGACGCCGTCGCCGGACACGACTATGGCGAGGCGATCGACCTTCTTGCCGCTGAAGTCGGAGACCATCTTCCCGTCCCAGTGAACGATGAGCGGGACACTGGGATCGAACGTCATCTTCACTTCTTTGGCGATTTCCCCTCGATGACGCAATCGCCAACGCCGAATCGTCTCGTGACTGAGAGCCAGTTCATCTGTCTTGAATATCCAGACTGGAAGCAGCTGCTTTCATGAGTTGAACGGCTCCACGGTTGCTGGTTTTGGTCCGGTCCAGTGCCGACGCTAGGTCTTGAGTCATAATGTTCTTTTTGCGACGGCGCTTTGTAGGTGGATTGGTTTCCTCTTCTGTCGAGCAATTAGGCGACGACGACGAGTTTGATGATGTAAGGGTTGCTGTTGCCAGTGATTGCTCTGATTGCTTTTGGCGTTGCCTTTCTTTGGCAGCTTCACGCGCGGATGCACTTTGCTCAATTCCAGTGAGGATTTTGTCCACCCCGGACATGACACCACGGCGACCCTTTTCGCGTTGAGCAAGAAGGAAGTCGCGATCCTCCTGGATGGTGATGACGGAGAGGGCGTTGTCGAGAGCCACGTCAAAAATGTCATCGAGTCCCTCGGTGAAGGCCGCCCTGGCTGCCTCACCTGTGGCGCCGGACCGCTTCCGGCTACGCTGCAGTGCCTGCCAATTGTCGTAAAGTCTAAGCAGTTTTCGCGCGGCGCTTTTGGAGGTCATGGTCGGGATTCTGGCCATAGCCCAGAAAGTATACACCTCGACGATCACATTACGCGCCGCCTCGGCTAGTTGTTTTTGCACCTTGTGAAACTGTATAAACCGGCGAAGCACTTCACCATTTGAAGGTAACCTGTTTCCCGTTAGGGGGCTTGGGTTGGCGTGTCCGATTAGCCATATCTCGGTCTTGGATCTCAGTGAGCTTGCGGTAGCCATCACGAGATGATCACGCGTTGAATGCGTGAAGGAGACTGACTGACTGAAGACTGTGACAGTGTGACTCACCACACTAACCCGGCGTTGTGCTGTTGCCAGCAGAGCTGGGCACTTGCGGGTTTTTTTGCGGTACTGCGGTACTACCGCACTACCAAACCGGTACCGCAGTACCGCAAAAAATGCGGTAGCGGTACTGCTGTACTTTCAGCGATCCTTTGCGGTACTGCGTTATGCGGTACCGGTTTGGTAGTGCGGTAGTACCGCAAAAAAAACCGCAAGTGCCCAGCTCTGGTTGCCAGATCTCAATGCTGAAAAGTAGTGAAAATATATACAATGAGAAGCAAATATTAATTATAAATATTTAAATTTATGAAATGCATAAATTATAGCAATATATATGCAGGGTTGGCTGATTTAACCCAAATGGTTTAAACCATGGTTTAAACCATTTAAAAAAAACCATGTTTTTCTGTTTTTTTGTTTTTTTATAATTTCAATTTTTACAACACAAATTATTTAATTCGTAAACTAATAGCTCTAAAACAAACTTATATTTATATTGATAAGACCTAAAAACCATCAGTTCAGGGTAGCCTAGTATGTACGGTAGTATATAATATAGCTACCTTGCACTAGCAGGCCTATTTAATAGTGGCATTGCACATAAAAGGATTGAAGTTACCTGTATCAACTACATTATAAACGCATGTAGCTACAAATATAAATGTTGTTATTAGGTTTATTTTCATTTTTGTGAAGTTAGGACTTCTTACATCTAACATCTTCCAATTAAAAAATGAGACAGTCAGCAATTCTAATTTCTGAGTACCAGTACCTAATTGAGTTATGAGTTTTTTTTTTTTTTTTAAACCATGGTTTTTTTCAACCCTGTATATATGTAATAGTGCCATGGCTACAGGTTTCCCAGATAAATCCATTATTTTGAACACACGGTACAACAGAAACGGTCGATGCGGAACCTCTAAATGTACTTCGATCGGGCTCAAACTTCATATTTAGGGTTTTCTCATCCAACCAAACAATATGACTAAGGGCCATTCGAAATTTCCAAATTCTAAAAACTGCCCCTATAGAGTGTGGCACCCTAGACTGTACATGCATCCATTTTCAAAAATATATATCTTCTCTGCAGAAGAGTTTTTAGTACTTCTTTTTGTTTGTTTGCTTCTTGGATTACAAGAGATCTTATACTATTTCTTTCCAAGGAAACCGCCAGCTTACGCGCCATTAAGTCCTACAAAAGCTGGTGTTGAAAATAATCTAAGACAGGGGTGGCCAACCTTTTTTTGATGCGTGCCATATTTAGGTTAGGTTTAATTCGGATGCACCAAAAAAAATTTTTGTGAAAAAATTACTAATAACTTGTAAGTAAAAATAAAAAAATAATATAATATTTACCTTAAATAGAAATATAATGTGAAAAATATTTACCTTAATGAGATTTTTAATGTTGCTTCGACTTTACCAACTTCAAAATATTTGGATTTAAGTCTGTTGTAGCAAGCTGCAGTAAATTTTTTAGATTAGAATCAGTGAGTCGGGATCTTTGTTTCGATTTTGTCAATTTCATAGACGAAAAGGCTGATTTTAATATTTAGTCTTAGAAGTGAAAATTTAGCACAATTCATACTAGACCTCGATGCGCCACTTCAAAGTATCTGATGCGCCACCTTTGGCGCAATGCGCCGCGGTTGGCCACCCCTGATCTAAGAGGAACAGAGTTTTTTACAACCATTTCAATAATGTATTTTTTGAAATTTGCTGCTGTCATGGTTACAGTTACCTTGTCACTAACAAGAAATGAAGTAACAAGTCTTTGCTTTAATGTTGATGCTACTCTTTTAATTTCTTTAGGCTTGCATTCTTCATCTTTTTTGTTAACATTCTTTAGTATCTCTGGATGTCGTCGCTGTAGATGACGTTTCAGATTAGAAGCTCGTGTAGGAGAATGAGATTTCCCACCAGTAAACGTACTTATTCTTTCACCACAAATTGTTTCCTTATCATTTTTATCCTTAACTGTACATTGACAAGCAAAATATTTTCCATCATCATTAATAGAAAAATGTTCAAACACTGATGACTTTATTTTATGAGCCATATTGGGGTTGATTATTTATAATTAATGAATGAATGGATAGCCTTTATCGTGGAAAATTACATGAATTAAAATTGATGAACTAAGTGTGAAATTTTATTTTATATTTAAATAAATATTAATTGTATATTCTGAAAATGTAAAGAAAAAATATTAAAAAACTTAATCTAGGGGCTATCAATGAATAAGGTTTATTGACCAAAAAAACTAAATAACCTAAATGTTAGTATTTAGGATTTAGAAATTAAGGGTGACACAGGACACAGAAATTGGAGTCGGAAGTCAGAAGTTTTTTACCGACTCCAACTCCGCCCTGAAATGTGCGACTAGACGACTCCGATTCCACAACCCTGGTTGCAATGTGTTTATCACATTTTATTCCTATTATTTAAGTGAGACATCACTATTAACTTCAATCTTCACATAAATTCCTTTAGTTTTCCTTACACTCTGGTTTACCTTTTTTCTGACGCGTCAATTTCTGAAGATTTATATTTGTTTTCCTCTCTTTCCACAGCTAGTGTAGCACATTTTATCCAGTCCTACTTCCACGCAGATGTCATCCCCAAAATTTTCACCACTTCCACTTGCCTAATTGAGTCTTTATTTGGGACATACAATTTAAAATCATCCAGAGAAAAGAAGATACAGTACATACTTGGGCTTCCCAGTTCTCTTGGTTTTCCTTTTTATCTATTTCCTAATTTATTAATTGGATTACATAATGGGTTCATAGCCCTTATGAATAAGTGGTGATTATTTCCATCACTTTAATTACACTTCTGTTATGTTGCAATTCCGCATCTGTTCTTCAGTGTTCATATTTTGTAAATAGTTTCTTATTAAAGGACTGATATAATAAATTTTTAATACTTCATTAATCCATGAATGCAGTTCACTGTCATAAGCCTTCTTACAGAGTATCCACATCATCTTCCAAGTTCCCCAATTTTTTTCTACTTTTCTATTATGATCATCATCAATATCTGTTCCTTTGTTCCTACTGCAGGCTTTTGCTCCACATTCATTATTTCATTTTGTTCCATATGTTCATACACATGATTAGTCAACTCCCTAGTCAGCATTTTATACATAGTTGGAAGACAATCCAATTGGCCTGTATTTGTTGAACAAGTACATGTAACGATGGAGTTATTTTACTTACTTTGAAGCATCTACAGTCATGATGGAAGGGGACATATGGCTTTATATGGGATCCAAACCGCAAGTCAGAATTTAAAGATTACAACGGCTGTCCTATGGCGATTACCGAGAGATCAGTTTGTTTCTTTTGCGAGTTAATGAAGATTAGTTGACATAAAACGCAGTGTACGCAAGGTACCGAAAGACTTGCAACGCTTGATGAGGGCAGGGGGGTAGGGCTACGGTTGACGGAAGCCGAACCAATACTAACCTTGAAGACGTTAATAATTTGAAGGGTGAGGTGCGTAACCTAGTTTCTAGTTTTGGTAGCTTGTCGGGAAGGTTGGATAGAGTTGAGGAAGGGGTTAAGGTTAGTCCGAGAGTAGTAGATGGGGAGGGATTTAGAGAAGTTAAGGGTGGAGCTAGGCCGCGTACGTTAGGTGATAGGAATCCCCCCCTATCAAGGTTTCGAACCCTTTCGCCCATTTGGAAAGGGACGTGAATGAGAGAGAAACTATTTTAATTGGGGACTCTTTAGTGCGCCACATGGACAAAGAGTTCATTGAACGGCATCCAACCAAGAGGAGGGGGGTCTGTCTCCCAGGGGCCAGGGTTGACAGAGTTAGAGACGAAGTGGATAGGATTGACGTTGCCTCCCGTCACTCGATGTTGGTGACGATGGTAGGAGGCAACGACTCGTATAGGCCCGATACGAGAGTGCCTGACCTTTTGGAGAGATAAAAGGGGCTAATTAGGTCCATGAGGGCGAGGTCAGATAGGTCTTTAGTTCCAGGTATTACCCCTAGGCACGGGTTGGGTCTTAGGATTACGTCAAAAACAAATTTTTGAATAATAAATTAGAAGAGATTTGTGCTGAGGAAAATGTACCCTTCGTAAAGCTGTGGTCCGAATTCAGTGATCCTTGCCTTTTTATAAAAGATGGGGGTGCATTTTAATGAAATAGGTAATGCTAGGCTAGGTAGGTTAATAAACGAAAACGTGCGAAAGCTGTATAGGTCGAAGCCTTCTTTAAACGTTGTGGGTCCGGGGAACGCGGAGCCCGATGTGAAAAATAACTTAAATGTCTTTTATTGTAACGCGCGTAGTATTAGAAATAAATTGAATGAATTTCAGGCGATAACTTATTCCGGCAACTACGATATAGTTGCTATCACTGAAACTTGGTTAAATACCGTCACTCAGGACTTGTTGGGGGAACTTCATATACAGGTTTTAAACTCTTTACTAATGATAGGTTACATAGGTTTGGTGGTGACGTTTTGCTGTACATTCATAATTCCCTTAGGGCTATTGAGGTTAAGTTAGATTTTCCGGCAGCAATTAATGCGATATGTGTTGAAGTTAGGGCGCGTAGTATTAGTTTTAATTTTGTTGTTGTTTATAGACCTCCCGTTCAACCACTCGATACAGATACCAGATTTTACTCACTTCTTGGTAACTTTATTGACAATCGGAATAGTATAATTGTCGGAGACTTTAACTGCCCTAATGTTAATTACGAGACTTTTACTGGTAATGAGCAGGGTTTGAGATTGATCGAGTTTATGGAAGATAACTTTTTACAACAGATGGTTACCGAACCAAGCGCGGTGAGAGTTTAGGATGTAGTGATCATCAAATTCTTAGGTTTAAGTTATTGATAGAAAACACTAAGGATAGTAACGTAATAGAAGTCCCTGATTTTCGTAGGGCTAATTTTGATAGTTTTGCGGATAGGATGATAGTGGACTGGGATAACTTACTTATGGGTAATGACACAAATTTGCATTGGGTGGCGTTTAAAGAAAGTTTTAGTAATACTGAAAGGGAGTTTATTCCTCGTAGGCCCAAGCGGGATAGAAATCATTGTAGGCCAAAGTGGTGGACTGGGGAAATAGGCGAGTTCATAAACGAGCGTAATAGAGGGTATAGACTTAATAAGCGCAATAGCACGGCAGCTAACTTTAATAGATGCATCGAGCTTAGACGTCAGGTTAAAAGATCAGTTAGGAATGCCAAGCGTAATTTAGATATACTTATAGCTGCGGATAGTAAACATAATCCAATAAAGTTTTTTGAATATGTTAATAATTGTAAGCTGATAAAAGATAACATAGGCCCTCTAGTGGATGTTAATGGCGCTTTGGCTTCTGACGCTCAGGTGATGGCGGGTATTTTCAATAACTTTTTTGCGACAATTTTTACCGTAGAAGACGTAAATAATGTCCCCGACGTGGACGATATCGTTCCATTTAGTAGCGAGACTATTTTAGATGAAATAACTCTTTACGAGGCTGAGATTACGCATTATATCGATAGGCTAAAAGTTAGCAAGGCTCTAGGCCCTGACGATTTTTATCACAGACATTTGAAAGATTTGAAAGACGTTATCGTAGGCCCCTTAACGAAGATTTTTAACCAGTCACTCGAAACGGGGATTATTCCTGAAGACTTCAAATTAGCTAACGTCACGCCTATTTTTAAAAAAAGGCGACCGCGCAGTAGCTAGCAATTATAGGCCCATTAGCTTAACATCAATTGTCGGTAAACTTTTGGAATCCCTAGTTAGAGATTGTATCATCGATCACTTAGAAAGTAGGGATTTGATTAAAATAGTAGTCAGCTTGGGTTTCGACGCCATAGGTCTTGTTTAACTAATTTGTTAGAATTTTATAACGAAGTAGTGCACGAATACGATAAGCATAGAGCGGCTGATGTTATTTATTTAGATTTTAAAAAGGCGTTCGATACAGTTCCGCAGAGGAGACTAATCGCGAAGGTCAAAGCGCACGGTATACGCGGTCAGGTAGCTAACTGGTTAGAAGAATGGTTTCGTGCTAGGAGACAGAGGGTCGTAGTTAATGGTAGTGAATCGGGGTGGTTAGATGTAGGTAGCGGTGTCCCACAGGGTTCAGTGTTTGGCCCATTGCTATTCGTAATTTACATTAACAACATAGATGTAGGATTGACTAGTAACGTGTCAAAATTCGTGGACGATACTAAAATAGGCGGTAAGGTTGTTAACGAGGATGATAGCAATAGGCTCTAAGACGATGTAAATAGGATTATGGAGTGGACAGATAAGTGGCAGATGCAATTTAAAGTAGACAAATGTAAAGTTTTGCATATAGGTTCTCGCAACACTAATTACATGTACACGATGGATGATAGGGAGTTGACGTGCATTGACGAGGAAGTAGATTTAGGCATATGCGTATCTAAGGATTTAAAGGTTAGGAACCAGTGCCTGGAGTCTTGCGCAAAAGCTAATAGGATGTTAGGCTTCATAGCGTGTAATCTCGAATTTAAATCAAAGGATATTATATTGCCCCTTTACAAGTCCCAAGTCAGGCCTCATTTAGAATATGCTGTTCAGTTTTGGTGCCCGTACTTGCGTGAGGATATTGATAGGTTAGAAAGGGTTCAGCGTCGTGCCACAAAACTGATTCCATCATTGCGCAACAAGCCTTATGAAGATGGGATTAAAGAGTTAGACCTGTGTTCACTCGAAACGCGGAGATTAAGGGGGGAGCTTATTGAAGTTTTCAAAATCGTTAATAACATCAATAATGTAAATTTTGACAAATTGTTCACTTTCGATAATAGTAATACTCGTAATAACGGATTTAAGTTGCGTGGCAGACGTTTCATTACTAATATCGCTAAAAACTTCTTTACGTTTAAAGTAATTGATAAATGGAATAATCTTCCCGCGCCCATCGTGAACTCTACCAGCGTTAATGTGTTTAAGAACCGTCTTGACAGACATTTTAAAAATATTAAGTTTAAAAAAAAAAAAAATTAGCAACAGGAGCTCTGGGGGTGGTGGTCGAGGATGAGTCCGTTGACGATTACTGCCAGCTTGTGACATGCCAGCGTGATGATGACAGCAAAAAAAAAAAAAAAAAAAAGTAACACGAATGTAGATGTAAACTAACCCACTTTTTGTTTAACTTTACCTACTTTTTTTTTTGTTCTTATCCTCTCCTTACTTCGCAAGTCTGTACCTCTCTTTTCTTGCATGTTTGTAGTTTGCATGGTATAACAGCGAGTTAAGACTGTGTTTGCATGGTTTGTAGGCGTTCTTATTTTACTTCTTTTCATCTTTCACCCCTCTCCTATTTTCTCTGACTATTTTTCTGACTTGTCAGCAGTGGCCGGCGGATGATGATGATGAGTCTTTTTTCTCTTTTTCTGAATGAATGTTAACCCACGAGTGATAGGTGTTCCTCTTTACTTAACCCCTTATTCTCCTCTCTTCACCCCCTACTCTTCCCTTTCTCTCGAGCTAACCTTAGAGTGGATCTTAAGGTCTTTGTTAGCCTTAGCTTCTGTAGATCTGTAGATAGTCTAGATGCAGCAGATGGTTTCCCATCCAACTACTGACTCAATGTTGCTTATAACTTTGCTGATCAACAGGAAGCAGTGTTGCAACATTGGATATGATCTACAGAAGCTAAGGCTAACAAAGATCCTAAGATCCACTCTAAGGTTAGCCCGAGAGAAAGAAGAAAGGGGTTAAAAGGAGAGAATAAGAGGTTAAGTAAGTAGCAAAACCTATCACTCGTGGGTTAAAATTCAGAAAGAAAGACACCATCACCATCTGCCGGCAAGTCGGAAAAATAGTCGAAGAGAATACTTCCAGCTGCTGCAGAGCAGTCCTCCACTCCATACGGAGGTAGAGGATGCAGCCCATTCTGCCAGAAAGGGGTGAAAGATGAAAAGAAATAAGAACGCATTACAAACCATGCAACCATGGCCGTAACTACCTATGAGGTCACCGAGGTCCGGACCTCGGTAATTATTTCCTAAAAAAAAAAAAAAAAAAAAAAAAAGACCCCCCATTCTCCGTGTATGAAACGCATATTACCACTTTTCTTTTGAAAAGAGGGAGCGTCGAGCGTGTATTAAACATTAGAGGGCTTTTATTATAGACAAGGGTTTTGTGTTTAGTGTATAGCTTGGGTTGTGTTTGTAGATGTCATTTTGGTCTGAATTTTGCTCGTCCCGCCGCGCTCGAAAAAAATCTGGACCTCACTAATTTCTAAACCCTAGTTACGATGCTGCATACAACACATTCTTAACTCAAACACTATCACACCATGCAAACTACAAACATGCAATGAAGAGAGTTACAGACTTGCAAATAAGGAGACAGAGAGAGAGAAAAAAAAAGTACAAAGAATAACAAAAAGTGGATTAGTTTACGCTACGAGCTACATCTAAATTCATGTTAGTCTAATTTTTTTTTTTTGCTGGCATGTCACAAGCTGGCATTATCGTTAACAAACTCATTCTCAATCACCACCCCAAGAGCTCCTGTTGCTAATTGTTTTATTATATTAAACAACGTTAATAATTTTAATGAAGGAGAGGGAGAAGGGGGGATTGTTTTATTATTATAATAAACACCGTTAATATTTTTAAAATGCCTATCTAAATGGTTCTTAAACATATTAACGCTGGTAGAGTTCACGACAGGCACGGGAAGATTATTCCATTTATCAATTACTTTAAACATAAATAAGTTTTTAGCGATATTAGTAATGAAACGTCTGCCACGCAATTTAAATCCGTTATTACGAGTATTGCTATTATCGAAAGTGAACAGTTTGTCAAAATTTACATTATCGATGTTATTAACAATTTTGAAAACTTCAATAAGCTACCCCCTTAATCTCCTAGTTTCGAGTGAATGCAAGTCTAACTCTTTAATCCTAAATTCATAAGGCTTGTTGCGCAATGACGGAATTATTTTCGTGGCACGACGCTGAACTGTTTCAAACCTACTGTATCATTAATATCCTTACGAAAATACGGGCACCAAAACTGAATGCCATATTCTAAATGAGAACCGACTAGGGACTTGTGAAGGCCCTGAAGGGGCAATATAATGTTCTTTGATTTAAATTCAAAATTATGCACTATGAAGCCTAACATCCTATTAGCTTTAGCGCAAGACTCCAGGCACTGGTTCCTACCTTTTAAATCCTTAGATACGCGTATGCCTAACTACTTCTTCGTCAATGCTCGCTAACTCTCTCATATCCATCGTGTACGTGTAATTATTGTTACGAGAACCTATATGCAAAACTTAATATTTGTCTATGTTAAATTGCATCTGCCAATTATCCGTCCACTCCATAATCCTATTTACATTGTCTTGGAGCCTATTTCTATCATCCTCGTTAACAACCTTACCACCTATTTTAGTATCATCCACAAATTTTGACATGTTTCTAGTCAAACCTACATCTATGTTGTTAATGTAAATTACGAATAGCAATGGGCCTAACACTGAACCCTGTGGGACACCGTTACCTACATCCAACCACCCCGATTCACTACCATTAACAACGACCCTCTAGAGAATATTCATTATTATTGATTGGTGTCTTAATCTTGATGCCTTTATTTTTCATGTATGTGTTTGTTTTGTTTGTATGTTTCAGAGTTCCATCATTGTTTAGCGTTATGGATATTGGTCAATAAACGTAATAACAAAAAGTGGAATCTTATTTATGATGGAACTTTATACAAAACAATAGTGAATCTCAACAGGTCAACATGCCTGTGGTGAAATGTCCAATTGAGGGGTGCGCATATGAGACCCCCGCACACAGCGATGCCATTGTAACAGCA
Source organism: Bathynomus jamesi (assembly GCA_023014485.1). Lineage (NCBI taxonomy): Eukaryota > Metazoa > Arthropoda > Malacostraca > Isopoda > Cirolanidae > Bathynomus > Bathynomus jamesi. The sequence goes on from JAJOZX010005294.1 coordinate 68,307, forward strand.
CTTCTCACAGCCCACTGCACTGTCCATTCCATGTCCGCTGCTGGCGCCACGGCCCAAGTGGAGAAGGTGAAGACACCAACAATATCTTCAGCCAGGCCTAGCCTAGCATTACCTATTTCATTAAAATGCACCCCCATCTTTTATAAAGGCAAGTATCGCTGAAATCTGACCACAGCTTTACGAAGGGTACATTTTCCTCAGCACAAATCTCTCCCAATTTAGTATTCAAAAATATCGTTTTAAACGTAATCCTAAGACCCAAACCGTGCCTAGGGGTAATACCTAGAACTAAAGACCTATCTGACCTCACCTTTAGGGATGTAATTAACCTCCTATTTCTCTTCAAAAGGTCAGGCCCTCTCGTATCAGGCCTATACGAGTCGTTGCCCACTACCATCATCACCAACATCGAATGACGGGAGGCAACGTCAATCCTATCCACTTCGTCTCTAACTCTGTCAACTCTGGCCCCTGGGAGACAAACGGCATCCAACCGAGAGGAGGAGGGTCTAACGAACTCTGTGTCCATATGGCGCACTAAAGAGTGCGAAAGGGTTCGAAACCTCGATAGGGGTGGGGGATTCCTATCACCTAAAGTACGCGACCCAGCTCCACCCTTAACTTCTCTAAATCCCTCCCCATCTACTAATCTCGGACCAACCCTAACCCCTTCCTCAACTCTATCCAACCTTCCCGATAAGCTACCTAAACTAGAAACTAGGTTACGCACCTCACCCTTCAAATTACTGACATCTTCAATGTTAGTATTGGTTCGGCTTTCGTCAACCGTAGCCCTACCCCTCCCCTCATCAAGCGCTGCAAGTCTTCCTGTTACCTCACATACACTGCGTTTTATGTCAACTCTTTCCTCCCTTAATTTGTAAAAAACAAAAAAAAAAAACTCTCTCTCGGTGATTGCCATAGGACCGCCATCATAGTCCATAAAATCTGTATACCACCGATTCACCCCACACCTAACACACGACATTTTCTGCGATGGCATCGCGCAAGTTAAATTAGTTTATAACTGTCACAAGTTTAAGTTAAATTAAGGCAGGATGCGATGAAAAATTCTAAATCACTAAAAACCACTTATATTCAAGTACTTAACTATATAATACAAACGCAAGTATATAAAATTCGGAACTTACCAAAAGTAAGGTTCTTGGCAATATCCAAAAGCAGAAGCAATATCAGAGAGTTCAGGAAATGCATCTGCTCAGTACGGAGTATGGCTGACAACTGAAACTCAGTACGGAGTCTGGCTATGTCATTGTGAGAAACATTAACTCAAAAAGAATTATAGGGTATGAATGTTGGCTCTTTACCTAAATAGACTGAATTGTTCATATTGCATCAATTTGTGTCTTTCTAAAATACCTTACCAAAGGTCTTGCAAGGAAAAAATGAAAGGCACTATATTTTCACTGAACAATGTTTATATAGAAATAGTTAAATGAATTGGAAGTTGTTCTCGAACTTAATCTGCCTGAACAAATGTCTTTATAGTCTGACATTTTTACTTAGTTGGTAAAAATGTGATGTATATTACGAGTACAGTAATTCCTTGCTTTACAGAAATTCAATTTGTTGCATTATTGTATGCATGTGTTACATTGTTGAGTTAAGACTTTGTTCTGTAGGAACATACCTCCAAATTTACTATATAATGGGAGTTCAATGGGGAAAACAGAATTCAATATATGGAAATCCATTTATGGAAGGATTTTATGGAATGTAACCCATCTGTAAAGTGAGGGATTACTGCACTCATTTTGATACAAAACTATAACCACAAGTAAAATTTAACTAATATTACATATTACTATTTTTATATTACGTATATACAATAATTGAAGAACAATGCAATGATGATAATATAGAGAAAACATTTAATACTGAGTAATTAACCAATGTTTACAAAAATATTTCTTTACAGAATCTTCCACGCAACATATGCTAAAAAAAAAGTGTTCATTGGGCAGAACATTCTGAAAGTGAGCATTTGGTAAATGGCCTATATCCTAAACAGAAAGATTGACTTGAGCCAAGCAGAATCTGCTTAGAGTTTGCATGGACCCTCCTACTAAAACTCAAAATAGGCCTCATCATCAAATATAAATTTAATACAAAGTTATACACAAGTTATATACAAGAACACTATCATATAATTATAGACACATTTTCAGTACAAGTAATGTAATTATAGTAATGGCAGCAGTACACAACTGAATGAACTTACAAGCATTATATTCTCTTGATAATCAACAAATTACGATTTCTTTATATTCATAAATTTAGTGTGGGGCCCAAAGCAGCTGCAACAGCCTAAGGCTGGCACTGGGGCCAAGCCAATACTTGAAGAACGACTATATAATAGTAAGTCAAGGCAATGCTTACTATAATTATTTATATGGAATTATGAAATGTAGGGCCTAATGCTGGCCTAAATATTTCCTACCACCACAATGTGTAATTCCTCAGATTTTGGTGATTTCTTCCCTTTTGTCATCCATCCAGGATCCATTCCACCCTAATATTTCTTGTTCCATTATTTAATTAAGAATTCTGTTAGTTGTTCTTACAGTGATTTTAATTTCTTAAGCTAGAATTTGTTTTTTCTGGCCTAGTACTCTACTTTATTTTCCTATTAATCTCTGGTGTCATTATTTCTTCCATTTCCAATTGTTTGATATTCTCACCTCCTCCCCTCACTATTCTCAATTTGCATCTTCATTGTGTCAGACCTCACTCTCATGAATAATCTTCCAGAACTGCTTGACATTCTTTTTGAAGGGGTGTTGTGGCTTCAGTTTATCCTTTCTGAACCCCATGTACAGTTTTGATAGGTCATCTGCAAATGTCTTCTTTTTTCCTTTTCTCCTCATTTATTCTGAAACATCTCTATGATCTTTAAAACTTATATACTAACTTCACCTTTTTCCTCAATATACTTTGTGCTATTTGTCTTAGTTTCTATTCTTTCTCTCTCTAATATTCCTTTCTGTCTGTGGTGACCTAGTTTCATCATGGATGAAACTTTCAAGAGCATTTAAAGCTCATTTACTGTGCTGCAGTGTGGAACATATCCCATATTTAAATGCTTTTTCTCATACATACTGTTTTTCTCAGTTGCTTTATATTCTTTTATGATTAAATTTAATGACTCCAATTTACTCCCAAAGTACATTTCAAGGTGGTTAAAATTTCTCAGATTGCATCTGTACTTCTATGTGGATGGTCAACCCAGTATCTGGTCCAGATACTGTGACAACTTCTATTTTACTACACCTGTTGTTGGCATTATATTTATTATGTTATGTTCCTTTTCTCTCTCTGTTCTGTTTATGCCAGTCACTTGGCACACTTACATAGATGATATTTGCTTTTCTTTCACTTCTATACTTTGATAAAGTCAGACTTCACTGTCCCATTTTCAATTAGTCCTTCTTCTGCGATCACTCTGTCATGAAATATGTCGTCACTTCCTGTAGTTGGGTTGGGGATCATACTTTCAGGATTGTTCATTAGTTGCTATGCCACTATTTTTGCAAATCTTCCAAAGTAGTAAACTACATATTCTGTCATTTCTCTTTGTATAGTGGTCATCGGTCAGGAGGGTTTGGCAACCTTATTTCAGGTAGCTGACAATTTGTTTGTTGGTAGAAGAAACAACACTTGTCATTGTTGGAGACCCTCACTTTTTTAAATCAATTTGTGTAAAAAGTTTGATCTTGTGCTCCTATTATCATACTCTTACTGTCAAAATCATTCTGATTTCTCCATCTTTTCTTACAATCTTCGATTATAGTTTGATTGATTAGCTCATCTTTGTTCTGAGGCATCTTCTTCTACACCCTTTCTCTTCTTATTCTAGGTAATTGTTCTCTATAAGATAGATATATATGTGATCTGCTATTATTAGTCAATAATTTATATGTAGTGGGCAGTGGCGTAGCTAGAGTTTGTGCCGCCTGGGGTGGTCCTTGAGTTTGCCCCCCCCCCCCCCCCTGAAACACAACACAATACACATAACAAACATACTTAAACAAAAAGTGAAAACAACGTATAGAAAAAAAACAGTGAAAAATATTAGGACAACATGTTTACTTCTGAAGTGAAAAAATTAACAACAACATTCTACAGAGTTATTTTTCTTGCTTTTCTGTTAGCAAAATCTTCGATGACATTGTCGAAGTCTATTTCATCTGTCAATTGTTGTTCTATAGACACTATGGCAAGATTTCTCAACTGCAAGGTGCTCATAGTAGATCTTAGGTTAATTCTTTATCAGTTTTAGTTTAGAAAAACTCCTCTCACAGCTAGCAACACTAACAGCAATTGTGAGAAAAATCTGCAGCAGTATTACAATATTTGGAACCGAGTTACCAAGATTATACTTTTGAATAAACTGCAAAAGTTCAAGGGGGCCTTCCTTCCACGTCTCTGTTTCGTCTTGCGTAGCAGCAACAGCAGTAAAATGCTGAAGTCTTTTTCTCTCAATGAGGAACTCTTCCTTATCAATGTCATCGTGATCGTGATCTAGTTGACACTCATATTTATCATCCAAAAGATTCGACGGGGTAAGGAAGGCATATTTCTCAGCAAGTTCATGAAGCTGTTGAAATCTCAGTTATTTCTTGGATCACTCTGTCCAGCGAAGAAAACATTTCTCTCGCAACTCATCAGTTTCATATGGCAATTCAGCATCTTGTGATCCTTCACCAAACATTTGTTTCTTCTTTCTACTTCGACGCTGATGCTCCATGACTATCCCCAGATCATCACAAATTCCTTGGCATAGGTTACTCCATATTCACTAGCTCATCCCTGTTTTCAACTAGAAATGCTTTTAAAGTGCCCTGAGTTTATATCACATTGTTGTATGTTCAATCCTTTGTTTGGAGGTAAGCCTGTGTGTCGTTAATTTTCTAGAAGGACGGGTCCCCACAGGCCAAGAAAAGCACAGAAAGGAAACGATTGCAACGCACCAAGCAGCATGCCAGCATCTGACCTGGTGCTGTATTTTCTTCTTTCGCCAGTTAACTGTTCTAAAGCACTTAAGATTTTGAGAAATGTTTTTTACAACACTACAGCTTTCCCCTTGCACTCCACCGAGTTCTATTACGCGCTGACACTGACAGTGACTGTTTTTAGAACATCCCAATGATGGGTTGATGAAGAAAAAAATGTGAACAAACACTCCACAATTCAAAAAAGGTAACAGAATCACAGCAACAGAAGCTGCTTGTACCACTAGGGTGGATCGATTTACATTTTTTTTCGATTTCCATATTCTAATAGAGACAAAACTTGCGCATGCATGAGAAAATAGCCTCTGCAAAATCTTAGCTTAATAGGTAATCATCATCTGCCCCCGGCAGAGCGATGAAAATCATATTTTAGTAGTCAAAAACGTATTTTTAAACCCTAGCCTAGAGTCATAAAATTTGCGTGTGTGTATTTCATGCCTAAGCAATGATATAAATGCTATGGGAAATATATAAATGCATTATTTAAGACAAGAGCCGATCTGAAAATATGTATAGTATACATATTTTCAGATCGGCCCTTTGTCTTAAATAATACATTTATATATTTCCCATAGCATTTATCATCGTTGGCTTAGGCATGAAATAACACCACAACGCAAAACTTTTATGACTCTAGGCTAGGGTTTAAAATACGTTTTTGACTTCTAAAATATGATTTTCATCGCTCTGCCAGGGGCAGAAGATGATTACCTATTAAGCTAAGATTTTGCAGAGGCTATTTTCTCATGCATCCGCAAGTTTTTGTCTCTATTAGAATATGGAAATCGAAGAAAATGTAAAATCGATCCACCCTATTGTACACCCACTAGCGTAGCTACAGGGGGGCGGAGGGGGCGGCACCTTTGGTCTACTGCAATGAAACAAAAAGGGTTTTTTTTTTATGTCGGGACAGTAGAAGGATACAAGACGCTAGACACAAATTTATTTTTCCACGAAAATACTGCTTACTTCGTTAATTTCCGACAATGGTAAGGATTGTGTTCCCTTGAAGATGGCCTTATTGACCATCATACCTATTTAAGCACTTAGTTGTACTCAATTAATAATAGCATTGGTATAAATACATTTATTTCATTAAAAAGGGAAATAACCCATAAAGTTTTGTAAATACGTTATAATCTATAAATATACGTTTAATATTTATAAATAATTAATATCAAAACTAATATGCTGGTATTAGTCGTAAAATGATAATGGTAATCCCAGGATTCAGCCGAGAAGGAATTCAAGAAGAAATACTTCAGAAAGTTGAGGTAAAATGCTTCCTGATGGGCGGATCAGGAAGCGGCCAATCGTGAAGCGAATTCTGAGACTCCTCGGAGCAAGCGGTCGCTGGCTCACTTCTAGCTGATCCTCAGTAGCGTGAAGACATCTCAGAATTTGCTCTCGTGAATATTGCGTGTAATATCTTTGTTATATTTACCTTGTTCTTCTTTGTGTTCTTATTTATTTAATTCGAGATTGATAGAATAATAAAATAATCAAATCCCCAATCTATTTATCTATCCCCAGATGAAGCGAACAAAAGAGAGTGGTGCTGCTTTTAGAAAAAAGAAAAAGGCTAGGGAGGAAGTATTAAAAAAGAGTGAAGGGGCACTACTGAAATACTTCAGTCATAAAGAAACTACTACTGCTATTGAAGCTGAAGCAGTTTCCGAATCCAAACCATCGTCAAATTCAAGTGATTCTTCAACTTCAAGCGATGAAGAGCGTGATGAAGAAAAAATTCTGGCTGTGGACTTAAAAGATGTTAGCCTATGGCCAAGCAAGATTAATGATGCCACACGGATCTTACTGGTATGTCAAGGTGCGTCTGTGGTTCAACATCTAGATTCTGATTTCGGTGAAGTGATGCATCAAGGTGCATCAACCAAAGGATGAACTATAAAACTAACACGCGAGTGGTTTTTTCGAACTCTGCCAAATGGTGAAAAAATGTTGAGATCGTGGATGATGTACTCTCCTTCCAAGGAAGCTCTTTACTGCTTTTGTTACAGATTGGTTTCAGACAGAAGTCACTCAAATTTTAATTCTGTAGATGGATTCAACATGTGGTGGAAACTGAATCCTAGAATATTCGAGCATGAATCCAGTGTAGCTCATGTTCGGACTTTCACACAATGGAAGGAGTTGGAAATTAGGATCGCTCGTGGAGCAACAATTGATAAAAAAGAACAAGAAGTTGTTGAAAACGAAGTGAAGAAGTGGAGGGAGATCCTTTCAAGATTGTTTGATATCATTAGATTCCTAACTAAACAGAATTTGGCTTTACGGGGTCACTGAGAAGGAATTGATTATGAGACTGGTGTTGAACCTAAATCAACGGGAAATAGAGGAAATTTTTTAGAGTTAGTTCATTTGTTGGCAAAATATGATCCAGTGCTACATGAACATCTTCTAAGAATCAAGCTGGGAAAAAAGTTTGCTACTTCCTATATGTCGCCAACTATTCAGAACAAGTTTATAGAAATTTTGGGAGAAAATGTAAGAAGCAAAGTCATCGAGCGAGTAAAACAAGCCAAGTACTTTTCCATGATATTCGACAGCACTCCTGATATTTCTCATAAGGATCAAATGAGCCAAGTTTTACGCTACGTTATGATCGATGGAACTAAAGTGGAGGTTGTGGAATCATTTGTTGATTTCATTGAAACAAAAGGTAAAACTGCCGAGAATATTTCAACAATGATTTTGGAAAAATTAGAAAATGATGGAATTAATATTCAAAATTGTAGAGGACAAGCATATGATAATGCTGCTGTAATGGCTGGTCAACATACTGGTGTTCAGAGACGTATCAAGGAAATTAATCGAAAAGCAGAATTTGTCGCTTGTACAAATCACACGCTGAATTTGGCGGGTGTACAAGCCGCTTCGGTTGCTATGAATTCTGTTACCTTTTTTGGAATTGTGGAGCGTTTGTTCATGGTTTTTTCTTCATCAACCCATCATTGGGATGTTCTAAAAACAGTCAATGGTCAAAGTGTCAAGCGCGTAATAGAAACTCGGTGGAGTGCAAGGGGAGAAGCTGTAAGTGTTGTAAAAAAACATTTCTCAAAAATCTTAAGTGCTTTAGAACAGTTAACTGGCGAAGAAGAAAATACAGCTACCAGGTCAGATGCTGGCATGCTGCTTGGTGCGTTGCAATCGTTTTCCTTTCTGTGCTTTCTTGGCCTGTGGGGACCCGTCCTTCTAGAAATTAATGACATACAGGCTTACCTCCAAACCAAAGGATTGAACATACAACAATGTGATATAAAACTCAGGGCTTTAAAAGCATTTCTAGTTGAAAATAGGGATGAGCTAGTGAATAATTTAGTAACCTATGCCAAAGGAATTTGTGATGATCTGGGGATAGTCATGGAGCATCAGCGTCGAAGTAGAAAGAAGAAACAAATGTTTGGTGAAGGATCACGAGATGCTGAATTGCCATACGAAACTGAGTTGGTGAGAGAAATGTTTTCTTCGCTGGACAGAGTGATCCAAGAAATAACTGAGATTTCAACAGCTTCATGAACTTTCTGAGAAATATGCCTTCCTTACCCCGTCGAATCTTTTGGATGATAAATATGAGTGTCAACTAGATCACGATGACATTGGTAAAGAAGAGTTCCTCGTTGAGAGAAAAAGACCAGCATTTTATTGCTGTTGCTGCTACGCAAGACGAAACAGAGACGTGGAAGGAAGGCCCCCTTGAACTTTTGCAATTTATTCAAAAGTATAATCTTGGTAACTCGGTTCCAAATATTGTAATACTGCTGCGGATTTTTCTCACAATTGCTGTTAGTGTTGCTAGCTGTGAGAGGAGTTTTTCTGAACTAAAACTGATAAAGAATTACCTAAGATCTACTATGAGCACCTTGCGGTTGAGAAATCTTGCCATACTGTCTATAGAACAACAATTGACAGATGAAATAGACTTCGACAATGTCATCGAAGATTTTGCTAACAGAAAAGCAAGAAAAATAACTGTGTAGAATGTTGTACTTAATTTTTTCACTTCAGAAGTAAACATGTCCTAATATTTTTCAGTTTTTTTTTCTATACGTCGTTTTCACTTTTTGTTTAAGTATGTTTGTTGTGTGCATTGTGTTGTGTTTCAGGGGGGCAGCAAACTCAAGGACCGCCCCAGGTGGCACAAACTCTAGCTACGCCACTGTGTACACCCGCCAAATTCAGCGTGGGATTTGTACAAGTGACAAATTCTGCTTTTCGATTAATTTCCTTTATACGTCTCTGAACACCAGTATGTTGACCAGCCATTACAGCAGCATTATCATATGCTTGTTCTCTACAATTTTGAATATCAATTCCGTCATTTTCTAATTTTTCCAAAATCATTGTTGAAATATTCTCGGCGGTTTTACCTTTTGTTTCAATGAAATCAACAAATGATTCCACAACCTCCACTTTAGTTTCATCAATCATAATGTAGCGTAAAACTTGGCTCGTTTGAGCCTTATGAGAAATATCAGGAGTGCTGTCGAATATCATGGAAAAGTACTTGGCTTGTTTTACTCGCTCGATGACTTTGCTTCTTACATTTTCTCCCAAAATTTCTATAAACTCGTTCTGAATAGTAGGTGACATATAGGAAGTAGCAAACTTTTTTCCCAGTTTGATTCTTAGAAGATGTTCACATAGCACTGGATCATATTTCGCCAACAAATGAACTAACTCTAAAAAATTTCCTCTATTTCCCGTTGATTTAGGTTCAATACCAGTCTCATAATCAATTCCTTCTCGGTGACCCCGTAAAGCCAAATTCTGTTTAGCTAGGAATCTAATGATATCAAACAATCTTGAAAGGATCTCCCTCCACTTCTTCACTTTGTTTTCAACAACTTCTTGTTCTTTTTTATCAATTGTTGCTCCATGAGCGATCCTAATTTCCAACTCCTTCCATTGTGTGAAAGTCCGAACATTAGCTACACTGGATCCATGCTCGAATATTCTAGGATTCAGTTTCCATCACATGTTGAATCCATCTACAGAATTAAAATTTGAGTGACTTCTGTCTGAAAACAATCTGCAACAAAAGCAGTAAAGAGCTTCCTTGGAAAGAGAGTACATCATCCACGATCTCAACATTTTTTCACCATTTGGCAGAGTTCGAAAAAAACCACTCGCGTGTTAGTTTTCTAGTTCGTCCTTTGGTTGATGCACCTTGATGCATCACTTCACCAAAATCAGAATCTAGATGTTCAACCACAGACGCACCTTGACGTACCAGTAAGATCCGTGTGGCATCATTAATCTTGCTTGGTCATAGGCTAACATCTTTTAAGTCCAGAGCCGGAATTTTTTCTTTGTCACGCTCTTCATCGCGTGAAGTTGAAGAATCACTTGAATTTGACGATGGTTTGGATTCGGAAACTGCTTCAGCTTCAATAGCAGTAGTAGTTTCTTTACGACTGAAGTATTTCAGTAGTGCCCCTTCACTCTTTTTTAATACTTCCTCCCTAGCCTTTTTCTTTTTTCTAAAAGCAGCATCACTCTCTTTTGTTCACTTCATCTGGGGATAGATAAATATATTGATAGAATAATAAAATAATCAAATCCCCAATCTCGAATTAAATAAATAAGAACACAAAGAAGAACGAGGTAAATATAACGAAGATATTACACACAATATTCACGAGAGCAAATTTTGAGATGTCTTCACGCTACCGAGGACCAGCTAGAAGTGAGCCCGCGACCACTTGCTCCGAGGAGTCTCAGAATTCGCTTCGCGATTGGCCGCTTCCTGATCCGCCCATCGGGAAGCATTTTACCTCAACTTTCTGAAGTATTTCTTCTCGAATTCCTTCTCAGCCGAATCCTGGGATTACCATTATCATTTTACAACTAATACCAGCATATTAGTTTTGATATTGATTATTTATAAATATTAAACGTATATTTATAGATTATAACGTATTTACAGAACTTTATGGGTTATTTCCCTTTTTAATGAAATAAATGCATTTATACCAATGCTATTATTAATTAAGCACAACTAAGCGCTTAAATAGGTATGATGGTCAATAAGGCCATCTTCAAGGGAACACAATCCTTACCATTGTCGGAAATTAACGAAGTAAGCAGTGTTTTCGTGGAAAAATAAAATTGTGTCTGGCGTCTTGTATCCTTCTACTGTCCCAACATAAAAAAAAAACCCTTTTTTTTTCATTGCAGTAGACCAAAAGTGCCACCCCTCAAAAAGTGCCACCCAGGGCAGACCACCCCCTCCTCCCCCCTCTAGCTACACTAGTGGTAGTGGGTAAACAATGGATAGGCCTATACTTTTGGGGAAGGTGAATTTCGTGTGACTTTGGTATTAGAATAATGTTCCCGGTCACCCATTGTGGGGCATCTTCCTCACCACTTATCATTTGTTGAAAGGACTGTTTATAATATTTATATAGTGGAGTAGTCTGTTTAATCCAAAAGTTTGGGAGCTGGTCTGTTCCTCAACTTTTGAAGTTGATAAAGCATGCCCATTTTGATCTTAGTTTGTTTCACATTATGGTGATGTTTTCTATTTGTTGTTTATCTCTATTGACCTGTCTTGAGTTGCATTACCTTGAAAAAGTTGCCTCCAGTAATTATCCAGGGCATTTTGGTCTGGCAGTTGCTTTACTTTTATTGTGTCTCAGATTTTTATAGAGCAGTTGGGTTCTTTGCAAATAAATGATTTTGTTTTCAGCTTTTTACCTCAGCTCTCTTTATTTGTTGAGTTAATACTTTAATTTAATTTATGAACTCTTAAATGCTGTTGAAGACTACTTTTTTGTGTTGCAGTGTAAGAACAAATATCACATTTAAAAGGTTTTTCTCTTTTGGTTAATACTCTTTATTGTAATTTTTATAGCTGGAAGTGGGGCTTCCACCTGAAGCCAAACACTTCAACTATGTCTGAACTCGTCCTAGCATTCATTTAAGGAGGGTGACCATTCCTTTTAATGCCCCTGTTTGGATTTCTATGGCATGGGGCTGTCCTGGGATTGAGTTCAGGTAAGTTGATAGGTTGTTGTTCATCATACCTGTTGCCCCAACTATGATGGGGAAAATGGCAGTCTTTTTCAATCTCGAGTTTCTCTTAATATCATATATGAGTGCTTGGTATTTTGTAATTTTCTCCCTTTCTGCTCTATGAAGGCCACAGTCATTTGGGACACTGACCTCAATAAGTAAGGCACTCCTTTCCCTCTTGTCCCACACTACTATGTCTGGTTTTACCGCAGAATTGTCTATAAAAGTGGCTGTTGGAATTATTGCGTCATAGTATATGGTATAATGGTCGTTTCCAGTAATTGGTGCAAGTGTGTGTTCCCATACATTTTTATTGCATTCTAATTCTAATGCTATCATAATCTTCCAGTGAATATATTAACAAATTTTATTGTCTGGCTGTATAGTACCCGTCTGCCAGGAGCACCCTGCAGCCTGATATTAGATGGCCAACACTTTCCACCTCAACATGACAGAATCTACACCTATCATTAGTACTTATTCCAGCCATTTTTTTAAATGCATTTGTGAGGAGTGCAAGATCTTGGGCGCCCATTATTAGTCACTCTCCGTCATATTGCAGAACTCCTCTCCTTAACCATTCCAGTGATCCTTCTTTGTTGATATAATCTTTTTGTAACTCTTGATAATATTTTCCAGGTCTTTGATGTTGTTCCCATTCTTCTGCATGCTTGGCCTGTTGTTCCTTAACAAATCTTTTGCGACTTTTCCTAGCTATTAAGGTGGCTGGTACTCTTTCAGTTTCTACTTCTTCCGTCATATTGTTGCCTCCAAAGTGCTGAGCCAGTTTGGTTATTGAAGTATGTTGCATTGCCCTTGTGTTATGGTGTTCATGGACCAGAGCTATTGTAGGACTACTCAAACTTTTTAGATACTGCCCAATGCTGATGGTCAATGATCGGTGCAGCTGGTTAACCTCAGTCAATCCCATTCCTCCCAGTTTTCTTGGTAGGTACAATCTGGGAAGACATTGGTTACGGTATGTTGTTGTTTAGAGTGAGGATCTTTCTGGTCTTAACATCCAGTTTATTTAGTTCTGATTGTGGCCAGTCTATGATCCCTACACTATAATTGATAACAGGGATGGCAAGTTGGTTTATGGCTGTTATTTTATTCTTTGATGTTAGTTGGGTTTTGCAGATCTTTTTCAGTCTTCATACATACTCTCCACTGATTTTCTCTCGCATTTGCCGGTGTTCTATATTTCCACTTTCTTCTATCCCAAGATATTTGTAGGAACTATCCGCTTCCAGGTCTTTGATCTCAGTGTCTCCTCCTAAATCGATGTTATGGGTTTGTATTTTCCTACCCCCTCTAAGTGTACACTTAGCACACTTGTCCAATCCAAACTTCATTTTGATGTCACCAGAGAAAGCATGGACGATCCTTAATAGGCATTCCAGGTTTTGGTAGGAGTCTGCGTACAGCTTCAAATCATCCATACACAGGAGATGGTTCAGTACACTGTCAGGATTTCTTCGCCTAGTTTGACTGAGGTTGTAGCCCTTATTATTATTGCTAAGTAGTTTGCTAAGGGGGTCCAGGGTGAGGCAGAATAGCAAGGGTGATAAGCTGTCCCCCTGGAATATACCCCTCATAATCTTGACATGGGGAATGGATATTTTCCCATTTTCATAGGTCAGATTGATGTTTGTTTGCCATTTTGTCATCTGGTTTGTTAGAGTGCTAATAATGGTAGGGTGGATTTTGTACAGTTTAAGGCATTCCAAAATCCATGAGTGTGGGACACTATCAAATGCCTTCTGATAGTCTATCCATGCCATACTAAGGTTTCTGCCTCTCTTTTTACAGTCTTCAAGGATAGTTTTGTTGATGAGCAGCTGCTCCTTTGTACCTAAGCAGTTTCTTCTATATCCTTTCTGTTCTTTTTCCAGATAGTCTCCAGCATCCAGTATGAACTCTTAAATGGTTTCGAAGACTAGTTGCGTGTGATGCAGTGTAAGAACAAATATCACATTTAAAAGGTTTTTCTCCAGTATGAACTCTTAAATGGTTTCGAAGAGCACTTTTACGCGCTACACTGTAAGAACAAATATCACATTTAAAAGGTTTTTCTCCAGTATGAACTCTTAAATGGTTTCGAAGAGTAGTTGCGTGTGATGCAGTGTAAGAACAAATATCACATTTAAAAGGTTTTTCTCCAGTATGAACTCTTAAATGGTCTCGAAGAGTATTTTTTTGTGATGCAGTGTAAGAACAAATATCACATTTAAAAGGTTTTTCTCCAGTATGAACTCTTAAATGTTTTCGAAGAGTAGTTTTTTCTGATGCAGCATAAGAACAAATATCACATTTAAAAGGTTTTTCTCCAGTATGAACTCTTAAATGGTTTTGAAGAGTACTTTTACGCGCTACAGTGTAAGAACAAATATCACATTTAAAAGGTTTTTCTCCAGTATGAACTCTTAAATGTTTTCGAAGAGTAGTTTTGTCTGATGCAGCGTAACAACAAATATCACATTTAAAAAGTTTTTCTCCAGTATGACCTCTTAAATGCACTTGAAGAGTACTTTTTTTTGTTGCAGTGTAAGAACAAATATCACATTTAAAAGGTTTTTCTCCAGTATGAACTCTTAAATGGTCTCGAAGAGTACTTTTGTGTGCTGCAGTATAAGAACAAATATCACATTTAAAAGGTTTTTCTCCAGTATGAACTCTTAAATGTCTTCGAAGAGTAGTTTTGTCTGATGCAGCGTAAGAACAAATATCACATTTAAAAGGTTTTTCTCCAGTATGACCTCTTAAATGCACTTGAAGAGTACTTTTTGTTGTTGCAGTGTAAGAACAAATATCACATTTAAAAAGTTTTTCTCCAGTATGAATTCTTAAATGCACTTGAAGAGTACTTTTTTTGTTGCAGTGTAAGAACAAATATCACATTTAAAAGGTTTTTCTCCAGTATGAACTCTTAAATGGTCTCGAAGAGTAGTTTTTTGTGATGCAGTGTAAGAACAAATATCACATTTAAAAGGTTTTTCTCCAGTATGAACTCTTAAATGTTTTCGAAGAGTAGTTTTTTCTGATGCAGCGTAAGAACAAATATCACATTTAAAAGGTTTTTCTCCAGTATGAACTCTTAAATGTTTTCGAAGAGTAGTTTTTTCTGATGCAGCGTAAGAACAAATATCACATTTAAAAGGTTTTTCTCCAGTATGAATTCTTAAATGCACTTGAAGAGTACTTTTTTTTGTTGCAGTGTAAGAACAAATATCACATTTAAAAGGTTTTTCTCCAATATGAACTTTTAAATGCTCTTGAAGAGTACTTTTGTGTGCTGCAGTGTTAAGTAAAGACTTGGTTGTTTTAAGTTCTAATTTTGCTACAGGGTTCTGCTTTTGTTTGGAATGCTGCAAATGATTTATCTAAAATTAGTTTAGTTGGAACATTTGATTTTAAGCTAATTACTCAACTAAAACCATAATATGCTTCATCTTTTTCTTGCTACAGAGAATGCAAACTTACCAGTCATCAAAATACAAACAATTTTTTAATTGTACAGTTTACTGTGTTGTTTCTACAACATTTTTTTTTACTATTAGTTTTTATTCAATGGTTTGATCAAAATATTCTTGAATTCATGCATAATTAGTTCTACTTCAGCTAATTTCTAAGAACTACACTATAAAGTGATCTTCTTTTACTTTAAAAGATTTGTAGACAACCAATACTTTGTCTTGTCTGTGTGAGCAAATGAGTCAAGAGCTGGGGGGTTTTTTATGCAGGAAGGCAGGGCCAAGGGCAAATGCCCACAAAAGTGCCCCTCCTATAGAAGAAGGCCAAAATCAAAGTCTGGGGTTTTCAAGATGCCTAGTAGGGTGGTTCACAAGCATAGGGAAAATTTAGCATCTGAGATTTCACTTTTGGGTCATTGTTGCTTTTGTTCCTACACTTAGTGTGAATAACTGTATGAAGTATGGTTGGTCTACAGTGTCGTTAAGAGGTCGCTCAATCATGCATGATGTGTCTCACTAATGACTGATTACTATAGTGACTAAATTTGGCTTCTTCTTTTGTAGAAATGTGTAGAAATGCTGCCGAAGCAATCAAAAACACGGTCTAGCAGTGAGGTGTGGTTACTAGGGAAGGCAGAGTAGTTAACTAGGGCAGGACTCCCTACCAAGCTTCAAGTCCTCTGGAAATTCATGTTCCATCATCTGGAGGAGAGGAAGACAGAATATAACAGTGTGGTGATGACCATTGAGCCTTTCATCCCATTTTGAACAAAAGCAAACATTCCAATGATGGATACCAGATACACTGAGAAGCTCCTGAAACTGTGCGAGCAATACAAGGGGGCTGAAGAAGAACCGCACAAAGAATTTCCCATCCTATAGAATGAAGGAGGGCATATTTCGCGGAGACGTTGACAATGTGTTTGATCTTTCACGTCATGATGCCCTCAAGACCATGATGAATGAGGAGGACAAGAACTTCCTTGTCGCTCAGCTCGATAATCCCACTTCCTCCAGCTTTGGCCTGATTGACAAGAAAATGGCTGACCAACAAACGAGGAAGAGGATTCGGTGTGAGGTGGATATGAACTGAGAGAAGGCCAAGTGCGAGGCGGATGCGAGATGGTCCCAGGGAGAACTGGAGGCTTCTAGTTCAAGCACATCTGAATCATCAGATTCAGATACTGTAGTTTTTAAGGAGTCAGCATGAAAATGTTCCACTCCTAAGCGATTGAAGTCTGTGATCATGCCTGACATTTCCTTAGCCTTGGATCGCCACATCAGTGACAGGAAAGGAATGGCAGTGGTTGCAGCAACTATTAAATCACTGGGGCACAACTTGGACGAAGTGTCAATCTCACGCAGCACCATTCGTCATGTGAGACAATATACACGTGAAGCAGTGTGCCGCAAAGATCAGGCCACTTTCAAGACCCATGAGCCCCTTCTCTTGCACTGGGATAGTAAGCTGCTTACAGATATCTCCCATGGGTTAGAGGTGGTGGGCCGTGTGGCTGTGCTTGTAACTGGTAACAGGGAAGAGAAACTCCTTGGAGTTCCAATGGTAGCTGCCGCAACTGGAGCATCTCAGGCTCAGGCGTGCCTGAAGCTTGTGGACGACTGGTCTTTGAGGGGCAACGTTCAAGGTCTTGTTTTTGATACAACTGTGTCCAACACAGGACTTCATGCTGGAGCTTGTACTCTCATTGAAAAGGAGTTGGGTATTGATCTGGTGTGGATCGCTTGCTGACACCATGTGGTAGAAGTCGTCCATGCTGCAGCCTTCGGTGCTTGTTTCGGAACATCCAGTGGACCTGAAATTGACCTACTCAAGCGCTTCAAGCAGCACTGGGTTTTCATTGATCGCAGCAAGTTCGAGAGTGCACCTGACACTCCTGACAGCCTGTTCATTGAAACAGCAGAGCAGAGGAAGGAAATGGTCTCCTACTACAAGGAGGCTGTCAAGAAGAAGAGCCAGCGGGATGACTATGATGAACTGATGCTTCTCTGCCTCCTTTTCTTGGGAGGGAAGCTTGACAGTCCTGTGAGAATTCAAAGCCCTGGAGCTATGCACCATGCACAATCAATGGCCAAGGCCATTTACACACTCAAGGTGTTCCTATTCAGAGATCAATTCACCTTGCTTCAGACCGAGAAATGGAACATCAAGGAACTAAGCCTGTTTATCATGCTCCTTTATGGCCGCAACTGGAACGAGGCCAGTGTTGCATACATGGCTCCAGTGAATGACCTCATTTTCTTGCGGCAGCTGAAAGCTCACCCAGAAAAGATGAATGATGGGGCATTTGCCGCAATGAAGTGCCATTTTGGTTCATTTCTGAGCACTTAATCCCCTTGGCACTCTTTGATCCTCGAGTTCACGCGTCCACGAAGGACTGGATTGCTCACAACATCGTAGCTGTTCCCGAAAAAAGAAAAGGACTCAAGCGCTTGGATGGAAAAATGTTCTCCTCAAGCAATCGCTTGGAATTCTATGCCACCAAACGTTCAGCAATCTTCTTCAACTTCGTCATGCAGCATGGAAGTGAACAGGTGCAATCATTCCTGTCCAAGACATCAAATGATTGGAACACAGATCCAGCTTACCAAGGAATGAAGGAACGTGTAGAGATGGCAGTGGTTAATGATTGCGGAGAAAGAGGAGTTGCGCTCATTAAGGCTTTCAACAGCACAATCACGAAGGATGAAGCGCAAAAGCAGTACCTTCTCCGCGCAGTCACTCAGTACCGCAAGGAATTCAAAGAGCCGACTAAAACTGGTCTCAAGAAGACCTAAAGATCTTCATCTGTGTGCATTATTTGTTCTGCTATTATAATTTCATAATATATATATATATATTATCTTTGCTCTAGGACCTTTTTATGCTCTCACTCAAAATGAAACAATTTGAATAATGACTTGACAATTTATGACTGGAACATTTATTGAACAAGGATAATAATGGCGACAGTTTATGACTATATATATATATATATATATATATATATATATATATATAGATAGTCATAAACTGTCGCCATTATTATCCTTGTTCAATAAATGTTCCAGTCATAAATTGTCAAGTCATTATTCAAATTGTTTCATTTTGAGTGAGAGCATAAAAAGGTCCTAGAGCAAAGATAATTGGCATGTTTATTCTTGTCGGGGAATAGAATAAGGGCAGATATGACCAAATTTAAAATTCCAAAAAACACTGTTGTGGACCACCCTAATGCCTAGAGAGACTGCATTTGAAAGAGGGGAGGTCATAGACAGGAGGAAAGATGGATTGAGGAAGATTATTCCAGAGTTGACCAGTTGAGTAAATGAAAGACTGAAAATATCAATTAACCCTTGCATTAGCTAGTTGGACAGAAAAGAAATGACAAAGTGTAGAAAGTCTGGTACTGTGTGCACTCCTTAAAGGAGGAGGCATGCAGTTAGAGTGTTCAGAAAAGCAATGTCTATTATGATAGAGATAGTAAAGAGAGAGTGAGGCAACATTGCAGCAGAGAGAGAGATTGATGCCACCCTGTGAAGTACGACTGTGAGGCATTCCATGTCAAGTGTACACACCTCATATCTGGTCATCTCGCTGATTTTAATGATTTTTGGTGTGGTAGTTGGGTATGATGAGTAATGAAGTGTGACCAAATTTTAGCCACTTGGGTCAAATAGTTTGGGAGTAATGATCCCCCAAATTTGGGGTCAGCAGTGTAACCTTATGATTCTGAAAGGTCATAACTCAGGATCTAATGGATGGATTTTAATGATTTTGGGGTCAAAATGCTTAGAAAAGAGAGCAGAATAAATTTAATTTTATGCACAGTGTGTGTACACATTCCATTAAAAAAAAGTTGCATTCATATTTCACCTTTGACCTTGACCTCAGGTCAGAGTTCAAAATTTAAGGTCATGAAAATTGGCATAAATAAAGTCCATTAGATGAAGCATATTCAAGCAAAAAATTGAAGTGGGATCTCCATGTATTTGTTTTTCACAAGCATTTGAAATTGTGCAATGTTGAAAATTTTGAGCATTTTATTTAAGATAACTTCACAAATAGTTCATATATATATATGTATGTATATAAATATATGTATATATGTATAAATATAGGTACATTCATGGTTTGATAAACTATATTAAAATTTTTGCAAATATTAAGGTATTTGCTGCTCTAAAAGAACAATAATTTTCACAGTACCTATATAATTTGTATATTTAATCATGTTAAATTTGTGTGTATTCAGGTTTTGACTATATGCTAATAAAATGTCATCAAAATATTATTGTGATCCATTCAATTCCCACAATAAATGAAAATCTTCTGATCTTCGGCCTGCTTCACAATCACTGATAAAAAAATTTCCAAATCACTTGAAGCCAGGCCAAAAGTTATGTTCATCATGCAGAAAGAAATTTTCCTTACTCATTTTATAAGTTCAAAATATAGCAGAACCAGAAATATTATCATGAAGCTTGTCTGATACTACTATGGAAACTGTGTCATCAGATGATGATTTTGTTGACAAGGAGGCTGAATTGTCAGCAATGAATGAGACAATCGCCATGATTGGGGAAAATCTGATTGTCAAGCACAAGATTCAAAGAAATGAAGCATACCTCCCAACAAAAATGGCCAAAATACAAAGTTCAGTAAGAAGACACTTAGATATGGTAGGTGAAATTCCTCAAGAGCCAGGTCCATCAAATGTAGACACACTGTCCAAGCCAGAAGTAGTTGTCCAAACATTGAAAGATAAATATCAAAACTCAGATAAACATGACCAAATTATGATTCTAACTGTTTTTGCACCATCAATGAGTGTAAGAAAACTAATTCAAGAATTTAACTGTTCACAAAGAATGGCTGTTCAGGCTCAGCAGCTTGCAAGAATTTAACTGTTCACAAAGAATGGCTGTTCAGGCTCAGCAGTTTGCAAAAGAAAAGGGAGTATTGTCGTCACTGATTCCAAAGATGGGGAAGGAATTGCCACTGGAAGTAACTAATACTGTTAAAGAGTTTTTTAGAAATGATGAAATAAGTAGACAAATGACAGGCAAGAAATACTGTGTAACAATAAAAGAAAATGGTGAATGAAAAAAATATCAAAACAGGTTAGTTTTATGTAATCTAAAAGAAGCATATCAACAATTTAAGTTTAAGTTTCCAGCGCGCTCTATAGGATTTTTGAAATTTGTAATGCTACACCCCAAAGAATGTGTTTTAGCGGGAGCAAGTGGGACGCATAGTGTGTGCATCTGCACAATTCATCAGAATGTTAAGTTAATGATGACAGGTTCTAGAATGGCAGAAATTACCAGTGATGAGGAAACTCGTTGAGTACCGTATTTCGGTGTATAAGATGCACTTTTTTCACAAAAAAGGGCTCTCAAAATCACCTTGCATCCTATACATCAAAGGTCATAATATTACCTTTATATTGGCTAGAAGAACTGATGGATTTTCACAAAAATTCATCATCTCTTAGTCCCTCCTGACTGTGTATTGGTTTGGCCAATTTTACATTAAGTTTCTACTCTTCCGAACCTACTGATAACAAGAAAAACAGTATGTATTGCATAATGATTTACTTTTGTTTCATAACATATAGTATAGTCTCCCGTATACTTAATACTATTTTCTTATAATGAGTATGGGTGAAAGAAAATGTATCACCATACTTTTGATGGAGGGCTTGAACAAAAGTCAGCCTCGCTGGTAGAAAATTACGGACATTTTCTGACAACTAGGCAGTTGGTCATAATTTGTGGGAAACAAAATATGAAGTTGGATTTTCCAATGCATCATTTCACTTCAAGAGTGAACAATGTTTTCTGTTAAATGTATGGAACTACCATTTTTTTATTTTCTTTTGAACACTCCTCCTGAAGACTGAAGGGTTTTATGATGAGTGAGCAAAGTTTTTTGTTTATTTAATGTTTGAAACTACCATTTTTCTTTTTGAAAGTAAGAAAAAGCACTTTGTTTACTATTGTATTATAGCTAGTTCTAATAAACATTAAATATGTGAACAATAACTTTTTTCCTTGAAAAAAGGCCTTGAAAATATGGGTGTCTTATACACTGAAAAATACGGTAGTTACAACTGCCCTTTAGCCAAAATTATTTGTGACAAAAGTCAACATTCTTGCTATTTAGGAGTGTGTGATCAATGCCCTCAACCTGATTCGCTAAAGGAAACTCTTCTTACTGGTTACAAAGAAAAAGGTATTGATGAAATCCAGTACAAACAGTCAACAACAACAGATTGATCTCAGCTGGACTATGTTATTCAAAATTTAGAAATTTCCTAGATATCTTTATTTCTTGACTAACTCAACTAAGGCATCATGATTTCAATGCCAAACAACAAGCCAAGTATTTAGAAAAAAGAAAAAATGAACTGGATGAAGGCAATTTTTTGGTGATTAGGGACTTTTCTGAAAACTATTCCTTTGTAGTCCAAGATTGAGCTCAAGGATTTCACTTGA
Source organism: Bathynomus jamesi (assembly GCA_023014485.1). Classification (NCBI taxonomy): domain Eukaryota; kingdom Metazoa; phylum Arthropoda; class Malacostraca; order Isopoda; family Cirolanidae; genus Bathynomus; species Bathynomus jamesi. The sequence continues at coordinate 90,346 of JAJOZX010005294.1, forward strand.
ATAATTGCCAAGCGACTTCATCCATGGGTTTATTATTACAAAGAACAAGAAAAAGTAAATCACAGCTCTCTAACTATTATCTCAGAGTGTAATACACATGATACTGTTGCAGTGCATCTATTCAAAAGTTTTAATAAATCATCTTAAGTCAAATTTCAGCTACTAAACAGAATTATCTATTTCACCGATGGATGCGCAGGTCAATACAAAAACTGCAAAAACTTTTTAAATTTATGCTGCTACCATGAAGAATTTGGAGTTAAGGCTGAGTGGCATTATTTTGCTACCAGCCATGGCAAGGACCATCGGATGGTGTTGGAGGAACGACCAAAAGAAAGCCTTCATAGGCCATATGATAATCAAATTCTGTCCCCAAAAGATCTTTTTGATTTCTGTTCCTTAAAATTGACTCAAATGTCTTTTAGCTTTGCAACACAAGAACAATACTCAAATGAGAAAGATCCAATTTTATCAAAAGTGAGAACCATACCAGGAACTCAAAAATTGCATTCATTCATACCACTGACAAAAAATTGTTTAGAAGGACAAATGTACAGTACTTCAGTTGAAAGTCGAAAGGAATTCGCTTCCCCCCAACAAGCCACTCAATTAACTGAAAATATCACAGGATATGTAACAGTGGAGTATGATAACCACTGGTGGATTGGGTGTGTGATGGAAACATATCCTGGTGAGGGTAAAGTGAAAGTAAACTTCCTTCACCCTTGTGGCCCAAACAAGTCATTTACTTATCCTGAAAATCCTGATATACTTACAGTAGCTTTGTCTGACATCCTCACAATCATAAACTCAATGACAGCTACTGGAAGAACCTATACAATCACAAAAAGGAAACCAATGAAACCAATATGATCATGAAAAAGCGTCATCTTTAAAAGTAATCAAGAAATTGGATACAAACTTATTGTCAAAAACATATAATCAAAAACTTACAACTGCATGGAAAATGTGAGTATTGCTATTTAAATTGCTTATTGACATGTATGCCAATATACTGTAACTAACTATATTTTAATAATTACACTTATGAATACAGTTCTAAGTATTAGTCTATCTTAAATTGTACAGCTTCCTAATATTAAATTATTATTAAATAGCGGAAATCCCTCTAACCTTCTAATCGTTAGAGCCTGTGACTGTGAATAAATGGTCCTGGGCTAGAATCCTAGGAGCTTAGAGGTTAGAAAATTTATTTTCTCCACAAGCGTGTGCCCGATGCGATGCCTATGCTTGTTTCTGCCATACAGTAGAATATATAAGATCTCTAAACTAATACAGAATGAAAAAACCTGCATAGTATCTAGGTCTAGGTCCTTCGGAAGTTGGAATGAGATACACACCTAGGCCTTGGGAGGTAACTAAGGGGTTTAACTACGTACCTTGCTAATTAATTTTTTAAACAAGTCCTTATCATGATAATTTTACTTAAATTTTTAATAGGTATAAAATTTATATTTTTCAGGTTCAGCATGGCAATATGAAGTGTTAATTCATCAGAAATACCTGTACAAATTAGTCAATGTTCACTGTTCAAACTTCAAACACCTAAATTTCAAGTTATTTTTAACTGCAAAAATTATATAGGATTTGTGATAAAAATTATTGATGCTTTTAGAGAACCAAATAATTTGTTTGTAAAAGTCTTGATGCTTACTTATAGGTATATATCAAATCATGTATGCAGCCATATTATAATATATATATATATATATATATGAACTATTTGTGAAGTTATCTTAAATAAATGCTCAAAATTTTCAACATGCACAATTTCAAATGCTTGTGGAAAGCAAACCCATGGGGATCCCACTCCAATTTTTTGCTTGAATATGCTTCATCAGCCACTCTATGCCTACTGTATTCACTCACTATTTTGTTAGAAAGTTCTAACAAATTAGTTAAACAAGATGAATGGCATCAAAACCCATCCTGACTATTAATCAAATCGTGACTTTCTAAGTGATCAATGATACGATCCCTAACTATGGATTCCACAAGTTTACCGACAATTGACATTAAGCTAATAAGCTTATAATTGCTAGCTACTGTGTGGTTGCCTTTTTTAAAAATGGGTGTAATGTTAGCTAATTTGAAGTCTTCAGGAATAATCCCTGCTTCCAGTGACTGATTAAAAATCTTCTTTAAGGGGCCTACGATAATGTCTTTCAAATCTTTCAGATGTCTAGGATAAAGTGTGTCAGGGCCTTGAGCATTGCTAAATTTTAGCTTATCGATATAATGCACAATCTCACCCTCGTAAACATTTATTTCTTTCAAAATAGTCTCACTACTAAATGGAACAATATCGTCCACATCAGGGACATTATTTATGTCTTCTATGGTAAAAACTTTCGCAAAAAAGTTATTAAAAATACCCACCATCGTCTGAGCATCAGAAGCCAAAGCGCATTAGCATCCACTAGAGGGCCTATATTATCTTTTATCAGCTTATGATTATTCACGTAGTCAAAACACTTTTTTTCAATTATGTTTACTATTCACAACTATAAGTATCTCTAAATTATGTTTAGCATTCCTAACTGATCTTTTAACCTGACATTTAAGCTCAATATATCTATTAAAGTCAGCTACTGTGCCATCGATTAACCTACCTAGCCTAGCATTCCCTATTTCATTGAAATGTACCCCCATCTTTTATAAAAAGGCTAGGATCACTAAATTCTGATCATAGCTTTACGAAGGGTACATTTTCCTTAGCACAAAACTTTTCTGGTTTAGTATTCAAAAATATAGTTTTTGACGTAATCCTAAGACCCAAACTGTGCCTAGGGGTAATACCTAGAACTAAAGACCTATTTGACCTTGCCTTCAGGGACCTAATTAACTCCCTATATCTCTCCAAAAGGTCAGGCACTCTCATATTGGGCCTTGTGGAAAATTCAGTAGCCTAAAAGGGTATCCTTATGGCTACACGCATCCACCCTTACCTCAGGTTCAAAAAGGTATTTAAATTAAAACTTAGGGTTCCCACTACTTGGACACTATTAATTGTTTAATTATATTCACTTACAAGTAAATAATTCTTAAGGCAAGCTTAAACTCTTTATGCGATAGATTTAACTTTGTTTAATTTAGAATTAATAAATAAATAAATTAGTTTTCTTTAATACTTTAAACTATAAAAAGAGCTAAGAAAAATGATAAATAAGGAATGACTGTTATGCTATGATAGGTCAGGCAAAATGAAAGCACACACCTTTCTTAAAAGATTTTAAAGTTTTGAATACTAAGCTTGGATGGTACTTATAGAGAATGTTATAGATTTTGTTCCAAGATAAACCTTGGATAAATAATAGTCAAGTTTAAATGTATTGATCAGATTAAATTAATACTAGAATGTGCTTATCTTAAACACAAAGCCAACAAATAATTAAAGTATTGATTACTTACAGTTCTCAATGATTTAAGCCTAAGAAACTAGTCTAACCTAACAATTCAATAACTTCTATACTGAATTATTATACAAGAAAAATAATTTAGATAAAGCATAAAAAATGACACGATTTCAGATTTTAGACTTTACTAAACTGCTAAAGCTTTAAATCAAAGCTAAAAGCTTGTAAATTTCCTAAATGAACACTTTGAATCAGGGGAAAACTGGAGACTTCTTCACAAAGCAAAGGCTGCGTATCCACTCCTAACAAACTAAACTAGCCTACGACTTTAAGCCTAAGACTACCATTTTGGAAGAAAATGAAAAGGTATATATATATATATATATTATGGATTTATATAGACTTTTAATAGAATACATAATTATTATGATCGAATATGAATTACCTATTTATTTTCGTTGATTTTGGTTGGTTTGTGGTTGTTTTAATAGTTTTTAATCGATTTTTAATATATTTTGATAACTTATACCATTGGGAGTATATTTCAAGAATTCTTGAACCCACTGTCTAAATATTTTAGACATACTCCAGGCCAAAAGAAAAAAAAAAGAAAATTAATCAAAACCTCAATGGGGGGGGGGGGGGGGGGGGGGGTCCTATCAATTAACATATGTGGCCTAGCTCCACCCTTAACTTCTCTAAATCCCTACCCATCTACTAATCTCAGACCAACCTTAACCCCTTCCTCAACTCTAACCTTCCCAATAAGCTACCTATACTAGAAACTAGGTTTCTCACTTCACACTTGAAATTACTAATATCTTCAACATTAGTATAGGTTTGGCCTTTGTCAACTGTAACCCTACCCCTACCCTCATCAAGTGTTGCAAGTCTTTCCATCACCTCGCCTACACTATGTTTTATATCAACTATTTCTTCCTTTAAATCACAAAAGAAACAAACCAATCTCTCAGTAATTGCCATAGACCCTCCGTTGTAATCCTTAAAATCTGTATACCACCAATTAACCCAACACCTAGCACACGACACTTTCTGTGACGGCATTGAGCAAGTTAAAGTAGTTAACGTTTATAACCATCACAAGTTTAAGTTAAATTAAGCCAGCATGCCATGAAAACTAAATTGCTAAAAACCACTAATATTCAGTTAACTATAACAATGTGAATATAAAAGAAAGTATATAAAATTCATTCAGAACTTTCCAAAAGTAAAGTTATTGGCAATATCCAAAAGTAGAAACAATATCAGAGAGCCCAGGGAATGCATCCACTCAGTAAGGAGTCTGGCTGACGAATGATAGAGCAGAAAAAATGTCTTTGAAAGGTACTCTATCAGGTCATCCCATAAGTAATGTTGTTTTATATACTGGTCAAAAAAAGAAACGCAATTTTTTAGATTTATTAATAAACATGAGGACTCAGTATATAGTAAATGATTCTTTAACATAACAAACAGTCAATAACGCGTATGGCCACCCCTAGCTACAATGCAGGCTTGGAGTCTGGCCGTCATCGACCTCAACACGGTGCTGATAGGCCCATTGCAGGCGTCATTGCCTTCTTGCATCAGTGAGAAAAGGACCTCTGTAAGGCCTGCGGGATCGGAGTCCTGCATTACGGAGTCAGTTTCTGATGGTCTGGTCACTAATTCTGTTGTTGTGGATACCAGGTGTCTCTCTGGCTGTCTGACAAGCATTCAGCTGCCGATGACGCAGGTGCTGCAGTACAATGTGGCGATCCTGGCGTTGGGTCATCACACGAGGTCGCCCACGTCTTGGCAGGTCCTGAACACTTCCTGTGGCATTGTACCATCTAACATGCCTAGAGACTGTGCTGGGATGCACATGCATTCGTTGTGCAACTTGGACAGCAGACATGCCTGCATCCAAGATGCCCAAGGCACGACCTCTGTTGACCTCTGAGAGTCGTGGCATGCCTCAATCGCGGGAAAAAGTTTGGTTTTCTCAACGGGCAGTGTGTATTCTGTGAAGTCAAAGAAAAAATGCATGCCTTCATAAAGAATACATTCAATTTAATCTCTGTTTATTGTTTGTAACAAAATGGCGTCTTAGCCGGGATTAGTCAGGTTTAAAAACATGCACTAAGTGGCTTTAAAAGATTTGAACAAACATTTAACCATAATCTTGAAACTGTGATAATACCACTAACAACTTAAATTTTACACCATATGCAAGCTAATTGCGTTTCTTTTTTTGACCAGTATAGATCGAAATTTGAAGGACAAAAAAAAAAAAACAACTGAAACCTTTTAATCTAGTATATATTTTCCATCGGAATCAATGACACTCTGCCAATGTCCTAGAAGCTTTTCAATGCCATGTTTATAAAATTCAGGTGGTTTTGAGGCAAAAAACATACAAAGACTGGTGTGCAGGTCATCTAAAGAAGTATACTGTTTCTCGTCAAGATAGTTTTGCAGACTCCTGAAGAGATGATAATCTGAAGGCACAAGGTCTGGAGAATATGAAGGATGTGGAAGTTTTTCCCACCTAAGCTCCTCAATTTTTTGCAGAAGTGATCCAAGCGGTATAAGGACGTGCATTGTTATGGTGGAACACGATTCCTTTCCGATTAACCAAAGGTGGTCTCTTTTCTTTTAGTGCAGTGTTCAATCGATCCAGTTGTTGACAGAAGACTTCAGTGGTGATTGTTTGGTTGTATGGTAAGGTTTCAAAGTGTATTACACCACCTTTATTCCACCAAACACGAAGCAAAATCTTCCGAGGGTGAAGATTTGGTTTTGGCTGTGGTATCGCTGGTTCTCCAGCACAAACCCATTGTCGACGGCGCTTATCATTCTGGTACAGTATCCACTTTTCATCACGTCACTAAACGGTGCAAAAACGGATCTTGGAGTTCATGGGAACGAAGAGCTGTGCTAATGTTTATTCGCACCCTCAGATTGTCAACCAACAATTCATGTGGCACCCATTTCCTAACTTAGGCACTTTCCCCGAGTTGTTGCAAATAACTATGGATGGTAGATGGGGATGAATTGAGTTTCTGGGCCAATTCTTCAACAGTTGTTGAACAGTTTTCTTCAATTGCCGCTAACAGCAGGTCATCATCAAACTCAGCAGGGCGTCCAGAGCATGCTGCATCTGTCAAACAGCAGTCACCATTCCTAAACTTTTGAAACCATCTTTGACATTTCCTCACATGCAGAATATCGTTGCCATAAACTTCCCGAATGTTTCGCGTTGCTTCAGTAGCACTATTCCCTTTTTTGAACTCGTAAAGCATTATATGCCTGCTATGCTCTTCTGATACTGTCATGTTTATGAGGGGTTCACATAAAGCAAAACACATGTCTTCACTGGTCAAGGTCTGTAAAGTATGTAGCGAAACACGATAGATCTCCTCTTAGATTCTTAGATATAATCTTTGGAAAATTTATGCTTAAACCGAGTGGGACTTGTTTAAACTTAATCTATTATAAAAAATGACATTACTTATGGGATGACCCGATATTTTCAAGCATAATAAGTCAGATGGGAGAGGGGAGGAGGCTACTCTGACTGACTGGCAAATAGCTATATGCATACATCAGTTGTGATTAAAATGACAATCAAATATTTTGATCAAGAACTAATTCTCAAACAGACTTTGCATGTCCTATGTTTTACTATTTTTAAAACCATCTGCCAAAATAACCCATTCATTTCACTGTTCTGGAGCTTGCTTATCAGTTAAAACTTTAGAGCACAGTCTTCATTCATCTTCACTTCCATCATATTAGAACCTTATGAAGTAAACTATAGCCAGAGCAAGATTTTCATTTAATATCCAGTTATAGTTTCATATTTTAGAAAAGGACTGCAGCTCCTGCTTTCCAGTGCCATAGCTAGATGTCCAGTACATCCCTACAGCATTCAGCTTTGCTTCATCATGTAATCAAACTCATTATTGAGACTCATTGCAAGCAACAAAATTGTTATAATCAACTACTGTATGTAAAACAGAAAATAGTAAAATCAATTGATTCATTTTCATTTCAAATAATTTCTGGACAAAGTAAACTCATATTTTTCAATTCCAAATATCAAGTGTGTTTTGTCATTAATTAGGCCTATATTATAATATTTAAAGAACAATTTTCACCTTCCTGATTTCTACTCTACTATTTGATTACTGTTAGTACTGTCACTACACTTCTTTCAAATGAACTGAGAAAACTTTTTCATCTTACCTGTTTATTTAAAGGTTTACCATCAGTCCTCAGTTTCTGGTCATTAATGTTCAGTTTTTTAAGCTTAATCAGTGGGTATTTGGAACACTGAATTCTTCTGAACAGAATTTGCTTACTCAATAACACCTTACAATCTTGTTTATGCTTCTCAACTTTTGATATTTCCTCTGAATTTGACTCATAAAGTTCAAGGCTTTCTTTCTGCCATGAATCTTCAGATCTCTGAAACAAATTTTTGAAAATACATTACATGTAAATATTTGAAAGAGAAAAAATAATTATAAATTGATAATTTTTATAAAGCTACAGAAGTAAAAGTTTTATCACAAGAAATCTTCAAAAAGTTATTTCATTACAAATAAGGTGTCCAAATTTGTGCTTGGAAAAACCAGGACAGGGATGGAACCATGAATTTGAAAAGGGTGGAGATGGAGTGCAGATGCCTGAAATATATGCCAAATGAAGTGAGGATCACAATTAGGGGGTTTGCAGGAGTGTTGTAAGCTCCCCCAACAGGGTCCAGGGTGGAGACCAAGCACTTTGGGCTGTTTTCAGCATGAAAAATGCCTTTTTCCAGACGACTAATTTAACATATGCCTAAATATTTCTAGATGATATTGTGTCGATAAAATATAACTCTTAACACAATAAATTAATACTAAATATAATAATACACACCTTATAGTTCCACATTTGCATAGTATATAATTAATAACTTAAAATAGGTAAAAGCAAAACAAAATATTTTATCAAATTCCCACTTTTACAGAGAGATAAACACCAACCCTCCTCAATAATGTTGGAATACTAACTAACTCCACAAACGTGTGAGCTGTGACTCATATTTAACTCGCTCACTCTCAAAATTTCTGAAATCCAATGATAGAGGAGTCATTTCTTGTCTCCAAAACTTTTTTCTAAAGACTGGGACAGCTCTCTGAAAACTGGGACATATGAACACCCTAATTACAAGACTTTCAGATTCAGGTTTTATATGAGAATGAGTGATTAGTTAACCAATTGCAACATCAATGTCACTGACACCAAACATACCCTTACTTAGAGAATAAAAGATAAAATTAAATTCGATAAAACTGAGACAAATGACAAATGGTAAAATGAAAAATGAATAACAATATAACAAATGAAGCAAAAGTGAGAATGGGTAAATATTGAGGCTTAAAAGGATTACATATGAGAGACTGACAGGTTTCTGAGCATCTAAAACTTAAAAACTTGCTACTCAGATAATACAGTTCTGCCCAAAGCTCCAAAGTGAGTACAAGTGATATCCTCATCTCAGTACTCTGCGAGATGATGCCATTATAAGTTTCCAAGACTGGGACACTCAATCTACAAATGGAGCAGTCAAGAGGACTATACAGTCTTTACAATAGAGCTAAGGGCCTCTCTAACAAATACTATTGGGTAAGGCAGATATGGTTAATTCAAAAGTATGCAAGTAGAGTCTCCTTCCATCAGGATATACAAGGGTAACACCAGGGGCAGCTGTAGCCACATCTTCACAAATTGCAGTTAATTGGGATTAATAATGACATTTCCACTTTACTGCCAGACAATAAGAAATACAGCTCTAATCCTTTGAAGGAAATCCTCAAAAAGCAATAAGATATTGACAGATGTACAAGGAACAAATGAACTTTGGGAACTGGCAGTGCCGGCCTTAGGGGTGTGCGAACCATGCGGTCACACAGGACCCGCAACTTAGGGGGACCCGAAAATTTCACAGAAATTTACCATTGACGTCAGTGCCAAAATTGGTGTAAATTAATGTAATTTATTTTTTATTTTCAGATCACCAATCCATCATGGCCTTAATGATTGCATTGAATATTTAAGCTATAAATGACAAAAAATAAATCTGTATTTCTAGTTGATTAAGTTATTTTCTTTTTGGTATATTTACAAACTTTATTTTGTGTATTTACTTTTGTTGAATATCCTAATTAAATTGAATTATCCTATTCCTAATTAAATATCCTAAGGCCGGCTCTGGTTGAAACCTCTTATGATAGTTTAAATATACTGGTCAAAAAAAGAAACGCAATTTTTGAGATTTATTAATAAACATGAGGACTCAGTATATAGTAAATGATTCTTTAACATAACAAACAGTCAATAACGCGTATGGCCACCCCTAGCCACAATGCAGGCTTGGAGTCTGGCTCTCATCGACCTCAACAGTCTCTGCAGGAAAGCAACAGGGATGGCACTCCACTCTTCAATAATTGCATTGGTCAGTTCCCTAATGTTCTGCGGCTGATGCTGATGTCTGCGAACTCGCCATTCAAGTTCATCCCATGCGTGCTCTATCGGTGACATGTCTGGGCTGAAGGCTGGCCATGGTAAGGTCTGCACCTGTTGTCCCTGCAGGTACACCTGCACTATCCTGGCTGCATGAGGTCTGGCATTGTCCTGTTGCAGGAGCACCAATTCTGGATATTGCCTCATGAATGGAAGAACATGTGGGTGAAGAATCTCATCCCTGTAGCGCTGGGCAGTCAGAGCGCCATCAACAACCACCAGCTCAGTTCTTGAAGCAAAGGCAATTCCTGCCCAAACCATGACACTTGGTCCTCCCCATCTGTCATGCTCCACTACTGCAGCATCTGAGTATCGCTCCCCTGGTCGTCTGTATACCCTGACACGGCCATCAGAATTGGACAGTCTGAAGCGAGACTCGTCAGAAAAGAGGACTTGGTTCCACATTCTTTGTGTCCAGTCACGGTGCTGATAGGCCCATTGCAGGCGTCGTTGCCTTCTTGCATCAGTGAGAAAAGGACCTCTGTAAGGCCTGCGGGATCGGAGTCCTGCATTACGGAGTCAGTTTCTGACGGTCTGGTCACTAATTCTGTTGTTGTGGATACCAGGTGTCTCTCTGGCTGTCTGACGAGCATTCCGCTGCCGATGACGCAGGTGCTGCAGTACAATGTGGCGATCCTGGCATTGGGTCGTCACACGAGGTCGCCCACGTCTGGTCCTGAACACTTCCTGTGGCATTGTACCGTCTAACAAGCCTAGAGATTGTGCTGGGATGCACATGCATTCGTTGTGCAACTTGGACAGCAGACATGCCTGCATCCAACATGCCCAAGGCATGACCTCTGTTGACCTCTGAGTCGTGGCATGCCTCAATCGCAGGAAAAAGTTTGGTTTTCTCAACGGGCAGTGTGTATTCTGTGAAGTCAAAGAAAAAATGCATGCCTTCATAAAGAATACATTCAATTTAATCTCTGTTTATTGTTTGTAACAAAATGGCGTCTTAGCCGGGATTAGTCAGGTTTAAAAACATGCACTAAGTGGCTTTAAAAGATTTGAACAAACATTTAACCATAATCTTGAAACTGTGATAATACCATCTAACAACTTAAATTTTACACCATATGCAAGCTAATTGCGTCTTTTTTTGACCAGTATATTTGATAATAATAAAGTAATAAGTAGTAATAATAGTAAAGGCTGTTGGTCTGTTGGTATTCTGTTACAGGTGCACTTGTATAGTTAAATTTTACTTGTTGTACTTGTTAACAATCTACTAAAATAAAATGATTAGCAATGAAAAACAATTTGACTTGTGTCATGGGGGCCCCCGTACAGTATACTCCTCCCACAATTTTTATCTCTATATTTATTATATATATATATTCTTTTTTGTGACCTATATATAGTCTCAAACTCTTTATTTACTTCAGTATTCCTGAGGATATCATTAGACAAAAGCACTTGAGCACCATTCTGTTTCTTTTCCTTTGTGGTTTTATTCATCATAAATATTTCTCACGTTACTTTCGTGAAATAATTTTCATATATATATACACAGGTGTCCCCCATTATACGATTGGGATGCGTCCCTAAAAACCCCATCGTATATCGAACGATCGTATATCGAACTGAAGGCCTTATGGGAAAAATAGGGATACGTTCCCAAACATTCTGGAAGACCCCCAAAATTTGCAGATTCCACTATTATTTTGCTATATATTTTACTGTTATGTACAAAAAGTGTCTGAAAGTAAGAAATTGTGTTTAATAAAAGACAATTTATACATGAACACTCACCTAATCGTATTCAAATCCGGTCCAAGTCGTCAATGATGCATCAGTCCGAGGTAACGATGCCTACTCATCACCACCGGGTGGTGGTGATGGGGGAGGAGGGCCAGCTCCCGCATCGGTCAGCGATGGAGGAGGATCGATGGGCGATGGAGGAGGATCGATGGGCGATGGAGGAGGATCGATGGGCGATGGAGGAGGATCGATGACTTCGGGAGAGTCCCTTGGAGATGGAGGAGTTTCTGAAGTTGCAGGAGAATCCATCCCCGAAGATGTTGGAGTTGGAGATCTAGCCTGCTGCCGACGTGCAGGAGTTGTTGCTGCACTTGCTGACGATGCACTTCTCTCCTGCCTCAGCAGCTGTTGCAGGCTTGAAAAATCGGGAGATCGTAGTTTGCTTGGCGTTCCTCCTTTTCTGCAGGTAGATCTCCCGATAAACGCTCAGACCCTTTTCAATATGATTGACAGCAGCAGCACTACATTCGTAGTTAGGGTCCTGTCCTTCACCAACTCGATGTACGTGTCAAAACCAGTCAGAATCTCTCTCAAGGTTTTGAGATCAAGCATTCTGACTGGGTCCTCATCGTCCTCCTCATTTGGGCTGGACTCAACGTAGGCACGGTTTTGTTCCTTTCTGAGACATGCTTTCAAGTTGGAGATCGTTAACGCGAAATAAGGCAATCGTAAATCGAAAGATGGGTACTTTTTTAAAATCGTTAACGCGGGAAATCGTAAACCGAACGATCGTATAACGGGGGATGCCTGTATATGTTATACAACTACTGTAGATAGTGGACTTGCTCACATGCCCCTAGCACAATAATATAAATATTTAGTTATTCCAATAAAGTGGTAGATAGATCAAGTGTGTTTTATTTTGTCAGCTACCATTAAGGACCATAGGGACACACATGTCCCACAAAATATCTGATAATCTATTGAACATACAAGTAAATGGATAGCAAATTCGTTTCTATTATGTCCAAATTACCAGAAATAACTATCTTTTGCAAATAAATCTCCCCTCAAAACCATGTGGTCCTCAAAGGCTTAAAGTAATTATTTTCATAAATTCAATAATAATTATTTTTATTATGTACATTACAATTGCCATTTTTCCATTCCCCTGAAAAATATAATCCAAAAAGTGGTTGGTCCAGACCCCTTTTGGTATAATGGGATTTTGCTCTATTCTCAACTTGAAATTAACCAATTATTGTAAATTTATATGGTTATCAGAAGTATCACTTCATGTAACATTCATAACTGAATCAACCTTGTAAGAAAACCATTCTAACCCATTTAATTTTCACAGTGGGACCCTAATACAAAGAAATAGGAAAGTTCTCCTAAGGAATTATTTCAAAATTAAATTTATAAATGACTGGAAAGTTAATAGGTATACAAATTCATTTTGTCATCTGTAGCTGGTTTCTTCTTGCTACTACTTGTATTTGCCAGGAAGAATGAAGGATACAAGAGGCAGGCTATCTCTTTGTTGGGTATCTCTTCCAGGGGCCTCTCGTGTCCTCTTCTCTCCCTGTCGTTTGGGAGGTTGGCGTCTTGAAGAAAAAGCCAGTCACTTTCAGAGTTTATTGAGTTCTTGGTTGGCTGGGGTAATTTTACAGAAGATTTTGTTATTGTATATACAGCTGAATTAATTAATATATATATAAAAATTTATGTATAGTACTTATTTATAAAGATTATATGATTCTTAAAATTACACAATGATAAAATATATACAATTTGGTAACGTGCAAAATTGGTTTGTCGGTAACTAATATAAAAATAATATAAATGCGGAAAATTAACTGCGCGGCCCACACTACTGCCCACCCCGAGAAGCGGAGCACGTATATCAAAAGTAGAAATATTCGGGTCTTGATTTGAATCAGATCCTTCGTCCAGCTCGCGTTGATCCTCAGTCGGCCTCATTTCCGGTTGTTGCGTTGTCCTGCACGCTCGTCCTGAGGTCTGTATTTGCTACCTCCAAGGTGCATCATCCATCATCCTTTTTCCTTGCATGCTTTTTCTCCGATCCAATGTCGTCCGATTGTGTGCCCGGTACCTGTGTGGGACCTGAAACTATATAAGCCGGTTATAAACAATTAATTGAAATGGCTTCTGATGATCCGTTGGTTTTTTCTATTATGAAGTACTTATCGTGGCTTTCAAGAACACGGAAAGGTCCTTGATATGGTGCCTCGAATGGTTTTCAAACGCGGTCGATGCGTACCCATATGTGGCTTGATTTGTGGAGTTCCGATGGAATGAATGATTTGGGGGCTGAGTGAATGTTTCCTTGAGAGAGTTGGGCGAAATCGATTTGCGTCATTTTCTTAGCTAATTCGGAGATGAATTTTGAAGATGAATTGGCGATCATTGGCCTCGTGCATAATAAGGTGGTTCCAGTGACGGTGGTGAATGGTGAATAGCCCGATTCATTGGGGAGACTGCGTAAACCAAGGAGAACTATGGGTAAAGCGGGGAGCCAATCTTGTTTTCGAGCGATGATTGCTGTCTTGATGGTGCGATGAGATCTTTCAATTATTCCGTTGGTCTGAGGGCGATACGACAAAGTTCTTAGTCGGTGAAATCCGATGAGAGCTGAGAGTTCCCTAGAGTTGGGGAGACTGCGTAAACCAAGGAGAACTATGGGTAAAGCGGGAAGCCAATCTTGTTTTCGAGCAATGATTGCTGTCTTGATGGTGCGATGAGATCTTTCAATTATTCCGTTGGTCTGAGGGCAATACGACAAAGTTCTTAGTCGGTGAAATCCGATGAGAGCTGAGAGTTCCGATTCAAATTGGGATCCGCGGTCCGTTATGACTTGCAGTGGTACACCAAATCTTGAAATCCATACATCGAGAAATGCGTGTGCTATTGATGTGGCTGTAGTATCAATCAGAGGATATGCTTCTATCCATCTTGTGGCACGATCGATGCAGGTTAGGAGATATCTACAGGGTGTCCCAGAATTAACTATCTCAATGAAATCAGACAAATTTTTTAAAAACACTTTTATTTATGTTTATCATGTTTAATATGTGTTAAAAATGTATAAATTTCTAAATTTTTTTCATAATTTTATTTTCATACTTTTTTCATAGTTTTATTTTCATTCTCTTTCAGAACCCTATTAATAATGAATACACAAGAACGCATCTTTGTTGTAACATCCCGTATCAAAGCCTTTTTCATCAGTGTCGAACGCAAGATTCTATGAACTGTTGTTTTGGATATGTTGAGTCTTCGACCGGCCTCCCTAACCGAAGTTGTTGGTTCATCCTCAAACAATTGTCGTACCTGTTCGGTACTGTTATATGCTGTCCTTGGGCGTCCTCTTCCCACCTCGTCATGTACGGATCCAGTTCTTTTAAATTTGTTCACAAGTTCACGAATCGCTTTGTCTGTAGGACCGGTTCTGTGGAATCTTCTTGTAAATTTTTCTGATTTCATTATATTGCATTTCTTTGATATGGGATGTTACAACAAAGATGCGTTCTTGTGTATTCATTATTAATAGGGTTCTGAAAGAGAATGAAAATAAAACTATGAAAAACTATGAAAAAATTATGAAAATAAAGTTATGAAAAAAATTTAGAAATTTATACATTTTTAACACATTAAACATGATAAACATAAATAAAAATGTGTTTTTAAAAAATTTGTCCGATTTCATTGAAATAGTTAATTCTGGGACACCCTGTATATAGGGAAGGATATGTTTGACCTGGCAAAGTGGTTGGCAGTAAGGGACCGATGATGTTGATATGTACCATTTCAAATCTTGAACTTGGTAAATCGAAGGGGGTTATTTCTGATTTTGTATGGCGAGAAATTTTTGAGGATTGACATGATTCACAATTTTGGGACCAAGTTCGAATATCCTTATTCATTGAGGGCCAAAAGTATCTTGATTTAATGATACAAAGTGATTGTTTGATGCCTGGATGAGAAATATTATGAAATTGATTGAAGATGGAAGATCGATGCTGCTTGGGAACAAAAGGACGGGGATATGGTGTGGATGTATCGCAATATAAAGTTGTATTTTCTGGAAACGGGAATGGCTTGAGACATGGGAGAAATTCTTGCGTTTCTTGATCTTTTTGCCGAGATTCCACGATTGCTGATAAATCGAAAGCGTCGATATGTACTGCATTTACGTTGCATGAAAGGCAGTCCACTACGACGTTTTCAGATCCACAGATATGTATTACATCGCATACGTATTCCGTGATGGCAGACCAATGACGTTGTTGTCGGTCTGTCTTGGCTCGTAAGGGACTCTTGTAGGCAGAAACCATCGGTTTGTGATCCGTGAAGAGTATTACTTGACGACCTTCTAAAAATTGACAGAAATGCAGGATGGCTAGGTATGCTGCGAGTAATTCTCTATCGTATGCGGCGTACACTTGCTGAGTTGTAGTTAATTTCTTGGAAAAGAAGGCGATGGGAACTGGTTTGCTATCGATTATTTGATGAAGAACTGCTCCAGCTGCTATTTGTGAGCAGTCCATAACTAAATGAACGATTGAGCTTGATGGAAGAGGATGACAAAGCTAACGGCGTTCCGTAGTGCATCCTTGACAATCTTGAAAGGCTTGAATTGCTTCGTCGTTCCATTGTAGACTTTTGCTTTGAGTTCTGATGATTTCACTTAAAGGTGAGACTAAATCGGCGTAACGGGGTATCATATGGCGATAGAATCCCGTCATTCCTAGGAATCTTCTGAGGCTTTGGTAATCTTGCGGTTGGGGAATATCTTGAATGTCGGAGACTTTGTTTACAGGAGGACGAATGCCTGCTGGGGAAACTTCATGACCCAGAAATTCAATTTTGGATTGCTGAAATATGCATTTTTCTAAGGAAATTCTTAAATTGTGTTCTTGAAGGATCTTGAATACACGTTCTAAGTCTTTCAAATGGTCAACTGCATTATTTGAATGGACTAAAATATCATCGAGATACACAAATACGCAGTCAACTCCTCTGAAAATTGTATCCATGAAGCGTTGAAATGTTGCAGGAGCGTTTCTTAAACCAAATGGCATGTATAAATACTGAAATAAACCAAATGGAGTTGTTACAGCCATTTTCTCGATATCTTCTGGGTGGACTGGAATTTGGTGATATGCTCTGACTAGATCGATTTTGCTAAAGCATGATTTTTCATGCAGAGATGTTGACAGACTTCTTATCTGAGGAAGTGGATATCTGTCCAGTTTCGTGACAGCATTTAGGCTTCTATAATCACCACACGCCCGCCATTCCCCTGGTATCTTCTTCGGAACGAGGTGTAACAGTGAGGCCCATGGTGATTTTGAGGGTTCTATAATTCCATCTTGAAATAAGTTGCTGAAAGTAGCCTTAGCTGAGGATAATTTATCGGGTGGAAGATGTTGAGGGCTTGCAAATACTGGTGGTGCGCTGCCAGTGTCGATGGTATGCTTGACAGTGTTGGTGGAAACTTTCTGCAGTTGAGCTGGTCTCAGTAGTGAGGAGTACTTGTCAAGCAGGTTCCTGATTTCTTGAGGTAATTTGTCGGTAGGGTTAATATTGATGAAGTGAAGGTCTTTGGATTGCACAGGTTTAGTAGTGGCTTGAAGAGTTGTTGCTCTATCCTTCAAAATGCCATGCTTGCAGTCCACAAGGATGTCATAATGGGATAGAAAATCGGCACTGAGAAGTGGACTGGAGACTTGGGCGACGACGAATGTCCACCTGAATATTCTTCGTAATTTAAGAATTGATATGTCCAGTGTTACTTCTCCGAATATTTTGAGCAGCTGACTGTTTGCGGTAGAAATCTTTACTGCGGTTGGGTGGAGTTGACAATCATTGACACAAGTTGGTGGTAAAATTGAGATGCTCGCTCCTGTGTCAATGATAAAATTGACCTTCAGACTTGCGATGCGAGCTGCAACTGAGATCAGTGGCAGGCCAGACGTCGCGTTAATCACAGCCTGCTTATCTAGTTTTCCGACGTTTCTCTTGATGGTGAGGAAGATCTTGAATTTGGGCGTGACGAGGGGAGCAGCTTGGCATCATCTTTTATTTGGCCACTTGCACCATGGCCTGCAGGTCCTTGCTTGGGGGCCATAATAAAGGTGCGCGTGGCACACCACCGGCCACTGATTCTCGCTGAAAGGTTTTAGGCCGATGGGGATATTCGTTCTTGGGCATGTATTGGCTCGAGTTGATGTTGGCGCCGCGTAGCAGCTTTGTTGAGTGAACGGTATTAACTCATCGGCTAGTTTGCCGAGTTGAGTTAGCATCAGCTCCTTTTGTGCTGCTACGATGGGTGCTATTGAGGATGGGAGTGCCTGGATGAATTTATGCTTCACCAAATCATCGCTGACACCCACCTTCAGTGCCATTTGGTGGATATCTTGAAGGAATTGGGAGGGCTTTCCAGTGAGAGGAGTGTTGAAGATGAGTCGTTCGAACAGTTCTGGCTTCGTCTTTTCATAATGACTCACAATTTCTTCTTTTAAATCAGTGTATGACTTGTTGGAGAGAGTTGCTGCTGAAATTTGTGAGATGACTTCGGGGGGTAACGAGGCTAGAACATGGAAAAATTTGGTCTCTTCGGATGTTATTCTGGAAATGTGGAATTGTGCCTCCATGATGGAGAACCATCCTGCGGCCGACGCTTCAGAGAACGTGGGTGGCTTGATGGTGACATGGTGCACTCCTGATTCAACAGATTCCATCTTGTGGGAATGTAATTCGGGTCTACTGCTGCTTCGGTTCCGACTGGCTACTACGGGTGGGCGGCAAAGAGGCGTGGCTTCGGTTTGTTCCACCCGGCAACTGAAGGATGCTGCTTCGGGTCACTCCAGGGGTCACCAATTGTAGCTAGTTTCTTCTTGCTACTACTTGTATTTGCCGGGAAGAATGAAGGATACGAGAGGCAGGCTATCTCTTTGTTGGGTATCTCTTCCAGGGGCCTCTTGTGTCCTCTTCTCTCCCTGTCATTTGGGAGGTTGGCGTCTTGAAGAAAAAGCCGGTCACTTTCAGAGTTTATTGAGTTCTTGGTTGGCTGGGGTAATTTTACGGAAGATTTTGTTATTGTATATACAGCTGAATTAATTAAAAATATATATATATAAATTTATGTATAATACTTATTTATAAAGATTATATATGATTCTTAAAATTACACAATGATAAAATATATACAATTTCGTAACGCACAAAATTGGTTTGTCGGTAACTAATATAAAAATAATATAAATGCGGAAAATTAACTGCGCAGCCCCACACATCACATATATCAATATACCTTGCTTTTCAAATTCAAAGCAAAAATATGCAAACCATAAAATTTCTGTTTCTTTATGTGGTAGTGACATCGATATTATAATGGAGGTAAATGTGATATATATATATATGTAACCAAAAAAATATTTATAAACTTTAAAATGCATTTTCACTGCTGTTCTTTTGTATAATCTTAAAGTAAATCCTATTAAACATTATATTGCTATAACTGTAGAAAAATGAAAATTTGAAGCTAAATTTTTAGCAAGAAAATCAATAAGGAAAACTGTTGATTGGTCCTTGGATTTTTTTTTTAATATGATGGAAGTAAGTGCAATATATATATATGTAACAAAAACTCCAAACTCAGAAGGATTTAACTGCGGAGCTACCTCGGTTATTGAAATTGGTTAAAATACCACCCACAAAAGAATGCAGCCATGAAAATCTTGAGGTTCACATTGTGTCAAGATTTGTGAAGCTTAAGATTTTCATGACAAAAGTTTTACTGACCAAATAATTGAACTCCCAATTACTGTCAGTACAATTATTTGGCCAATAAAACTACGTATAGAAAAGAACGCAGTCATGAAAATCTGAGCTTCACATTCAAGCTCATTGTATCAAGATTTGTGAAGCTTTAGATTTTCATGTCTGCGTTCTTTCTATAGTTTTATTGACCGAATAATTGGTTCGCCAGTAATTGGAGGGTGGCAGGCACCCCAATTACTGAGGCCCAAGTTGAGAGGAATAGGAGTGATATCCAGATAAAGGGCTACTGATGTTCAAAATAAAATACACCATAGGGCCACAATTTGGTTTGGGCCGAAGGCCCAAATACCATAGATATAGCAAAATTGGCGCGTAGCAATGATCTTTTGCTAGTCTTATTAATGTAGCATGCACTGTAAATCTGAAACCTCATTTTATAAAGCTTTTACACAACTTTTGAGGTATTTCTGAGTATAGACTGCAAACTATCTACCTTTTTCATACTAGCCTACTGTGAAAAAGGGATACTGCAAAATAATGATTAAATAGATTTCATATACAACTGTCTACCAACTTTTTCACAAAGAAGCTAGACAATAATATATATAGTGCCACTCACTACTGTGGTGGAGAATAATTACAAGAACTAGACAGATAAGTATCATAATGGCTTACATTAGCAAAGATGTACTCAAGCAAAACAACACATGTTTACCTTAACATGGAGTTCATTATGAGTGAAATATGTTTCTTCTCTACCACAAAGATCTATCACTCATTCATCTTTCATCCAATCACTAAATATGGTTTCCTTTTCATCACATTCAATACACATTTCCAATATTAATTTATTCCTACATTTAAGAAAACTGCCTTATAATCTATTGAAAGCTTTAAAAATGAGTTCATCAGTTTAATGCTTTGATAAATGTATTAATAAATAAAATACCAACCTTACTGAACAATCTCTATTCATCAAAAGAATCAAATGAACTTCAAAATGGTCATATTTTCTTTTTCTTGTGGCATGAGTGGCAAACCCACTTAAACTATATAAGAAAAACAATTTTTCATAACTTTCTTACCTCCCATTCATCACAGATATTTTCCTGGCCAATTGTATCTGTTTTGCAATAATTTGCTTCATAGGAATCAACTTCTTTAATATCAACTTCTTCTTTAATATTCCAATCAATTTCTTTCAGATCACACTCACTTTCATCTTTTTCCATTTTGAAACTCTTGACATCAAATGAGCGATGGAAAAAATTTTCTTAACAGGAGTCTCTCTCTTTAGTTAACAGTTCATTATACTGGTGGACACGAAACATTCTGAAAATAATAAAACAATCCCTATAGAGAGTGAATGTCATTGTAATCCTTGGGGCCTTGGCCTATACTGTTAAAATCATGATAGATTTTACTGAGAACAAAATTTTCAAATTAGAAAGGTCTTATTTTGTTTTTATAGTTTCTTTCAAAGTACTGTATACCTGAACTAATTTAAGAATAGTTTTAACACACAAAGACAAAGTTCTGTGCAAAGCTAATAGCACTAAATCTATTATAAAAATAAAAATGGGATTTACATAACTGGGATAACCAATAAACCTAACCTCCAAAGGAGGTCTATAGTTTATTCTTTAAAATTACTCTTGAAAGCCAATATTCATGGCTGAAGTTTTAATTACCATTTTAATTTTCAGACATGAAATAAAAAACTTTTAGTTATCTTAAGAGGAATGAAAAACAGTATTAAAAATCTGTAAAATCTGGCATCCAAGCTTTTAAAATTCTGAAAACTGGTACTTTCAACTAATATTTAAAATATAATACATGTAAATATGTGAAAGTGTACAGAGAAAATTTGTACCCGAAATAAGAAACTGTATAGTCTACATGTATCTGGAGTTTTAAGGTGTCAGTTATAATGTCAATGATGCTCATATATAAGCAGAGTTGGCACCCACTCTTGCCCACCTGCTGTTTTTTTTAAAATACAGTAAGTCCCTAACTTACACTTTTAATTTGTTCCAAAGGTTACCATGTAAGTCCAACACTGCTTAAATATGATATATTTTGTGACATATGCATTTGTTTCTATGGCTAGTTAAAGCTAAAAAGTAAGGTTTATAAAAACAATATATATTTATATATACGTAAAAACATAAAACTGTATTAAGAATTTTACTAATATTTATTCAACAATTTATGGCTCAGATTCTGCAGATGTTGAAGGCATTGGATCTTTTCTCTCTGATTGGATCGTGCTTGCGTATCCACGTAACTTGGACCCGTGTAAGTTGGGGACTTACTGTACTTAACCCCCCCCCCCAGTATTTTGCCCATGTTAGTGGATTTTTCATATATTAGAAATGTTGTACTAGGCTGAGACAACACTCACTGTGCATTACTCAGTTTATTACAAGATCCAAGAAGTCACTACCCAAAGTGAATCCTACTGATGTCAAACCTTATTCTCATACCAAAGACAAGAATATAGGTCCAAGGAAAGTTAGGACTGATGAATGGATTGGAGAAAATAGTAATCACATAGTAGTGACTATATAATAGGTTTCAAATACTTTTTAATTTTTATGAAGCAATAAATTGTTAATTTACCATGGTTGGGAATGATAGTCATTAGGAATTAGGAAAATAAATTTTGTAGTAAGGAAAAGAGAATCAGCAGAAGAATAAGTTATGCATTCTGGTTGTAATATTTTCCATGACTGAGGTAGTGAGGAAGTTGCCTGAAAGCTAAGGTAGAATAATTATTGACCATCTAAGTATAAATAATTTGACAATAAGGACAAACATCGTAGATTTAAGTTAAATAGAAATTCATAAGTTCAAATGAAGGTTAAAAATTAACTGAATTTTTTAAAATAGCAAAACAAGTGTTCTGGAGTAGCTATTCTACCAAGGGTTAGTATCAGCATGGAAACCATGCATTTTTTTTCTTCTTTAATTTACCACTAATCCATACCTTGAGAAAGTGGTACATATCTCAATGAGACAGTGGTGGTGGTGTCACTGAGTTGGGGATGGTAGACTAGGGGAGTAAGGTTCAGTTGCTGGACAGGGAGGATAGGGGGGGTATGGCCTTAGATACAATGAAGCAGATGGGTTTGAGTGAGGAAAAGGAAAATCACTTCCGCTGAAAAGTGGGGGCCTTTGGTGAGTATGGAAATTTTGAATGAGAGAGGGAAGCACCTGCGATGAAGAGTGGACAGGTTTGGGCATTCAACCAGGTGTACAACAGTGATAGGGGTACGGCAGGTAGGGCAGAGCAGGGCTGGCAATTTAGCCATAAGGTGACTATGTGTAATGTATGTGTGTGTGTGTGTGTGTGTGTGTGTGTGTCCTAGGCAGAGATGGGCTAAAATCACTTCTTTATGGCAGGACTGGTGGAATGAGGCACAGTATCCTAATTGCGGTTTAATCTTGTGGAGTTGCATGTGACCTGGTCCCATTACCATATGGAGCAGAAGTGGCAGCAGAGTGTCAGGAAGAAGTTGGAGAAAGGGAGGGGCCAGGGGGAGGCTGGCAGTAAGTAGGCCATCTTTGCCATGCAGTCCACCTCCTCATTATCCTGGATGCTGACATGTGCCGGGACCCAGCAGAAAGTGATTGCCTTGTGTCAGAAGGTTGTTAAAAAGTGGAAGGTTTGGTGGTTGGTGCAGAAGAGTGGGTAAGCAGGATTAAATCTCTCTAAGGAGAGTTCTATTAAGTACCAGGTCCAGGATACAGAGGTAGATGTTGGAGGCTGAACTGTATACTACACTGCCATAGTCCAGCTTTGACTGCACCATGGAAGTGTAAAGGCAAAGAAGAGAGCATCAGTCTGCGCCCCATGTGGCGTGGGAGAGGTGATCTAGGAGAGCAAGGGGACATTGGAGGGATTGCTTCAGGTGTTTGAGATGGATGGGGGAACCTGGTTGAGCCATCAGTCCAGAGTCATGCCCAGAAATCACATGGAGGGTACCACCTCCAGAGGATTGCCATATGGGGCATTCCAGGAGAGATCACCCAATTCATGTCACCACTCCGACTCGGATTTTGATGAAAATTAACATATGGGGTTCTTCTGGGTGGGTCATTCCATAGTGTCGCTCGTAACATTTTGGAGCAACTTATTGTTACGTTTCTCATCATATTTCTATTAATTATAGAGCAATTAAACTTTTCTTACTATTGGGTATTGAGGGATGGTCAATGAACACAATGATGTGTTTCAGCTAAATCAGGCAAATACATTGTTTACAGCAAACGTCCAAAGTTACGGTGTCACTCATAACTGAAATGCAGCCGGCACTTACACTCGTACTTACATTTGTCTGAATTCCTGCGAATTGTGGACATCTACAGGAAAAATGTATTATTCCTCATTGAAAGAATAAAATGTCGCAAATTGAGACCTAGCAATTAGCTCTACAATTTTAGGTTCCCCCCCAGGGGGGGGGGGGGGGGGGGGAGTGTAGTATTGCTCATAACAAAAAAAAATGTCACTTGTAACCATGCGATTCTGTGGACCTAGAACACAATATTTGCACATTAAATGCACTCATACATAAATAATGAATAGCATAGTGGACACAATACACAAATATTATTGAAATATATTATTATTATATATATATATATATATATATATATATATATATATATATGTAGTGGACTGACAAGAAATAGACCAACAAGTAGACAGACAAATTCTTCTTTCCACGTCATCAGCAAACATTCCTGAAAGACACATGTGGTCAAGGAACCTGAAACAAGGAAAGCGTCTTTGTGCCCTAAAACAGCCCGCCAAAGCAAGCTTCAACTGAAGGACTCGCGGACAACGCATCTCAAGATTTGGCGCGAAACCTTTTTCCGTTCACAGAAATTATATAAGTGAGTTTCCACTCAGTTTCATGGAATTTGTAACTGTGAAATTTGATATTCAGCTTCCTGGGCCTACATCAGTGAGAATCCCTTTAGGCCATCTTGCATCTCAAGAGGCAACATCCGCCAGGACTAAGCCTGCAAGATCATTCAAGTATCTTCTCCATCTCAAGAGGCCTAATCAATAGAGAGACCAGTGCTCACTCAAATAGAACAGTCAACACTTCAAGCCTACTTAGTTCAACAGGCCACCATCTGAGCAACGCGTCAACAAGTATCTATCTCTTACTGGTAAGCTAAGAACATCTCTCCTAAGTAACTTTCATGAAGCCTACATCAGCCTACTGCCAAATGGTAGACTATACACCAAGTGTAATTAGGCTTTCCAACTGACTCTCATTAAAACGCAGTAAGCCTATTTCCTAATTCAAGTGTCATTCTAGTACCATATTTCTGCGCAACATCTGCTATTTGTGTCCAATCATGTAATCCATAAAAACTTTACATCCGTTATTTATGTAATAACTAAGTATTCTATACTGAAGGCCTAATTCATTTACGGTGTATCAACCAGGGTTGTGGAGTCGGTCCAAAATTTTCCGACTCCGACTCCACACATTGTAAAAAATCTAAAAATCCGACTCCGACTCCTCACATTTTAAATATATGACTCCGACTCCTCTAGTGTTTCACTCTATAATTATCATAATAATAAGACATTTCATCACCACCACACTAAGTATGAAATTTTATATTTATATTTAAATAAATATTAATTGTATATTCTGAAAATGTAAAAAAAAAATATTAAAAAAACTTAATCTAGGGGCTATCAATGAATAAGGTTTATTGACCAAAAAAACTAAATAACCTAAATGTTAGTATTTAGGATTTAGAAATTAAGGGTGACACAGGACACAGAAATTAGAGTCGGAGTCAGAAGTTTTTTACCGACTCCGACTCCGCCCTGAAACGTGCGACTCCACGACTCCGACTCCACAACCCTGGTATCAACGTTGTGTTTTCTCTCAGTAATCATTAAACCACAGCATCTGGTTTCTATGTCTCATTTATACGTAATCACTTAGTGTCATATAATTGTGTTTATGTAAATGATATGCGTGTAATTTTCATTATATTTCTCTTAACTATCATTAGGCCTACCCAAAAGTGCACATCACTCATTTCCATTATTATTTAGCTGCGTCAATCATTCGATGTTTATTCATGCCTAACATTTAGCATACATAATCAAGGTTACATATTCTATACAGTGTACCAAAACGTACATGCATTCTTTGAGTTTTGGGTGCCATTTCTGATTTAACAATTAGTAATTAGTCAATTCTTGAATCACAAACTCTGCAAATAGACAAAACATCTGTTATAATTATGTACACTTGCATACAATGGCACCACAATTGTGGTGTCACTCGTAACATGATCTACGATAGTTACGAGTGACACCAAATGTGTCGCTCGTAACTGCACTGTAAATGTGGTCTAACCTAGATAAATAGAACATGTTTTCCAAAGTGCCGCCAGTTACACATACCTGGCAACTAACTAAAAGAGGAATTGTAATAGGTTTCATTTTATTCCTACAAATCAGATGACCTGAGAAGAAAAACAACCAAAAAAGTGTCGATCGTAACGTAACAGTATAATATTTTGGGAAGCTTACCTATAAATATTTTCATTGGGTACATGAAGACAATAGTGATAGTGCATAACACACTACATGTATATACCTATATAATCCCATAGCAAAATTTAGTCAGCATGTTTTGGTTTCTACTAATTTGGGGAACTTAAAGGTTTAAATTTTAGCACTTAACGCTTACTGCATATAACATGTCTTCGCATAAAACATCAAATCTCCGAAACCAATATAGATCAAATCTGTAAAAAGATTTGAAAACTAGACACTTTCCCGGTTCCAATGATGTATATGATGTTGCTTTTTGGCAAATTTCAACATTTTGGCCTCAGGATGACAGTTACGTGGAATGACCCGGGTGCTGATTTTACTGGTCAAAATAAAAAAGTTCTATGACCCATAGTTTTTGAGATATGGGCCCCCACTTTACTACCTAACTTTAATGGGCAATAACTCCCAAACATCTTGTCATAGACCTATAAAACTATATTTTTAGAATCAGCATAAATAGATCTATTAAATGATACCACATTCAAATGTGTAGAACAATAATGGAAATTTTCCCCACCTTTTTTTATTTTTATTTTTTACCCCCACCCACCTAGGCAGTGAAATTAAAAAAAAAAACTTCATTTATTCCATTAATTGTTAAAAGATACAAACAATAAAAAACGTGGGTATCAAGTTACAAGATATTTTAAAAATTATTGAAAAAATATGTACATTGTGAAATTTTGACATTTTTACGCCTGCAGACTAAAATAGAGAACTACAAATGATATATTCACATGAATGAAAATAAACAGCAAAAATACAAATTGAACACACACATTACATCAAGTTGATTCATAATTACATGAGTTTTTTCAACTCATTTTCTTGGAAAACATATTGAATATGCATTGTTCCTGCCTTTAAAGTTGGTGTGTTTAATTAAACCTAAAATTTTATCTCTTGATATGTGGCATATATCTCTAATTTGTGGAAAGTAATAGTAAACACTATATCCTGATGGGTGCAAAAAGCTAACCTCAAAGTCATCAAATTCCTCATTATAGGAATGTACAAATCCCAACCATTTCTGATCATTGTAAGTACAAACTATGTACTCTCCTATTTTTGGATTAACTTCAACATTATCTTCACCCAGAAAAGCTTTGCTTATAATCCTCACCTCACCAACTTCATCAGAAGATAATTCAAATGATTTTATGTTATTTGCATTAATAGGTACAAATCTGTGGAATTTTTATGTTCCTGTTAGCCACATGCTTTTTTCATATCTATCACTTAAAAATTTTTCCATAGCTTCAATTTTTTTAGAATTTATTAAAAAAAAATTTATGCTGTCACTTATATTGTTTGAACAAAATTCAAACATGTCTTCTGGTATTAATATTTGATTTGCGAATGTTCTTTGCATACTCGCTCTGGCTACAGATCTTTTCACCGTACCCCCAATCCCATCACAAGTGCTCTTACCATGGCTTGTGGCAAAGAAATGCCACTCACATTCCAGCCCAAAATCTTCATGTTTACAAATGTTAACAAAGCTGAAACAATTTTTATATTGTCCTGCACATCCATCAGTAAAAAATGTAATTTTTGATATGAAGTAAGGTAGGATTTTCTAAAATAGGTATGAGTATATTTAAAAAAGTGTAAACCATTGTAGTGTTATGTTTTGTATTTGGAGATAAAAAACAATAACTTGAATGTTTTGTTTCATTACTTTCTGGTCCCTTATAATATAACACAAAGGGATGCACTGTGCATTGGGTATTTTCCCAATGAAAACCTTGGGCTGCATCCTGTACTACAAATGAGTAGTTTTCTAAAAAGTCACCAAGAACTACAGCTGTATGGCTATTTAAATTATTCTTCAAGTTTTTTAGAAATGCACTCTGATTCTTTGCTATAAAGTGATGACGTGTCAATTTGACAATTTTTGTGCTTAATGAATTTATAAAATCATCTACAGATTCTGTTTTTTTCAACCATATTGCATATCAATTTGTAGTAACCCACTGTTTATATTTTATTTCCTCACATTCAGGATCATTAACACTTTGAAAAGTGAGCAAAAAATTCTTAATACCTTGTTCTTTTGGACAGAGATTACATATTTGCATCATGCAATTCCTGTTGTTGACATCACACACAGCTTTCTCCATAAGAGTTGTGTATTCCAACCCTTTGACACTCAAAGCTGAGAATTATATTTTGGCATTCTGGTGGTATGTACATTAGGGCGGCTCATTTTTACACTTTTTTCGATATTTGATTGGGGGTAATGCGGAAAAGTTGCGATTTGGAGAGAAAATAAAGTGTGTAAAATTTTTTGATCTACGTCAATACCTTCCGGTGGCGGCGAGTCCTTAAAAATCGAAAAATATGCCTAAAAACACATAAAATTTTTATATAATTTTATATAATGTTCATTGTTCAATGACTGCTATTAATTTATTCAAGCCTATAATAGTGTTCTCAGGGTTGTTTGCACAGAAATATACCGGAATTAACATTTGTATAACATCTTGTTAAAACTTGCTTTAAATCAATATTTTGGATATTTTAATGGCTAAGACACCACCAGAAGTTATTAACAGATTGTGCTGAAATTTTTATTATTTATTTTGGAAGTCTTTAAAACCATTTTCCAATCTACCCCGTTCAAAAATACTCACAAATATAATTAGGCATTTAGGCATATTTTTCGATTTTTAAGGACTCGCTGCCACCGGAAGGTATCGACGTAGATCAAAAAAATTTTACACACTTTATTTTCTCTCCAAATCGCAACTTTTCCACACTACCCCCAATCAAATATCGAAAAAAGTGTAAAAACAAGCCGCCCTAATGTACACACACACACACACACACACACAATGGGTACCAACAGCTCCAGCTAAAACACAATGTCTGGGGCAAAGGCTGGCAAAACTAGAGAAACCAATTTGGGGACTATCTGGATTATTTTTTAGAGAGACTAAAAGCTTCTTCAGATTCATTAACACCAGTCTTTTCTGCACAGATTCTTTATACCCCCTTTCATTTCTGATACTCAGGCAGTCTTTTGTACCTGGCCACAAATGACTAATTTCATCTGATTCAAAAAATTTCTGAACAGAATCTTTAGTACCTTTAGTTATTACTTTTCCTTTTGACATGGGTTCAATTTCAGGAATAATTGTCTTTGTTTTATATTTCTGCTTTTCTTAATTAAATATTAAGTTGTCTGAAATAGATTTATAGTTTTTGATATGAGGGGTCCCACGTCTTAAGGTACCTAAGCGCAAAAATTAAAATTTACCAGAAATCACCTTCAAAGTTCAGCAATATTCTCGCAATAGTATCTCTGTTATTAATTGAACTAGAATGTTCATTTTTGGCTAAATTAGAGTTCTAAGTATGCTAATGAAGATGTTGAGTTTTTGGAATAGATTTTCATATTTATATATATATTTTTTTTTTTTTTTTGATTTCTTATTATGCCGAACTTTGGGTGAACTTTTGGCTGGCAATAGAGGTGAAAAAAGTAGTTCGCTTCATAAGGTTTTCAACCATACTTCTAGTGTCGTAAGGTCATTATAACCCAAACCACACGATAGAGGAAGGGTGAAAATAGTGATATCCATCAAAAACACGCGTTTGCCTGTGGTGGTGCTTAGGTACCTTAAGACACGCAACCTCTCATATGGTAAATGGAGATAATGTCAATATTTTGAGTTTCCTCTCATAACTGTCAGTAGAATGGAAATTAAACCAAAAATTATTTGGTGACCAAATGAATTCCAAATGATTTAATAGGCCCATTGATCTCCAATCTTTAGGGAGTCATGCTTCTAGTTTCTACTATCAAAGGTGAATACCTACATTTTGTTTTTATGCTTCAGTTTTAGTTTAGGTATATTCTTACTTAATAATAGCATATCATTTTAAAATTCGTACCTTTGAGTTTCATGATCCAACTTTGTAGCTTTTGATGGGCTTGGGATCTCAATTTCTAAACTTGTTTAACTTTTGTTTTAAAGAATGATGTGCTTTTTCTATTGTTTGAATAGCTTTTGCTTCTTTTCTTGAGGAACCCAAACCATCTGAAATTTTTGAATTAATAAATATTTGACTCTATTTGATATATATGGACAATAATAATTAATGTCAACATATTAATTTCATAAGTTTAATAAGTTTAATAAATTTAATATGTCAACATATAAATTTCATTAAGTTTTTCAGCAACTGCTGAAAAACTGTCTTGAAAGTAAATGCATTATAAATAAATAATATAAATAAAAATTTATAAATATAAAAAGTACCCATCATTAAATACTTACGCTTCTTCACTAGTCACAGCAAGACTTTCTAGAACTTGAGAAACCTCTTCTTTGGCATTACTTGATATACTTGGATCATATTCATCACTTTCTGAAATAACATTCTCAGAAGACTGATCAGACTCTTCACTTTGTGATGTTGATAGCAACTCTGGTCTCTGGGTCAATAATTTTCTACAGTTCCTACATAGAATGGTATTCCTTTGTAGTTTCCATTTACATCGATCATAAAGTGATTGGCTAGTGGTTCCTATATCCTTGTGTATCTTTTTCTTATGTTTTTGTAAAGGATCATCACAGTATCTAACCATTTTTCATTATTAAAATACATAATTGTAAATCTCAAAAATAAGATATGATTTGACTCAAAATAAGCACATCTGCAATAAAAATAAGCATAATTAACAAACATTTGAAAGAGAGAGACTGTGTGAATATGAGTTATACATAGAATGTAAATATATCATTTGTAGTTCTCTATTTTAGTCTGCATAAAAATGTCAAAATTTCAATGTACAATGTACAAATGTCAATGTATATATTTTTTCAATAATTTCTAAAATATCTTGCAACTTGATACCCACATTTTCTATTGTTTGTATCTTTTAACAATTAATGGAAGTTTAATAAATGAAAAAATTTTTTTTGGATTTCACTGTCTAGGGGGGTTGTGGGTCAAAAATAAAATAAAAAAAGGGGGAAAATTTTCATTAATGTTCTATACATTTGAATGTGGTATCATTTAATAGATCTCTTCATGCCGATTCTAAAAATGTATAGTTTTATAGGTCTATGACAAGATGTTTGGGAGTTATTGCCCATTAAAGTTAGGTGGTAAAGTGGGGCCCCCATATCTCAAACACTATGGGTCATAGAACTTTTTTATTTGAACCAGTGAAATCAGCACCCGGAAGAACCCCATATGTCAATTTTCATCAAAATCCGGGTCAGACTGGTGACAAATTTTCTAATTTTGGGGCAATTTGTCCTGGAATGTCACTATTGCAGCTGCAGCTCTACAACTTACATAATAACAATCTGCTCTTAATGCTAAGTTTTTACAAGAGTACCTGTTCTGAATATTCTCAGTTAATTCTAAATCAACCTCATAATCTACATCCTGACTCTCTGAATCTACATCCATATCTTCTTCGGTATTTTCTATAAATTCCGATGGTAAAATATTGGTGGCTTCAGTCATTTCATCTTGTGCTTTTAGTTGACAGTTTTGTGCTTCCTGGGCTCTTGCTAAAGATCTCTTCTTTGTTGAACTAGCTATGCGATCAATTTGTCCTAACTGATTTTTTCTTTGTTTTTGATCCACAAAAGACTCATTCTGCCATTGGTATTTTATCCTGACACCTGCAAGATTTCTTATCAATTCCCTTATCATAGCATTCACAAGATATATCAAACATTTCACCATACTGAACTACTTTTAAAGCAAAACTTTCATTTCTTCGATGTAACAGCACCTTGTTCAATTTTGAGGCTTCTTCTGAGTCGACTGACTTTAAGATAGATACCTTTGGTGTTAATTGTAGGAAAAGGAAATTTTATCCAAATGTCTCCAATATCTTTTACAACAACCCTGTAACAATCATTAGCAGTTGCTGATCCTTTTGATTTAGCTTCTTCATGATGGCGCACAGAAAGGTAATGTCTCACAACATCTGTTTTTCAAGGAGTCATGGCTGCTGGGAATTCTGTAGGATATCCAAAGGCTGCATTTGACGACTTGCTTCTAGTAATCATAGTTTATTTTCAGAAGTAAAATCAAATCATATGTAATTTATAATTTATGATAATTCAAATTATAATTAAAGCAAATGCAAATTATTTCTATTTATCTGAAACATAAAAATATCAAGCATTAAACAAAGAACTTATCATGTAACAACATTAAACATATGCAAATATGAAGGTAAAAAAGGGAGGAGGGGCATGTGATAGGGGTAGTAGAGTAGCACATGCTTGATTTTTTAATATTTTGTTAAAGTGATAAAAAACCCTTCTCACATAGTGTACTTTTTAAGAAATAACAAAATTTCCCATTTTCAACCCAGCATAATATATATATATATATATATATATATATCCCCGCAAGGGGGTTCTAAGCTCGTGCTCTTGAGTGCTCTTTGTGCTCGTTTGTACGTGCTTGTTCCTGGAGGTTTCACGTGCGCCCTCCCGGCCCTAGCACCCAAGGATGATGGGGCTCGACCCTGCAGTCCTTGGTCTTTTTCCACTTCGACTGTCCCCTCCACCCTTTCTTTTTCCTCTGTCTTTCCTCTCACTTTTTCTTTGTTTTTCCGCTGAGATATGCCCTTTAAATAGAGGCGAATCGGTTCTTCCTGAACTAAAAAAAAAAAAAAAAAAAAAAATAAAAAATATATATATATATATATATATATACCCCGCAAGGGGTTCTAAGCTCGTGCTCTTGAGTGCTCTTTGTGCTCGTTTGTACGTGCTTGTTCCTGGAGGTTTCACGTGCGCCCTCCCGGCCCTAGCACCCAAGGATGATGGGGCTCAACCCTGCAGTCCTTGGTCTTTTTCCACTTCGACTGTCCCCTCCACCCTTTCTTTTTCCTCTGTCTTTCCTCTCACTTTTTCTTTGTTTTTCCGCTGAGATATGCCCTTTAAATAGAGGCGAATCGGTTCTTCCTAAAAAAAAAAAAAAAAAAAAAAAAATATATATATATATATATACAGGGTGTCCCATAAGTCTGGCATCATAGGAGAAATTCATATTTTTCTATTTCTACAAACCATAATTCATGATTTTCTCTTTCTACAGGCCATAATGTCTGTGAGCAAGGAAGAAAGAATCCAGATAATTCTACTCATAGATTTTTATCTCGGGCCACTTGAAAGTGCTGGTATATGCAGAGAAAATTAGGAGTGTTGAACATTTGCAGCAGCGCATTATTGGGGCATGTAACACCATTACTCCTGACATCATTCACCATGTGCTTGCTGACTGGATATCACATCTGAATTTGTGTATTGAAAACACAATGGTGGACATATTGAGCACGTTCTGTAAATAAAAGCTTTTGTTTTGCCTTTTATTATTATTTTTCCTATGATGCCGGACTTATGGGACACCCTGTGTGTATGTATATATATATATATATATATATATATATATATATATATATATATATTAGGGTTATAACTTTTTTACAACATAATATTCCTGTACTTTAATTCGATGAACTTTTGCCTAAAAACAAAGAAATTAACTTTCATTTTAATATCTTTTTAGAAACGGTCACCCCGAAATAAAAAAAATTGATTATTGCATACGTAACTTTTTTGCATATTCCATGTAATATAATAAAAGAACTCACAACATAATCGTTATAATACTTGTACATATATTAATGCTTATTGCTTGGAATAAACCGAAGTTGCAGTTTGTTTTTGTTTCTGCAGGCAGCATACAGTTCCTGCATAACTTTGATTGCACGTTCTGCACACTGATTACTTCTTGGTATCTTGAGTGGGGATGGCTCCTGCTTCCAGTGATTTTCCAATGAGTTCAATACTTTTTTGTAAGGTTTCAATATTTCTGACAAGTTCTTGAAGTCATTTTCATTGTACATCTGATTAGTAAACCAATATTCTGCCCAGTTGTATGAAATGAATCTGCATACCTTCTCCAAAGTCTTCCTTGTTGTAGGTATAAGAATAAATGCAAGGATAGCTAGAATGGCTCTTGAATGCCACCTCGCATTGCTGATGTTTGGAATTTTCTGAAAGTTAATCAAAGGAAAATTCCCTTTTTCTTCAAAGAATCTAAACACCTATGTTAGATGGTACAAAAACTTAATATCATCTCTCCATCCTGATTTCTTGAGGACCTCTTCTGTTCCATTAACAAACTGTGCCTTTAGTTCCTCATAATTCTTCACCAGTTGGGATACAAATGGATATTCGATGTTTGGAGAACTGGTGTTAGCACCAAGATCTTCGTCCATTACCAAACGGAGAATCCTGCCCAGAATGTGATGCTGACAACTGATAAATTGTGGTTTGCAGATACCCTTCTCTGAGAACATTCGTTGTAATTTGACAACAACTCCACTCTTTTTCCCAGTGTTAACACTTGTTGTATCAGCAACGATCATCTTTATTGCATTCCATAAGGTGTATTCATCAATAACTTTTGCAATTCCTTCAGCAATAGTTTCAGCCTTGCCATCTTTCAGACGCAATGCATCCAATTTTACTTCGGTTCTTTCATTTTTAAGTACCACTACTTGATACTCATTTTCCTCAATGCGCTTTCCATCAAAATGTAAAGACCACTCTTCCATCTGTAAATTTTCAATCATTTCCTCCTTCAATTTAGCAGCCTCTTTGTATGCTGACTTGTAAATTGCTGCTTGACTTGGTGTTGGAATGTCAATACCATCAAGTGACAACTGTTTGCATATTTTAGCGGCTTTACTTGTTGATACTCCTGTGGATGTCACCAAGTTGGTTGCAACTTTACTTTTGTTATGTCTTCTGGTTGGTGGAGTAATACTCTCATCTTCATCTTCATCTTCATGCTCGCTCTCTTCAGATTCAGTACCACTACCACCAGATACATGATTGTAAGATGTTGATGCTGATTCAGCAGGCAATTTTCGTCTCTTTGAAGGGTGAATCGTTTCTTCACTTGCAACTTGACCTGTAGAGTACCCCCACTTCTCCTTTGCTTTCCACTTGAAGGTGGTACAGTCATTTGTCTTCCGAGGATAACCATTGGCCATTTACTTTAGTGATATCAAAAAGTTCATTCAGGGCATCATATTTTCCCCTCGTATTAC
Source organism: Bathynomus jamesi (assembly GCA_023014485.1). NCBI lineage: Eukaryota > Metazoa > Arthropoda > Malacostraca > Isopoda > Cirolanidae > Bathynomus > Bathynomus jamesi. Next base: position 125,498 of record JAJOZX010005294.1, read on the forward strand.
TTGATCTGACACATGTGGAAAATTCAATTTATTCTTCCATAATTTTGTAACTTCTTTGGAAATTTCCACTATTCACTCCTTTCTTCCTTTGATTTCTGTTCCAAGAAACTGGTACCGTCCAATGATTTGGATTTGGAGTGGCATTCTACATTTTTCTTCTAGTGAAGATTCTTCTAAAGGCACACTTCCTCTTCTGGGTCATTCTCTGTCAGATCAACCAGTGCCTAACACCCTCATCTCTCAGATTTTGCTGAAATTTGGTTTATAGGGAGTTTGTGGGCCCTGAATCCATTTCTGAAATTATAAGGTCAATCCGACCAACGGTTCAAGAGATATGACCTCGGGAAATTTGAGGTCACTTGCGAGGTCACTAACATTTGGCGACCCATAACTTGGGTAATAATGGTCACAATTATATAAAAAGTATATATATTTAGAATCAGAAAACGACAAGGAATCCAAATATGCAAGTTTTAGAACTCTAGGTTGAAAAATAAAAAAGTTACACTGTAACCAAAATTTGAGGTCACGATTTGACCTCTGGGGTATCAAATGAGAATTTTTTTTTAAAATGTAAAAAACGAAGGCATAGGCATTGGCTATTAGAATCGGCAAAAAAAAGTTTGTTTATGTTAGTATTTTTCATGTAACTAACATATAAGTGAACACCATATTCATAAGTTGTGCGTCAATTCTACCTATTTTTTCACACTTAAGCTCATAATTTGACCTATAGAAATTAAAATTACATTTTTTTATAGATATAAAAACAAAGGCAAAAAATGTAAAATTGTATTTCACTGCTAATCTACACTGGCAATAATAGTTATAATAGTGAAAGGGGAAGACCTACTTAGAGGATTCATGTGCTAGCCTAATACAATTTTTGCATGCTCGATGCTCTCATCAATTTCTTTTTGTGGAAAAATGTATTGAATTCTGCTGCCTCCTCTTAGGGTAGGACAACTCATTACAGTTAATATATGATGTCCTGGCACTGCACATGAATCCTTGTTTGATGGATAATAATATGCACTTGATCCTGATGACCCAGAGGGATGTAGAAAGTTCACAGTGAAATCATCAAACTCTTCACAATATTCCTCCACAATTCCATACCAAACTTGCATGTCATAAATGCAGCCAACATACTCTCCTGGTTTGACACATTTTAGGTTACCAAGCATTGCAGGTTCATTAGTAAAATGACTTTTCCTTATTCTTTTCTTTTCTCCAATGCCACTTGAAATGGGATACACCATCAGTTCTTCCTTGTTTAGGGGAACAAATCTATGATATTTCTGAGTTCCAGGAATAGCCCTTAGGGTGCATTAAACGCCCCATGATTTTCAAAAAGTTGTTGGATTTTAATGTCTATTCCCTCAAATGTTACACTTGTTGGTAGAAGTATGTGTGCAAAAAATAAATCAAATCGGAGGTGGTCCTGGGTGGCCACCGGCCACTTTTATATATTTAGTAGTGATGCACCGAATATTCGGCAAATATTCGGTATTACTTATAATACTAATATACAAATATTCGGTATTACTATACTTACATTGATTGAAAGTTGAAAATGTATAAAACACAACGCCAATGTCACTACTCCAACTTTGCTCGTTTCCGCAAATTTGGCCTCGCTTTGCAGTCACATTCAACCACTTGAAGAAGATTTTGGAAGTGGTCTCCTCCTCTTGCAGCTGAGACAAAATCAGTTGTGAGCTTTACTGCTCTCTCCACAGGGTCATTCACAACATTTAACCCATCCACAATGGACTTGGCTGCCTTGAAGTGGTCATTGTTCTGCCAATTGTCAACATCCTCTGTTAGGAAGGTCATATCCAGGTGAAGAAGGTTCACTGTAAACCACGAGTCCTCATTCACAAGATCAGCCAGGGTTGTCGCTTCTGTAATTTTTGGAAATGACGGTTTGCCATATCCAGAACCGTAGCGGTGTTTTGGAGTGCTTGGCATTTCATCTGGTTGTATGGCCAGTAACACATCTGCAAGGGCACGACGCTCCTTTTGAGGTACTGCATTGCTGAACAGTGCCAAAACAACCAGTTCTGGGGTTAAATACCACAAATGTCTATCAAAGGCTTTCACAGCGCTGACTGAAATGATTGAGTTGACAGCTTTATAGTTGAGCAGAGTCTTGTATAAGCACAAATCAAACCATGGGGCATTTGAAGCAGACTGACATATGAGCTACCAATCACAATAAATATAAACAACAAAAACAACAAACTCCTTCAGTTTTTCCTGTTGATGTTGTGTTGTTACAGTTCCTCGAGGTAGTACAGAAATTTGCTCTTCAAGTAGGCATATTTTGATGGAATAAAGAATCTTTGACATCCACCTTGCTTTATGCATGGCCCCAGGTCTGTGGAGTGTTCCTTGTTTTGTGACATCATCATCGAGGACTACCTGGCAGAGTTGTGCCATTTCCTTGTAGTCTTCCCTACAGTATGAAGCGCTTGTGCGGATTGTGCTTAAAACCTTGTTTTTGCAGGATAAAAGCAGTTGTTGTGCATCGTCATTGTACATTGAAATGTCAATTTTGGTTAAACTTTCATCCTTTGCATGTGATATGCGTTCCCAATTCTTCTGGAATCTTTGGAACAAAGATGCTTCTGGAGACTTTGATGTCTCAATTTTGAGAGCATCAAACACATGATCCAGGATTACCTCTCCAACATGATGGCGACATGCACACCACAGAAGAGCACGGTCCAGTTTTGATTGAATGGTAACACAGGCAGCTGTAACGTGTCCAGTGTTTGATGATGTTGTGTCAAAACATAAGTTGACAACTGACTGTTTGCACTTCCATGAATGTAGAAACGTGTAAGTGTGCTCAGCAATGATGTCACCTGATGACATATCACTTCCACAAGGATATCTAGCCACTCCCAGTAGCTTTACATCAGTGGCATTCCCAACCAACACTGGCAATCTTTTCTTTGCCATCTTGTTTGTGAGCGTATGCATCTGCTTGCCATCCCAGTGAAGTGTTGCAGCTGTTGGGGCGATCCAATTTTCTCGAATATCTTTGGCGATAGCACTTGTTATTGATCGTTGAGCCTTATCAGCAGTTGAATACGACTTGGCCACACGACGTGGATCACCTCCTGCCTCTTGAATTAAAGCTTCGGTGAGCACAGCCTGTTGAACAGGAGTTATGTTTAGTCGAGTAGCAACAGACACAACTGAAGGCCTTTTCAGAATATCATGAGGAATAAAGGCAGACGTACCTGCATATGTTGATCTGTGGTGACTACGCTTCCTTTGAAGCTCTGGAATCGCCTCTTCTTCAGTTTCTTCCAAGCTAACTGCAGAGGCACTATCATCAGAGCATACAGAACTTTTCATCTCTTGTACACTGGATGATTCATGACGTTCTCGTCTTGAAGCTTCCGCTAAGATGCGTTTTTCTTTTCTACGATCTTTATCAGCTTTCTTCTTGTCAACACTACCAAATGAGGCTACTCTGTCAGATTTCATTGACTCTAAAAATGCTCTATCTTCCTCATTCTTAATGTTTGTCATTGCATCTTTTGTCCATACACCAAAGGTCTTATCAAGGCGTTCATTCATGGATTGCAACTTAGCCAAAATGTTTGGAGATTCTCTGCGAGAAACAGGTATTTGACGCAATTTGTTATTGTCATTAAGAAGGTCAAGTATTAGTTTGCAGCATTGATGGTCTGAAAGCATAGGAATATTTGCTTTAGTGTAGAATGTTTTCAGCTGGATAAGGACTATGCTGGCAGATTTCCATTTGAGTGGCTGTGTTTGTTTGCCTTCACATATTTCTTTCTGGATGTGCCACATCACGCATCGAAGAACCTGCCGGCAAGTTGGGAGGCGGACTCCTGTCAATGTACCATCTCCTTCTGTAAGAGCATTGCCAAGACCAAAAATGGCACTTGCTAATCTGGTCTTCTTAGTTTCCATTGTTTCTGAAAGACAATAAAGGATATTATTAGACTATAAGTGAAGTTTCGTTTATGGTACATGTTTTATGTAAATCACCCCTTTAGGGTGCATCAAACGCCCTTAGGTTCTTGGATTTTAATGTCTATTCTCTCAAATGTTATGTAAATCACCCCTTAGCAACTCTATATTAAAAGAAACAATGTAAGTAGTCAACTGGTTGGTAAATAAAAAAAATAGATATTTTTATATAGCGCGGCCCCCGAAAATTGCCGCGAAAATATAAAAGTGACCGGTGGCCACCCAGGACCACCTCCGATTTAATTAATTTTTGGCATACACACCTCTAGCAACAAGTGTAACATTTGAGAGAATAGACATTAAAATCCAAGAACCTAAGGGCGTTTGATGCACCCTAATAGCCCTACTATCCTTGAATCGATGTTCCAACCGTTCTTCTGCATCTTTCAAATCAGCTGTAGTTACAAAGAAAAAATTTATCTTCTTGCTCAAGTTTTCTTCACAAAACTGAAACATGTGTTCTGGTGTAAGAATTTGCCTCTCTGTAGTTCTCTGCAAACTGGCACGAGCAGTAGCTCTTTTCACTGTTCCTCCAATCCCATCACATGCATTTTTGCCATGGGATGTAGCAAAGAAGTGCCATTCACAAGACAGACCAAAATCCTCTTCATGGTAACAGAGATTTGTGAAGTTGTATCTGTTCTTATATTGGCCAGCACATCCATCTGAGAAATAGTGCACCTTCTTCAATTGTGGGCATCTGAATTTAACATATGTCATAAGCTTCAATATGAATGAGTAAACCATTATAGTGTTGTGTTTTAGTGATGCAGATAAGAAACAGACACTAAAATGGCTAAGTTCCTGGTCTGCAGATGATCTATAATAGATGACAAAAGGGTGAACTGTACACTGTGAATTGTCCCAGTGAAACCCTTGGGCAGCATCCTGGACAATGAAAGAATAATTCTCAGAGAAATCACCTACTATAACTACCTCGCTCTGAGGTGGTAGTGTTTCTTTCAACTGCTTGAAGTACTGTGATTGTTGCTGAGCAACAAAGTGATGACGAACCATGCGGGATATTTTCATGCTTAGGGATGATAAGTATTCATGAAGTGGCTCCACCTTATCAACCATTGTACAACGGTCAACAGTCACCCATTGCTTGTAAGATATTTCATTTGGAGCTGATTTCACACTGTCAAGTAACTCAAGAAAATCCAGGACACCCTCTTCTCTTGGGCAATCATTGCAAAGTTGCATCATGCAAGTCTCTCTTTCTGTACTGCAGACACTGTAATCCATAAGATCCTTGTATGAAAGACCTCTTTCTCCCAATGCAACCAGCTGCAATTTTGGATTTTGATGGTATGTGCAGACACAGACAGAATGAGTCCCACCACTACCGGCAAGCACACAATATGATGGCCGTAATTTTGCAAATGTGGAAAATCCTATTTTGGGATTCTTTTCATCATTTTTATATAGTTCAAACATCTCTCTTAAATTCCCGAGGACCAATCGTTTTTGCACCTTCATTGCACCTTCAGCACTGATAACTTTCACGCAATCCTTTTGGCCAGGACACATACGACTAACCTCTTCTGACTCATAGAATCTTCTAACTATATCTTTGTGTTCTTCAGATATCACTTTTCCTTTGCTCATTAGTGGAATCTTCGGAAGGATTCCATGTTCTGATTTAAGTGAACGGCTTCTTTTCACCATGTATGTTGTAGTTTGAAAGAAACTAGCTGTTTTTTCAATTGTGTATGGTGAGAGTGTCAATATTTGTAGTTTGTGATGGTGACATTTGATCTCCAGGAATGACTGTTTCAATTCATTCATTAATTTGTCTAGATGTTTTTCAGATTTAGTTTCAGGTTTTGAAGTATCACTTACCTCCTCGGTAATTTGAACACCATAACTGAGTTCTAGCCTCTCCTTCAGGTGTTTCTGAGCAGATGATAGCTTACCACGAGCCTTGCGCTTTTTCTGGCTTAATGACAGCCCTTCTGAAAAGAACAGAAAAAAAGGTTTCACACACCTGAATATTAGTAATTAAATATTAATTATAGTACCTTAAATGCTATATAATTGGCTATATAGTAGATCAAACAGACCTTGTAGTAAAGTATAAGTTATTATATTAATTTATTACTTACTTTTTTTAACTGGTGTTTGGTCCAGAAATGCTAGAACTGGTTCAACTGAAGTTCAAGGATTTTCCTTTATCAAGCAATCACTGTAATTGTCCAGATCTTGAATTGAAGAGATGTTACTCAAGCCACTGATAGTAGATGATTCATTTGAATCCTGCTCAGACTCGTTGTTTTCAGTGGTACTAAGTATAGTGGGGTTTTTCATTATCAGTGTCCAGCAGTTCACACACAACAATGAGTCTTTTTTCACTCTTCCAGCACATTTTTCAACAAGTACATCAGTCACTTTTCTAAGATTGATTGTTATGCGTTTCTTGTGTTTTTGAATAGGGTCTTGGCAGTATTTCAAGTGCCAAACCATTGTATTTTGATCTGTAAAGATATAGGATTTACAATTAGGTAATATATATTTTTTAGAAAATATATAGCTATACACACTTAATATTTTAGGCCTTGATAGTCTCTGAGGCTCATTAAAACACCATACCCACCAGCCACCCACAGTGCTGGCTGGAACTGTACTAACCTGTAGACAAGGAATTTTGCAACTATCTGTGTTGATTCTGCACTTAGACAAGTAGCAACATGTTTCAACAGGTTTGTTTAGGCTACATGTGAGCTTAGTCTTCCCCTTTCACTATTATAACTATTATTGCCAGTGTAGATTAGCAGTGAAATACAATTTTTATTAAATTCTTGGAGCTTGAGGTCAAATTGATAGCTAAGATATAAAAATTCCTTGAAATGACAAGCAATTTATAAATATGGTGTTCACTTATAAGTTAGTTACATGAAAAGTACCAATATAAACAAACTTTTATGATTGTTTCTATTAGTCAAGAACTCTGACTTTGTTTTTTATATCTATAAAAAATGTAATTTTAATTTCTATAGGTCAAATTATGAGCTTAAGTGTGAAAAAATAGGTAGAATTGACGCACAACTTATGAATATGGTGTTCACTTATATGTTAGTTACATGAAAAATACTAACAAACAAACTTTTTTTTGCTGATTCTAATAGCCAATGCCTATGCCTTCATTTTTTACATTTAAAAAAAAAATTCTCATTTGATACCCCAGAGTCAAATCGTGACCTCAAATTTTGGTTACAGTGTAACTTTTTTATTTTTCAACCTAGAGTTCTAAAACTTGCATATTTGGATTCCTTGTCGTTTTCTGATTCTAAATATATATACTTTTATATAATTATGACAATTATTACCCAAGTTATGGCTCGCCAAATGTTAGTAACCTCGCGAGTGACCTCAAATTGCCCGAGGTCATATCTCTTGAACCGTTGGTCGGATTGACCTTATAATTTCAGAAATGGATTCAGGGCTCTCAAACTCCCTATAAACCAAATTTCAGCAAAATATGAGAGATGAGGGTGTTAATTTCAATTTTTTTTGGTTGATCTGACAGAGAATGACCCTTCTTCTATGTGACTGCTGGAATCTCACCAGATTATTGGTCCAGATATCCTTGTTCTTCTGTATGGTAGTATCACTTTTCTTGTGTGACATTATATTGCTTCTGAAACAGATATAAAAAGGTATTAAGTTGATTTGTTTGTTTGTTTATATATATATTATATATATAATATTAATATAATATATAGAAATAATATAATAATTAGAGGGTGGATTTTTAGGTGAAAAAATATGACCAAATATTTATTTTTTAGGTGATAAAATTTTGGAAAATATTTTTAGAACATCCATAGAACGCCTCACGAAAATATTTATCACCAAATATTTTGGGCTCTATATTTTTTGAGTTTGACTCCCCTCTACAAAACATTCTGGATACGCTTTTGTTTACGTGTTAAAATGGAAGAAAAATTCAACAAATTATTATGGTTAATAAATTTAAAAAATGTTCTGGAATGTTCAAGAGTGCAGAAGCGAATTCCACATTTCGCTATGTTTTTTAATTAAGCGAACATATTACAAATAATAAAAGCTTACCTGAAGTTGAGTTGAACTGAACAGTTGAGTAACTATTGCGCAATACTGGACACAAGTGATTCGGTTGATTTCATTTCGTGCTTTTATACAATTTGCGAGTTTATGAAGAACAATGTCGTGTGTTCTAGAATTTTCTTGTATGGGTGGATTGATATTAGTCATCAAATTTGAGCACCGGAAGTGATTTTCGGGCGATCTCATGATATATTAGCGTACTGAAAAATTCAAAAATATTTTTTAGGTTAAAACCTAAAAGTCCGCCCTCTAATAATAATATATTTATATACTTATGAGTAGTAACGTAAATATATGGTTATGGTGATTCAAACTTTTGATTTGGGGGAGACCTTTTTTAAAAACTGAGAGGAATTAGGGTCTTTTTCATTGTTTTTAAGCAAAAGTTCATCGATTTATGATACAGGAGATCTTTTATTTGAAAAAAAGTCTAAAAGTTATAACCCTAATATATATATATATTAGTGTGGACCAAAATGGGGGGTAAATTATAAAGTTGAAGAAATCCTTGTTCCACATTAATGCCCTTGTTCCTTTGGACCAGATAGACATGTCAGCAAAATTTTGGTCAAATATGAGAATATTTAGGGATCCCGAGATTTAATGACTTATAAAAATTTTCCAATGAATAGGCGCGCTTAGAACATCAATGATCAACTCAACTCTTGAGTTGCAACTTATGAAAAAATTTCTTCTTATTTAAGAAATTTTTGGTGTTAATAGAGTACAAAAACAATCTTAGATCATTATTTCAGAGAAAATTATTAATAAGGAAAACAAAAATTTTGGATAAAATATATTATCCTTAATTGGTCAACTCTAAATTAAAGGCTTTGCCTAATTGGCTTGAACCTTTTAGTTATCCTTTTTATCTCCTAATTTAACTGGTTTATTTTACTATTTCAGAAATTTAATTTTTTAAACTAAAAATGGCTACTCGTTCTAAAACTAAAGTTTGGCTCATTGGCCATTTAAATAAAGATATACTTTGTTGCCGCTTACCTACAAAACTGCAAGTTTTGCAAACATATTTCTTCCATAAAAAAGAGGAAAAATTGGGACGAAGAAGAATCCATTAATCTTGCTTAGATGAAGTGATGACCTACTGGGAGAAAGCCAGGATTCCCACAATGCGTAGAGACAGTGCCATCTGAAAGATTGACTCTTTAATAAGCTGTTATGATAAATTGATGAAAAACAGAAAAAGGCCCAAGGAAAAATGCCGTATTGAAGAAGCTATGTTTAAAGATGAAATTAAGGCTGAAATTCTTGATATTGGTCACTCTAATGCCCTTTTGATGATGTCAAATGAAGAAGACAAGCTTTTCTACTTAAGCCAGCAAGAATATCCTACACAAAGTAGCATGGGTACAGTAGACCAAATTCTTGCAAAAAGAGAGAAAAGAAGGCTTCATCGTGAAGAATTAGAGTGTGAAAGAGCCCTCAAAGAGCAGAAGCGATCTAAAAGATCATTCTTGCCTGCCAATAGAGATGATTTCACATCGTCATCATCATCATCACCTAATGACGACAACCTTGAAATGAATTTTCAAGGTCCCTCTGAAGAGCAATTTAAAAAGAAAATGTTGGCTCCTAAAAAGTCAAAGCCTATTGACAAAAATGTTGTAGCAGCCTATGATAGAATGAATCTTTCCAATCGAGATGCAGCTATGTCTTATGCTATTGTTGCTCAGTCTTTGGGCCATAATTTGGAAAACATTACAGTGTCAAAATCTACTATGCTTCAAACTCGTCAAAAGTTACGCAAAGAAATAGCAACAGAATATCAAGAGCAAGCATTTTGTCCTGGAGAGCCTTTAGTTCTTCATTGGGATGGAAAAATGCTCCCAGAGATATCAGGTTAGTTTTTTTGTCTAATTAATTTAGCATATTTATATTTTATCTCTCAGGTGAAAAATTTAGTTGTGGGTCTGGTTTTCACACCTAGGCAATGTGTTATTATCTGGTTGGTTTTAATTAAACATTTTGATAGCTAAATTTCTATTTAATTAGGTTACATTTCACTGTCTGAAGCTAGTTTTCACAATCTACACCATTTTACCTACAAATTAAAATAAATCAAGTTTAATTTAAAATAAGTCAAGTTTAATTTAAAATTATATATTATATATATATAAATTATAATATATATAAATATATTAAATATAAAATAAAATATATAATATAATATATATAAAATAAAATATTAAAAATAAATACTGTATATATAAATTATATATTTTAACTTTTTCTTGCAGGCGAAGGAAGAACAGAAAGGATTGCAGTGTTAGTCAGTGGGAATGGTGAAGAGAAATTGCTGGGAATTCCTAAAGTCACTGCTGGCACGGGTACAGAGATGGCTCGTGTTTGCATCCCTCTCCTGCAAGAACATGATATGACCCAGAGAATTATTGGGCTGTCATTTGACACAACAGCATCCAATACCGGAATCCATGCTGGAGCTTGCACTAAAATTGAACAAGAACTTGGAAAAGAGCTTTTATATTTAGCCTGCAGACACCATATTTATGAGACTGTCCTATCTCAAGTCTTCCGGACTTCTATGGGCCATTCCTCTGAACCTGATATTCCAATCTTCAAAAGATTCAAAACTCAATGGGATTTTATGGATCATTCTCAAATCACAACTGCTGTTGATTCCCAAAGCTGCAGAATAATTGAAAGAGTTCAAGATTTAAAAAACCAAACAGTCTTAATCATGAAGGAGGCACTCAACTCTAAACAGCCAAGAGATGATTATAAAGAATTTTTTCAACTTGTTCTCTTGTTTTTTGGAGAAGAAAGCATTTCTAATACTCCCTTGAAGAGACCTGGAGCGTACCATCATGCAAGATGGATGGCAAAAGGAATTTATGCATTTAAGCTTTTTCTTCTCCAAAATCAATTTAAGATGACTAAAAAAGAACTTGATGCAATAACAGAAATTTGTTTATTTGTTGCATTGGTATACGCAAAATCTTGGGCAAAAGCTTCTCAACCAGAGGAAGCCCCAAATGTTGATCTTAAATTTTTGCAAGATCTTGCAATAATGGAGGAAAATTCTTTGATATCAAGTGTTATCAAGCAAGCCCAAAATGCCATTAAACGACATCTGTGGTACCTCTCAGAAACACTTGTTGGATTAAGCTTCTTTGACAAAAGCATATCCCTTGAAGAAAAGGAGCAAATGCGAAATAATATCAAAATGCCTCCAAGAAATAAGGGACTGAAACGTTTAGAAGCAAAGGTAACCCTAGCTTCTTTTAAAGAAAAAAGGATTTCTGATTTTGTTACTTCAAGGACTAAATCTTTTTTTGATGCTCTACATCTCAATTCTCTCTTCACTGAAAATTCTGCATCAACATGGGGAATAGATCCTGAGTACCAAAGAGGCTGTGCTAGAGTTTGTGCCCTTAGAGTGACAAATGACACAGCTGAGTGGGGTGTTGCATTGATTGAAAAATTTAATCAAGCAGTGACAACTAAAGAAGAGGACAAACAATACCTGCTCAAAACAGTTTTCAAGAATCGTAAAGAATTTCCAACAAAAAATAAAGCAGAACTTATGAAAATGAGGAAAAACTAATTTTTTCAGCATTAAAAAGAAAAGTGCAATTTTCTCTGGACCCCTAAAACTTGACGTAGAGGTTTCAAATTTTGTAATTTGATTAAGGTAAGCAAAAGGAATAACATTACTCATGTGGAACAAAGATTTTTAAACCTTCATTTTTTTGGTCCACACTTATATATATATATGTGTGTGTTGTGTGTGCATATATATATATATATAAATATATATATATATATATATTAATAATGACTATCATGGTACCAAGATATTCAGATTATAAAACACCCTGTAGTATATTGAAAAAAAAGTTTATTTCCAAAAGTACACATCTTAAAACAAAGTTGGGTTAATTTCTATTCTGAATGGCGACTAGTACCTGTATATATTGACTCTGGTTTTATAGGTTTTTGAGGATGCTAAATACAATGGTGAGGTATATTTTTGTCACTGTGCACTGAATAACAAATTGCACAAATGTTGCACTAGTTGGTGCACTGCGCTTCTTGTTTATGTGTACGTGGGTTCTGTTTCTTTATGCACATGCATGCATCCATTAATACAGTTGCGCAAGGAAGCATCTGCGCATGCGTATAATTATTTTTTATGCGCATGTGTGCATCCATTAATATAGTTGCGCAAGGGAGCATCTCATTTATAAAAAATCACGGCTTGTGAAGGTTGTGAGCAAATGTCCTATACGGTATGCTAATTGCCAAGGTGTTCAATAACAATCAAAAATTATTAAATATTTTTGAAGAGCATGGCGTAATCCCATCCTCAAAGTTGTGCCCATCCTGCAACAGTAATATACATTTTTATTATATAAAAATTAATAAACTCAAAACTTCAATAGAACTTAAGGAAATTAATTAAAACTTGGGTTAATATTCGTTTTAATGCTCCCTTCATTTTTGATAGGAGACATTCTATGACAATTTGACATATAAATTTGTATTCAGGACACCTTGAAACCTCAGGGAAACTGATAAAAATCAAGTAAATGTAATAATTATTTTTTACAAAAAAAAAAATAAAAAAAATAAAAAAATATCTAGACGTTGATAACCAGCCATTACAGGCCATTATCCCAGTGTTTCTCCCTCTCAACATCATTCCCACAAATTCATGTTGGTCACTGCTGCTATGTACAAACATCCCAATGCTGCTATTTAAGGTAAGAAATTGAGAAAAAACACAGGTTAGGTGAGGTTAGGTTAAGTTAAGTTAGGTTATAAGGTTAGGTTAAGTTAGTTTGTTAAGTTAGGTTAAGTAAAACATTTCTCATGTTTTTTGATATTTTTTGTTTAAATTTAGGGGGCCAGTTCTGTATTCCCCCCCCCCCCCCCCCCCCCCACATGCAAAATATGATTTTATTGAACATTAGGTTATAAATTATTTTGATACAGTATTAAAAATTCAAAATAAAACGTAAAATATGATTTTATTGAACATTAAGATTATAAATTATTTTGATACAAAATATTAAAAATTTGATGCGATTCGTTGCACGGGTAATACTAAGCCATGCAATAATCACACTGGTAGGGGATAAAGTAGTTTAGCTGCAAAAAAATAAAAATATATAAAACCCTATACTGGTCAATTTGTGATGCGTGATCTTTATGGGAGCTCCACCCCCGTACCCATGAGACCTAAATTATACAAATGATAATGTAATAACATGTGCCCCTTGCCTGAGTAGCCTGAGCCATAAGGACTAATGTAAGTGATTAAAAAGTTAAGTGCACTTTTTTAAATTTATTACAAACCAATATTTTCTCACCATATTGAATATTTTTATCAGAAGTAGAAAACCATGGTTGTTTTTTACTAACAAAAAATATATGTTATGCCATTGGTAGATTTGCGCTATCAACCAATCTCGCTGCACTATCAATGGATCCAATTTGTTTATTATGTATATATGTATTTTTACTCTCATCATTTTCATTTAAACTAATGAAAATATCACAACTTAAGCTAGCCAATCATCAAGGGCATACAGTTGACCTAACCAGTCATTCAATTAACCTAACCGGTTAATAGGTAAATATGGATATTACAGCCTCCACCAAGTTGACAATACTGGCTATTATCAAACGTTTCAGCATAATTTTAGGAGTCTAATGGTATATGTTATTATTTGTGCAATTGCGTATTTATAATGTTATAGGCTTTTAAAGAAATTATTTTCTTAACTCCATTTTTTGAATGACATCATCATAAGTGTATCTACTTGGGTGGAAAAAAACAAAAAATGAGGTATAGTGTTTTCCATTTTCTTCATTAGTTGATTTTTGGTAAATATGGATATTACAGTCTCCACCCAATTTTGATGCCAAAATACATTTTCCTAGTAGTGTATGATGTGCTTTGTTCAAATCTGGCCTTCATTTTATGTGGAAATGAACCAATCAAAAGTTATGAGACTTCAAAGTTTTAACATACGGGTATTTTGGTTCATTTCCTCATAAAATGAAGGCCAGATTTTAACATTGCACATCAAATACTACTAGAAAAATGCATTCCAGTGTCCAAATTACTAGAGAACCTACCTAACCTAACCAAACCAACCTAACCTAATATTAGTGTTAGGTTAGGTAGGTTAGGTTAGGTTGGTTCTCTAGCAATTTGGACACTGGAATGCATTTTTCTAGTAGTATTTGAGGTTAATATTCGTTTTTTGACCCAGTCACACCCAGCTATAACAGCAATATATATTGAATAACCAATCAAAGCTGAATAAGAAAATATATATATTATCTTGTGCAAATTTGTATAAAATGTACTTTTAAAAAAAATATATTTTCTACTTTCTAATATACTGGTCAAAAAAAGAAACGCAATTTTTGAGATTTATTAATAAACATGAGGACTCAGTATATAGTAAATGATTCTTTAACATAACAAACAGTCAATAACGCGTATGGCCACCCCTAGCCACAATGCAGGCTTGGAGTCTGGCCCTCATCGACCTCAACAGTCTCTGCAGGAAAGCAACAGGGATGGCCCTCCACTCTTCAATAATTGCATTGGTCAGTTCCCTGATGTTCTGCGGCTGATGCTGATGTCTGCGAACTCGCCGTTCAAGTTCATCCCATGCGTGCTCTATCGGTGACATGTCTGGGCTGAAGGCTGGCCATGGTAAGGTCTGCACCTGTTGTCCCTGCAGGTACGCCTGCACTATCCTGGCTGCATGAGGTCTGGCATTGTCCTGTTGCAGGAGCACCAATTCTGGATGTTGCCTCATGAATGGAAGAACATGTGGGTGAAGAATCTCATCCCTGTAGCGCTGGGCAGTCAGAGCTGATAGGCCCACGATAGGTCACGGTGCTGATAGGCCCATTGCAGGCGTCGTTGCCTTCTTGCATCAGTGAGGAAAGGACCTCTGTAAGGCCTGCAGGATCGGAGTCCTGCATTACGGAGTCGGTTTCTGACGGTCTGGTCACTAATTCTGTTGTGGATACCAGGTCTCTTTCTGGCTGTCTGATGAGCATTCCACTGCCGATGACGCAGGTGCTGCAGTACAATGTGGCGATCCTGGCATTGGGTCGTCACACGAGGTCGCCCATGTCTTGGCAGGTCCTGAACACTTCCTGTGGCATTGTACCGTCTAACAAGCCTAGAGATTGTGCTGGGATGCACATGCATTCATTGTGCAACTTGGACAGCAGACATGCCTGCATCCAACATGCCCAAGGCACGACCTCTGTTGACCTCTGAGAGTCGTGGCATGCCTCAATCGCGGGAAAAAGTTTGGTTTTCTCAACGGGCAGTGTGTATTCTGTGAAGTCAAAGAAAAAATGCATGCCTTCATAAAGAATACATTCAATTTAATCTCTGTTTATTGTTTGTAACAAAATGGCGTCTTAGCCAGGATTAGTCAGGTTTAAAAACATGCACTAAGTGGCTTTAAAAGATTTGAACAAACATTTAACCATAATCTTGAAACTGTGATAATACCACTAACAACTTAAATTTTACACCATATGCAAGCTAATTGCGTTTCTTTTTTTGACCAGTATATGCATGTATGGTATATAAATTTCGGTTGGTTTGTTTATTTGGGCTACCTTTTTTGGAGATTTTTCTTGGCTTTTTTTGGCTACTTTTTCCTGTTTCTGGTTAGTGTGATAATTTTCGTTCTACTGGTATGACGTGTCAATCTTGTGAACTTGATTTCGAAGACCTAACCCACCTTGTTGGCCTCGATGAAGATAAAAGTTTAGATGTTCTTTCCAATCTCGGCATAATTCCGACATCCATGATTTGCCCTAAATGTAATACTGCCTGTATTTTAAGACAAGACTCGAAGGTGTTTAGGTGCCGTAAAAAAAATGGAAGGATGTGAAATTGTGGGTTTTACGTGCTGGGAATAGACATCCTCATTACCGGAAATATTTTGCACGATACTTGTTTCTGGCAGAACATCCTGATGATTCTACAGTTCTGCATCACTTCCTTACTGCAATTGCAGAACTATATCCTCCAAAATAAGGTGACTGGTTAGGTTAGGTTGTGTTTAGCACGAATGCAAACTTTTCTGGTTGATTTTGAGGTGTTTTGCACGAATCTGCCATTCCATTTCCTGTGCAAATGCATAGTTTTCGAGATGACGATATCTCGAAAACTACGCATTTGCACAGGAAACAGATGGCAGATTCATGCAGAGCACCTCCAAATTGACCAGAAACATTTGCTCTCATTATAAAAAGAGACTGGGTCAAAAAACGAATAATTACCATATTTGATGTGCAATGTTAAAATCTGGCCTTCATTTTATGGGGAAATGAACCAAAATATGTTAAAACTTTGAAGTCTCATAACTTTTGATTGGTTCATTTCCACATAAAATGAAGGCCAGATTTGAACAAAGCACATCATACACTACTAGGAAAATGTATTTTGGCATCAAAATTGGGTGGAGGCTGTAATATCCATATTTACCGGTTAATATTGGTTAGATTAAGGGTTAATACGAGTTTTATCGTACTCAGAATATCAAAGGCAAATAAAGGGTGATCCAGAGAAATGGGACCCAAAAGAAACCCCTGTAACTCTTAAAGTATAAGTCCTTTTATAAAATCATACGCATCATTCGAAAGAGGATAGTTACAAGTTTGTACAGGATTGTATAGGTTTTGACAATACAAGACAAGATAAGATACAAAACAAAATAAAAGTGTTAGTTAAAACTAACCCTTCAAGATGACTGCATGGACTGTGGAACAGCTGCGTTTCATAACTGAGCAATATTATGAGCATGGAAAAAGTGTAGTTTCAGCTCTTAGAAGGTGATTTTGACATCTGAAAATTTGTCTTGAGAGATCTTTGAGCTGAAATTACACTTCTTCCATACTCATAATATTGCTGTTATGAAACGCAGCTGTTCCACAGTCCATGCAGTCATCTTGAAGGGTTAGTTTTAACTAACACTTTTATTTTGTTTTGTATCTTATCTTGTCTTGTATTGTCAAAACCTATACAATCCTGTACAAACTTGTAACTATCCTCTTTCGAATGATGCGTATGATTTTATAAAAGGACTTATACTTTAAGAGTTACAGGGGTTTCTTTTGGGTCCCATTTCTCTGGATCACCCTTTATAATTATAAAATATTAAAGCATAATTTTCTCATCATTTTCATATAAGTCACTATGCTCGCAGATGCATACTTAACAAATTATGTACATTTGAATATTATGACATTTTTGCATTTTTTTCCTGCCCTTCCAATATTTGATTGGTGACGTCATGAGAACATGATATATGAGCTACACTTTTTAAATTGTTAGCCTTTTTAAGTTCCTAGTCTACTTCTGTTAGTTTTTCATAGATGTTTGTCGCGATGACATGTGAATGGTGCGAATATTATTTTGAGGATTTAATATATGAAGTGCATTCTAATGACTCCCAAGCAATAGAAATATTTACAAAACACAATATTTTACCATCAACCCGTAAGTGCAAATTGTGCGGAAATGAGTGCTCGTTAGTAGAATCTTGCCATAGATTTAAGTGCAACGCGTATTCGAAAATTGCGAAAACTAAAAGATGCCAGCCTTGTGGATTTACCGTGTCTCAATTCAAACAAACCTGGTTCGATAACGTTCGTCTTTCGCCAAATGTTATTCTTAGATTCATAAATGTGTTTTTAAGACATCTTTTCCCAGGAGTATTGCGAGGTTCATTTGCGGCTAGGGTTAGGTTAGGTAAGGTTAGGTTAGGTTAATTAATACCAAAATATATTTTCCTAGTAATATTTCATGTTTTGCTTAGATTTTGACTTCCATTTCCCTTGAAAATGAGCCAAACTTCAAAGTACTATAACTTTGTTGGATCTCATTTCCGACGGAAATGGAGGTCATATTTGAACAAATCACATCAAATACTACTAGAAAAATATATTTTGGTGTGTAAAATGACAGTTACTTAAAATATATAATTACCAGATTAAGTTGTGATATTTTTGTTAGTTTAAACAAAAATGATGGTAAATTTATAGTATTACACCTGTCTCCCTTTGGAGGTGAAATTTATGTTTTTTCTATGGTTTTTGATATGTTTTGAACGAATCTGACCTTCAAAACTGTCGGGAATGACTCGTTTTGGAGATACCCCCCCTAGCCGGCAATGTGGGGGAAATCACAGAAAACAAGTCATTTCTGACGGTTTTGAAGGTCAGATTCGTTCAAAACATCAAAAACCATAGGAAAAACAAATTTCACCTTCAAAATTGACCTGACCTGACCTAACCTAACCTATCCTAACTTAACCTAACCTATCCTAAAAGAAAAACAGGAATTAGCTTTAAAATCTAAGACAGAATAATCACAGTACCATCTTTTCTTCGTTTTAAGCACAACCTAACTTTTTTTACAATGCCACAGTTTCTGGTCTTGACGATATGTACACTCAGTTTTACAATGTGGACACTTCACTACTGTCGGTAGAACACCGTTAGCATGCAGAAACTCAACACTTTTTTCTAAATTTTCATAGAAAGCGACAATACAGCGGTAATAATCGAACGAACACATGTCACACAAAGCCATTCAGGTAGCAAACTAATTCAAATTCGAAATGGATGGAGCACTCTGATTGGGCAGACATGTGACGTCAACACAAATGAACACACAAACGAACGTACAAACACGCACTAGATACACACCAAAAAAACGTTTATATCTCGAAAATGAAGCATTTGCGACGGAAATGCTATAGAAGAAAAGTGTCTTAGAATTTAAAAATCTACCTAATGAATGTATAATAATTGCTGGACGTTAGACGGGTGTAATACTATAATAATACCAAAATGACAACAGCAAAAATACATAATAAACAGTTTGGTAGTCCCGATAATATGTACCATAAGTAAAAATATATAATAAACAGATTGGATCCATTGATAACGCAAATCTACCGATGGCACATGACATATATACAAAACTATTTTAATAAAAAAATGTGGGGGGGAATATGGAACTGTAGCCAAATTTAGCCTTCATTTCTTTGGAATATGAATGTTTTGAAGAAATTTTAAAATTTAAAATTTCTCAAAAACAGCTCATTTCCCAAAGATGCGAAATTCAGATTTGAACAAATCATACCAGAAAAATGTGTTTTGGTCCAGAAAGGAGAGGGAGCACTAAAACGAATGGTTAATATGAGTTTTATCGTACTCAGAATATCAAAAGCAAATATCATTATAAAATATTAAAGCATAATTTTCTCATTTTCATATAAGTCACTATGCTCGCAGATGCGTCCTTACCAAATATGTAGATTTGAATATTATGACATTTTTGCATTTTTTTCCCGCCCTTCCAATATTTGATTGATGTCATGAGAACATGATATGAACTATACTTTTTAAATTGTTAGCCTTTTTTAGTTCCTAGCAGGGTTGCCATCTGGTATTATTCATTACCAAATCTGGGTAAATTTGGTAATTAAAAAGCAATTTGGCATTTTAAAAATTTATTTGGTAATGCAATGAACTGAATTTGGTAATATATAAATAAGAATATGAGAAAAATTGAGTTTCATAAACATTACATTCCATAACATGTTATGAACATGTTACAACAAATCATTGTTAAAAGTTTCGATCAATTTTACTAATTATTCAGTCCTGAGTATTTATACATGCTGATTCAAATTTGCTAAAACAATACTGATGTTTAAAGCAAATTGCAGTTATAAATTTACTGTTTAACTGACTTTGGAGCTTACTCTGAATTGTTATAGAAAATGCGAACGAACATGTTACGAACTTGTTGCAGTTTTAAAATTTTGTCATGTGGCAGCATTAGTTACGGCCTGCATTGCGCATGCGTGCAATTCTCACATGTCAGGCAACCCTGGTTCCTAGTCTACTTCTGTTAGTTTTTCATAGATGTTTGTCGCGATGACTTGTGAACGGTGCGAATATTATTTTGAGGATTTAATATACGAAGTGCATTCTAATGACTCCCGAGCAATAGAAATATTTACAAAACAATATTTTACCATCGACCCGTAAGTGTGAATTGTGCGGAAATGAGTGCTCGTTAGTAGAATCTTGCCATAGATTTAAGTGTAACGCGTATTCGAAAATTGCGAAAACTAAAAGATACCAGCCTTGTGGATTTACCGTGTCTCAATTCAAACAAACCTGGTTCAATAACATTCGTCTTTCGCCAAATGTTATTCTTAGATTTATAAATGTATTTTAAAGACAGATCTTTTCCCAGGAGTATTGCGAGGTTCATTTGTGGCTCTCAGCCCATGCAGTTGTTGACTGGAAAAGCTTTTGCCTCGAGGTGTGTGTAGTGATGTTAAAAAACGGGGTTTTTTTATGTCCATTTTTTTTTTTCATTTTTTTCATTTTTTTTTTTTATTGTTTTTTTGTTTTTGTTTTTTTTAATAATTAATATAGATATTGCCAATTTAATTATAAGGTATACTTTTGCAATGATATATATTATAAAAATAAATACAAATAATAAAATAGGCCATATGGTACCAGTATAGAATGTCCTTTTCAGCCTATTTACAGAAAAAAACTGGCCTCTTTCTTGCACTGAAAGTCTTGTATCTTGAGATCCGTTAAACTTGCGAGAACACTGGCTGGGAGCTGACTGCCCATTGTCCAACCTTTCCAGGACTCTCCCATCCATGCCTCGGATTTTGAATCTCCCACTTAACTATCCTTTAGACCCATGATGACATATTTTTAACCCCGAGACCATCCATATATATACATACACATACACCCATATACATATATACCAATATATACATAAATACTTATATACACACACATTTATATCTATTATATACCCCATACACACGCATACATCCAGAATTCCAGATACATACGCACGCATACTCACATATATACCTACACAAACTCATACACCTCTATTTCGCCCTTTCATTACCTCCGAGATCATTTAGCACATACAGTAATATCCATACAGCCAAAAGAAACCAATTAAGCACAGACAGAGCAGTAAAGCTAGTATTTATATCCCAAAATGCAAAATTCCAAGAAAGTGAAGTAAAACATGGTGCTACATTGGATTCGTCAACATCCAAATCTGCAATAAGTACCAGTACCTGTGATATTGAAACTATATGCTCTAATCAATCTAGTGATAATGATTCTTCAATGGAAATAGAATCAGATAATGAAAGTTAAACAGCATTAGGTTAACACAAAGGTTAAAGAAAGATATGAATATTTTTATTTTTTTTATTTTTCTATTTGGAATATATATATATACACACACACTGGTATTCTTGCCAATCACAATTATATATATTGTTTTATACCAGTATTATGTATTTTTTATTATGTATATTATACCAGTACCTGTGATATTGAAACTAGCATATATGCTCTACCCAATCTAGTGATGATTCTTCCATGGAAATGAAGGTTAAAAACAACATTAGGTTAACAAAAAGGTTCAAAAAAAGGTGAATATTTTTTTTTTCTATCTGGAATATATATACTGGTACTCTTGCCAATCACAATTATGTATATTGTTTGAAACGAGGAAGAATGTTTTATGTTCTAGTTAAAAATATACATATATGTTGGGGTAAATGTGATAAATTGGTAATTATCCATAATTACCAGTAAATATGCATAATTGAAAATATCATGACTTAACCTAACCAATTGTCAAGGGCGTACAGTTGACCTAACCGGGCATTCAATTGACCTAACCTTGAATGCCCTGTTAGGTCAATTGAATTGAATGCCAGGTTAGGTCAATTGAATGCCCGGTTAGGTCAACTGTACGCCCTTGACAATTGGTTAGGTTAAGTCATGATATTTTCAATTATGCATAATTACCAATTTATCACATTTACCCCCAACATATACATATAAAAAATGAGGGTTTGTTTTTCCTTTCTATTATATACTTTTTGCGTGATTCAGTTTTTCTAAAAGATGACTATATATACTAGGTATAACCATATAACAGTGGCGACTGGCGTATAGGAGCGATGGAGCGGTCGCTCCCCCTTGCTTGAAACGATAAATATTAATTTAACAGATAAAAAATATATTAATTTTAAGATATTAAAATAAATATTCTTGAAATATATTTTAAAAATTCATGTGGCATATCATGATTCATGAGGCATTTTGAGTAATCCTTCATACAGTACATAATATTCTAAACTTATAGCATAGCTTCAAATAGCGTACCGCTGTTTGAATACAAAATAATATTGCAGCCGAAAGGAGCGATAGATTTTTCGCTCAAGTAAATATAAATTATATTTTACTGTTGTAATGAAAATATAAGTACAATCGCGAATTTTTTTTATAATAACTTTATTTTTACTAATAGTTACTTCAGTAATAATGATATAAGCCATTTATATATATTTTATTAAAATTATTACTTATTTGTAATTAACTAGAATTGTACGTCTGGCATAGCCGCATATGTTAATACAAGTACAGTACTCTTGTGAGCAGCAGTTGGATTCGCACTAGCCTATTGTGAGTCCGTGTTGTCGTACAGTGGTACATTATTATAGTCAAATTTATTATAGTCAAATTTATTATAGTCAAATTTATTATAATCAAATTTATTATAATCAAATTTATTATAGTCAAATTTATTCAACAATTATTTTTATATTTTATTAAAATATTTTTTAATAAAAATTTATGGCTTCTTTTGACATATAAGTACCGTACGGAAGCACCATGTGATTGTTTATATACTACAATTCTAAAAATTATAAATTTTATGAAATTGCATCCCCATACATTTATACCACGAGTCGCCACTGCCATATAAGCATGGTAGTATAGTAAATTATAGGTAATACTAATATACTTATTAGATTAAAGGAAGAAAAATATGGAATAAGTTTAAAACAACAAAAAACAAAAAAAAATTTAAAAAACAGACTATCTTCGTTTTAAACAAAAAACAAAACAAAAAAAATGACAATAAAAACCGACTCGCATCACTAGGTGTGTGAACATTGGGTTGACAACCAAGAACCAATAGGTGGTAACGGTGTGGTCGTTGAAATAGACGAGAGCAAATTTGGCAAGCGGAAATACCAGCGTGGGCGTGTTGTTGAAGGCATATGGGTTTTCGATAGAATTGAATGGGTGTTAAAAAAAAAATTTTTAGTGAAGGTGCCAAATCGAACTGCCGAGACATTGATTCCCTTAATTCAAAAATTTATTAGACCTGGCAGCATTATTTACTCGGATATGTGGAAGCCGTATACTGGCATTTCTGCTCTTTCACAAAACTATACTCACCATACCATCAATCATTCGCGTAATTTTGTGGACCCGGACAATCGCCAAATCTATACGCAAAATATTGAACGCCTTTGGAAAATGGTAAAGGATTGGATTCTTCAGCCTGGAAACCTTGATGCGTCCTATGAGAAATACCTCTCTCGCTTCCTTTTTCTTGCTTCCCATCCAGACCACGGAACAGTTTTGCACCATTTTCTCGTCGCTATTTCTCGTCTGTATCCACCACCTAATCCATAATAAGGTAATACTCTAGACTAGGTTAGCCAGGGTTAGGTTAGGTTGTTAGGTTAATTAATACCAAAATACATTTTCCTAGTAATATTTGATGTGTTTGGCTTAGATTTTGACTTCCATTTCCCTTGAAAATGAGCCAAACTTCAAAGTACTATAACTTTGTTGGACTATAACTTTGTTGGATCTCATTTCCGACGGAAATGGAGGTCATATTTGAACAAATCACGGTAATTATATAGTAAACGGCGCAACCCGAAGTATGATGTAAAAAACATTTTATTAGGTCAATTTCGATGTGCTGAAGCCAAATCTGTTAACCATTTGGTGTGCAAATGCTTCAAATTAGAGTAAATGTTATTTATATTTTACTCTTATTTTGAAGCATTTGCCTAAAAAATGGCTAACAAGCACATGAAAACTAACCAAAACTAACCTAACCTAACCTAAGAATAAAATAACCACACGTTGGGCACGACAACTCAGAAAGCAAAACACCATGTTTTTGGAAAAATAGAATTGCTTCTTCATCATTTTCGTAACACTTTACAATAGCTTCAATGTATCTAACAGAACACCCTTCACACTCCATTGCTATACAAACATTAAAAGGGCGCATTTTAAAAGGGTTATAAAATTGCTTCTGTTAAGAACTACTTTGACTCGCGGAGCAAAATTATTGGAACCAAAACATAAATGATGGGCAAATGAATGAACTTCAAAAATTTGTAATTTTATTTATAATCTGTAAAAATGTAATTTGCACACCAAATGGTTAACAGATTTGGCTTCAGCACATCGAAATTGACCTAATAAAATGTTTTTTCATCATACTTCGGGTTGCGCCATTTTCTATATAATAACCCAAATCACATCAAATACTACTAGAAAAATGTATTTTGGTGTGTAAAATGACTGAGTTACTTAAAACACAATTACCAAACGAATAATTACCAAAATTTGTTCCAAATAAGTTAAAAAGCTAGATCCGAAATGAAAAATCTACTCAAATTGCTTTAACATAATTTCCTTACATACTTCAATCAGTTGAGCTACTATTTACATTCCGTTTCTTCATTTTCAACGTTTCCTGACGCTCATCATCTGTATTGTAATCACTTTCTTCGTCACTCTCATTTCATTTTGATGCCATTTATCATTTATTATAAACTTACTTTTACTTTTATTGTAAAGTTATCTACAAAACTACAGTGAATGTAATCACTGTAATGTGAAATGAATCACAGTTGTCACCATAAGCCTAACGAAAGCAATGAAAGAGTTAGGCCCAGGTTTGTTTATACCTTTAATACACAACTGTAACGCAAGAGGGCACAATTGAAGGTAGAAAAAATAATGGTTTTTTAGTATGTAATCATTTAAATTTTCTCTAATAGATTTATTTCTTATATTTATATTATTTTTCACTATTTTATTTTAGATTTTTTCAACAGGTTATGAGAAACTTTGCTTTCTAGCTGAATTACCTCAGATTTACCTTAAAAATTCCCATACCTTAAAAATGTACCCAAATTACCCTGTGAAAATATTATATAGGGGTATGGGTTGATTGCCTGTTACCCT
Source organism: Bathynomus jamesi (assembly GCA_023014485.1). NCBI lineage: Eukaryota > Metazoa > Arthropoda > Malacostraca > Isopoda > Cirolanidae > Bathynomus > Bathynomus jamesi. The sequence goes on from JAJOZX010005294.1 coordinate 150,785, forward strand.
CATCCGTTGGAAATTTCCAGCAGATTACAGTGGAGTGTTAACGACAAACGCCCAACGTTTTTTTGTTAGCTATGTATATGTAGGTCTTCAAAAGACCTCTCTATATTTATTTGCCTTCGGTATTTGCGCTGCCTAATGGTAAAGAAAGGAATTGCCTTACCTTATTATTTCGTTGGACCTCGCTTCTGTTTCGATGTAGGCGCGACGATCTTTTTCGATGTAAGGCCGTGGTACGATGGAGTCACACAATGAGTTGATTTGATGTAACTAATATAGGCACTAGGCAGTCACTGTATTTAAATACCTGAAGGAATAGGCCTATCTTTTTTATAGTTATTAGGTTTTATATTATGACGATTTCACTCAGAACTTATAGGAAGATAAAGTACATCTTCCTTGCTTAAAGCATCGCTGTAACATAAGCAAGCTCCGAGCGAGCCGCTATAATATAATGTATATCTTCGTATTTTTATTATTTGCTGATTTTGCAAAGATCGTTGACTCTTCTCTCGAGTCAGCAATGGAAAATTTTGAACACGAAACAGTAAATTTCGTTTTCTTGTTGCTATGCAGGCCCGATGCCTACATATGGGTTCTATGTATGTATGGCAATTATTTTCATTCCCAATAGGCTATGTCGCCAATTCCGAGGCAATTTTGTAGGTATTTAATTCAATTAATTAATAATTTATATTTAATTAAGAAGAAAAGGTACCACATACGATACCATGTTGTAGTTGTAAGCAGGGCCGCCGCTTCCATTAGGCGAGGTTAGTAAATGCTAAGGGCGCCAAAGATCTGGGGGGCGCCAGTGCCTCCCGCCCTGTGCACGTCTGATAGTATTATGAAGAACAACATGAAAAAATAATGAAGGAATGAGAAGCATAGACAAATGATGAAAGGTTGTACGACGTATGTACACCAGTTTAGCTTGACTGATATTTACATAATTAACTTATTCATCTTATTGGGTAATTATAGAACTTTCACTATCACGACCTTTAACCCTTTAGGGACGGGAGTCGTAAATAAGCGATTTAAAAATGTTGCGTGCACAGACGGGAGTCGTCAATAAGCGACTCGACTTATTTACGGCTTAATATGAGTTCCGGGAGTCGTCAATAAGCGAATAACTGTTTTTATGACATATGCCCTTCTTGCTTAAAAAAAACAGTAGATATGTCCTTTTTGCACGCATATTTTAGCACTTTTGAGCGTTCTGATTTGGTACTACATATGCCTCGCTTTACTCGCTGTTTTGATTGGTCATGGCACTTTCTTGAACTGTGAAATGATTTTATAATAAATGTATGTATTAGCAAATTAAAATAGATCAGTGTAAGGCAAATAGTTTCCTCAATATGGTACCTTGATTACTTTGTGGGCAAACCCAATCGTGAAGTGGGAGGCGGGTGGGGGCGCCAGCTGCAGTCCTGCTAAGGGCGCCAAATAGGCTGGCGCCGGACCTGGTTGTAAGCGTGTATAGTTTTTCCATATACCCTAAACTAAGAGGGAGCCCTGTTCACTACCTCATTGACTTTAGAAATATTACCACCTGGAATAAGGTTGCCAGACGTCCCGCAACATTTGATCCAAAAATCTCTTTGTATTCAAACAGTCCCGCAAACAATATTTTTTTAGCAAATTTTTTAGGGATGAATTGATTTAGAATTTTCTAGAATTATGTAGGATCCTGTAGAATTCTGTAGAGTAATGTTGAATGTTCTAGAACATCCTAGAAATTACATAACGCTTATAAAATGTTGTGCTTGGCCACAAGTTAGCAGTTTTTCAGCTGTAGTTATATTGTAAGCTTTGAATTAGTGTCAATCCTGCGATTGCTTGACCATACAACTTGAGACTGTGTAATTCAAATAAAATCTGTATGTCTACCTTTTATTAGAAATGGTTCAAGTGTGAATTGAAGCATTTGCATGAAATTTTTTGCGGGAAAGAGGAATATATATATATATATATATATATATATATATATATATATATATATATATATATATATTTTTTTTTTTGTATTGGGGCGTTTACCGCCATTTCCCGCTATACGTTAGCGGATATCATGGCGAAGCAGAATACGAGAAAGAGAAACGGAGACGGGGGAAAGGCACTAGAAGTGGGAGGACCGCGGACGACTGGTGAGAAGTCACCTAAAGCTCAGAGAGGATGCGAGATTGGGAGAGGAAGAGGAAAAGACGGTCAAGCGAGAAGAGAGGGCTCTCAGCGAGCATAAGACGTAAACGATCGGGGAGGGGGAAATCAGAGAGGAACGGGAAGGCGCGACGACGTACTGACGACAGGGTGGGGCATTCCACAAGGATGTGAGAGACGGTGAGGGGCGACTGGCAGGAGGCGCAACGAGGAGCCTCCTGCCGGGACATAAGATAGCCGTGCGTGAGGCGCGTATGGCCGATGCGAAGCCGCGCAAGGACGACCTCTTTGTGTCGGGAGCGGTGGAAAGAGGACGCCCAATATGACAGGCGGGGGCGGATGGACCAGAGTTTATTTCCGGTGGCATCGTCCCAGGACTGTTGCCATATGCGGTCGTAGAAGGACCGAAAGACCTGCGCATAGTCAGAGAAGGGGAGCGGGCGGGGGAGGGGAGGCATCGAGGCGGCGGACCGGTCCGTGCGGTCAGCCGCCTCATTACCGGAAACTCCAACATGGGCAGGAACCCAGCAGAAGGTGACCCGGATCCGGTGAACGGTGTGCAGGACATGGTACTCCTGTTGAATAAGGCGTACGAGGGGGTCCGGGGAATTATAGCGCTCAGCGAGTCCGAAAAGATGGTACAGGAAGACCGCGAAAAACCCGATACCAGACGGAGGGCTTCCAGAAGGGCAAAGAGCTCCGCGGAAAAGATGGAGGCCTGAACCGGCAGGGGGATACCCCGGGAGGTAGGTGACAGCGACGGAGAGAAGACGGCGGCCGCGACACCTGCAGGGGAGCGCAAGCCGTCGGTGTAGACGGGAACATCGTCCGAGTGTACGGGAAGATGGGCCAGAAAAGAAGACCGGAGGACGGTAGGAGGAGACTCCTTACGCAGGCCACGGAGCGCCTGGCAGCGGCAGATAGGGGTGGTCAGCCAAGGGGGCGACAGGTCAAAGGAGAACGGCAGAATAGAGGGTGGGGGGATCCCCAGGGACGAAAAGATCTTGGCCAGAGAGGCAGCGAAATGCCACGTGTCAGGCCGGGGTAGCGCCTGGGAGATCGCGGAGAAGAGTAGGGACCTCGGGAGGCGGCAGATGCGAAGGTAACACTTCGCCATGAGAAGGCCCCGGCGAAGGGGCAGGGGGGGGTGTCCGCAGTCCACCTGAAGACTAGCGACAGGGGACGAGCGGAAGGCGCCCGACGCCAGGCGAAGGCCACGGTGGAGAAGAGGATCCAGCATACGGAGTGCCGGAGAGGAGGCGGAGCTGTAGACCACACAGCCGTAGTCGATGCGGGATTGCACCAGGGAGGTGTACAGGCGCAGCAGAGTACGCCTGTCCGCCCCCCAGGTCGTGTGGGACAGGTGACTCAAAAGGGAGAGGGTGCGGCGAGATGATTGCCGCAACCGCCTAAGGTGTGGAACCCAACCGAAAAATCCGTCGAGGGTCATACCCAGGAATCTAACGGATGGGACGAGGGGAAGAGGAGTGCCGGCAAGGGTAAGGGCGAAGGTATGCGACAGACGGAGGCGCCGAGGGCGGAAAAGCATACTGGAAGACTTAGAGGGTGAGAAAGCATAGCCAACCGAGGACGCCCAGCGAACCACCGCGTTGATGGCTAGCTGGAGTCGACGTTCAGCCAAAGACGGGAGACGGCCAGAGCAACAGATAGCCAAGTCATCGGCATAGAGGGAGCTACAAACGGAAGTAGGCAGGACCGTGGCGACTGTGTTCATCACCAGTGAGAAACACAGGACGCTAAGGACACTACCCTGAGGGACACCCTCCTCCAACGGAAAGCGGTCAGAGAGGGTAGAACCGATGCGGACGCGGAAAGAACGGGCGGACGAGAAGTTATAAATAAAGGAGGGGAGAAAGCCTACGAAACCCAGGGAGCGTAAGACCGCGCTCCGCCGGGTAGTATCGTAGGCCTTCTGGAGGTCGAAAAAGACGGCGAGAACAAAGTGACGCCGGGAGAAAGCCTCCTGCACGTCGTGGCTAAGGAGGAGGAGGGGGTCGGTGGTAGACCGGAAGCGCCGGAAACCAGCCTGGGTAGCAGAGTATTGGTCACTCGCCTCCAGGGCAAGGGACAGCCGCAAGGCGACCATCGCCTCCATAACCTTGCAGGCGCAACATGTCAGGGAAATGGGGCGATAGTTCGACGGGAGTGAGGGGTCTTTATCGGGCTTCGGGATGGGGACGACGATCGACTCACGCCACCGGTCCGGGAATGAACCCTCCAACCAAATCCGGTTATAGAGGTCCAGTAAAAAGCTGAGAGCCGAGGGGTGGAGGTGCCGTAACAAGTCATAGGGGATATTATCGGGGCCGGGGGCGGAGGAGCGTCGGGGGCGGAGGGCCTCCCGAAGCTCTGTCATGCGGAAGAGGTGATTATAGGGGTCATCCCTATGAGGTGGAAAATCCGGTGGGTCGCGGCGGGAGTGGGGGGAATCGGAACTGGAGATGGCTGCGAAGTGCGCCGCGAGTGCGTTCGCGACGGCCTCCGGATCGGATACGAACTCGTCGTCCCCGACCCGAAGCACCGGGGGTCGAGGAGGGACCCGGGTCCCCTCAAAACTACGCACCTTGCGCCAAACAGTCGAGTGGGCAGTCGAGGAGGAGATCCCGGACACGTAACTCCGCCAGGAGGTACGCCGGGCTAGTTTCAGGACCCGACGGGCCACTGCCTTCAGGCGCTGAAACGCTATCTTGTGCTCCGGCTGTCGGGTCCGGTAGAAGCGACGGCCGGCCCGGCGCCGCTCCCGAACGGCATGGGAGCACTCGGGGGTCCACCATGGGACGCTGCGCGGCCTGGGGGAGCCAGAGGTACGGGGGATGCAACCGGCGGCAGCCGAGAGGATCTTACTCTCGAGGAAGGCGAGGGCCTCACTAACGGAGGGAAAGGCTGGAATTGATGGCGAGATCGCCATGCACCTCGCGTATGAGGCCCAGTCTGCTCGGGCGAACAGCCAGCGCGGGCGGACAGTGGTGGGGGGGAGGAGATGGGTCGGGGTAAGACACTGGGAAATGGTCACTGCCGGAAGAATCCGGCAGGACCTCCCAGGTGAACTCCGTCACGATATCGAGGGAAACCAGGGAAAGGTCGATACAGGTGAAACTGTCGTGGGCCGAGTGGAAGCAGGTTGGGGAGCCATCGTTCAGAAAGGTGAACTCGAGCTCGTCCATAAGGGAGAGAAGGGTCCCGGAGAGAAAGGTGGAGCAAACGTCCCCCCAGGCCGGGTCCCGACTGTTGAAGTCCCCGAGAAGCAGAAAAGGGCGGGGAAGCTGAAGAATTAGGTCACGGAGAGAATCGGGTGGAGGGCGTACGTTAGGGGAGAGGTAAAGAGAGCAGACCGTGAGCTGGCGCCCCAAAGAAAGGCGCACGGCCACAGCTTGCAGGACAGTACGGAGCGGGAGGGGGCGGAAAGGGACGGAGTGGTGTACGAAGACCGCGGAGCCCCCCCTGCCCGCCCCATCGAGAGGCGGGGAAGGGAGCCCGCAGTAGCCGGACACTCGAGGGAGGGAACGGGATCCCAGAATCGTCTCCTGAAGGCAGAAACACGCCGGACACCTGGAGGCCAGGAGAGAGGAGAGACTCTCGAGGCCTACCAGGAGCCCGCGGATGTTCCACTGCAGGAGCGAGGTATAGGGAGGGATAGGAAAGTCTGCGAAAAGGATGGTTATGGGGTGGGTGGGCCGATCGGGCGGCCCGAGATTAACAAGGGGATTGGAAAGCCCCGGGGTCCAACGAGGGACGCCGAACGAGGGCGAAGGCGAGGGTCACCCCGACGAAGGGGCGATGTGGAACCAGACGCCGGCAAGTCCTCCAGAAGAGGAGTCACCCGGACATCCGGGGGAGAGCGATGCATAGAAGGGGATGCGAGGGGTATCCAGAAGGCCCCTCCCTTCCCCGGAGGTGCAGGGGAGGCAGGACTACGAGGGGGAGTGGAAAATAATACCTCACCCGGAGGTACAGGTAGGTCGAGGAGAGAGATGGGGCGGGTCAAGCGCGGGGGCGTGCACGTCCCACCCACGCCGACCAGGCGGGCGAGTTCCCCCTCCAGTGGGTCCATCGATCGGGCCGGAGAGGGATGTATCTCAGCCCCCACCACGAGGGCCGTCGAGGAACTCAGGGGGGAGCGTTCATAACGGTTGCGCAATGGGGACGGTGAGGATACCGGGGCGGTAGAGCGAAGGGGGCGTTTGTGTTTGGGAGAGGAAGGTGATGCGAGGCCTATGGCCTCGAACCTTTCGGGGTCGCTAATGTCGCGGCGCTTGCGGCCCTTACCCCTCCGTCGTGCGGCCCGCATGGGTGACGGCGGGTCACGATCCGGAATGGGGGTGGCCGAAGGCGCCGGTGGAGAGGGCGTAGAAGGGGCAGGGGGGGTTGCCGACGAAGCATCGGCGTTCGCGGAGGGAGCACGTGGGGACGCGCTGGTAGTACGGGGAGCCGCGGTAGGAGTCCGCTGGGCGGCAGAGGATGGACTGGGAGTAGCGGACGCGGTGGGTGGAGGCGCGTTGGGAACCGCCGGTGAGGATGGGGTCTGGGCCGGCGGCGGCCGGGAACGGAGAGCCTCGGCGTACGAGGTACCACGCCGGGCCTCGCAGCCACGCAACCGGTCCCGCGCCTCCCGAGCGCTGAGAAACTCTGATGAACAGAGGGCCCGAACCTCCCTCTCAAAGAGGAAGGACGGGCAAGAGCGGGATGAAGCAGGGTGTGGTCCATGGCAGTTGGTGCAGGAAGGCGGAGCAGTACAGGGCAAGGGGTGGGGGGCCGCCGCAGCGGACACACAACGGGGCCGGCTGACGGCAGGAGCTGCTCACGTGGCCAAACCTATTGCACTGAAAACAGCGCGTAGGATCTGGCACGTATGGTCGAACCGAGAATTCGCACGCTCGTCTCTCACCAAAGCCCCAGAATACCGAAACGGGGGGCACCAGTGAGTCGAAAGTGAGGAGCAGGCGAGGAGAAGGGGCGGATGGGGATCGCGATCTGTCGGGAAAGCGGTACACCCTCACAACACCCTGGGAGGCGAGGTCAATCTGGAGGTCTTCCACCGGGATAGGTAGAAGACGAGCAGCGTAGATTGTGCCCTGGCACTGATTGAGGCGGGGGTGGGGGGACACCGTGATCCCGCAGCCCAGGACATTGGGGATAGCGAGCAGAGAGGAGGTTTCGACAGAGGAACGCGACCTTATCAGAATGGAGCCATCCCTCTGAGGCCGAAGGTCAAAACGAGCCGTCCCCGTCACCCCATGGATCGCTCGAAAGAGGCGTTCATGGTTAGTGGGGAGGGGCTTGGAGGAGGAGGGGCGGAGGACGAGGAACTTGTCCACCGTCCTAAGGCCGAGCGAAGCCGTCGGGCCAAACACCACCGGTACTTCGAGGAGACGGGGAGACGAGAAAGGCGGACGGCGACGTCGGGTCCCACGTCCCCCAGGGGCCGAGGGCGATGAGGCCCGACCGGAGTGGGAGGCGACCGGGGCCGCGGGCTTCCCACCTGAGGGTGAAAAAGCAGGTGGGTCCCTATCGGGACGTGGAATATGGGGGGATCCAGGGGTCGGGGGGTCCACTGCAGGTCCATCCGCCACTGGCGGGGGTCGGGCAGCGGCGCCACGAGCCTGGGGAAGAGAGGGAGAGGAGGTGTCGGCAAGAAGAGCAGACGGGGTGGGCGAGGGCTGCCGACTGCCCTTACCAGACCCAAGGTCCAAAGAGGTAGTCAGAGGGAGGTCAGATGCACAAGCCGGGTCGTCAACAAGGTCCATTAGATTTGTAAATGTTTCCATAAAAAAAAAATATATTTTTGTTTCGCGCCCGGGGCCGCGGGGAACCGATTACCCGGGGCCCAAGGGGACCAAGCGCATGCCGGCGGGGGATGGGTGCCTCGTCCCATGTAGTTACCCCCGTTTCAAAAGGGGCCCTTGCAGCGTCGAAAGTTCTCCCCCGCCGGCAGCAAAGACCAAGGCCCCCCGGGGTCCCAGGCCCGGGCACCCTACCAACCAACTTAGTCCGGCCTCGGCCATGGGAGCGAGACCCCCAGCGACCAGCCCCGGCAGTCCACGGGGCGCGCGAAGTGAACAGAGAAAGCAGAAAAAACAGAGGGGGCAAGGAAGAGGGGGAAGAGGGGAAAGAGGGGGCTGTAGGATAGCAGGGTATGCTAAAAGTCTACTTCGCAACCGGGCGGGGGACTCGGCAGGGCCCCCAGCCGCGGCTGACTCCCCTCGCCACATGGAGGCAGGAGCCCGCGGGCGATTCACCCCAGAAAGACCGCCCGCGGGGAGGAGGATATAGATATAGATATATATATATATATAGAAAAACTATACGCGCTCACAGGGTTGGGTACGATTCGATGTGGCCGACTCGATGCGACCCAACTCGATGTGGCCGACTCGATGTCAGGACAACTCGATGTGATATCCCTAAGGGATATTTTCGTTAGTTTTAACGAAAATATCACAACTTAACCTAACCAATCGTCAAGGGCGTACAGTTGACCTAACCGGGCATTCAGTTAACCTACATTAAATATATAAAGAAAATGAAATCGACTTGGCCTGGCATCGACTTGGCTTGACATCGAGTTGTCCTGACATCGAGTCGGCCACATCGAGTTGGGTCGCATCGAGTCGGCCACGTCGAATTGTCCCTGCCCCCGCTCACAACATGGTATCATATGTGGTACCTTTATTTCATAATTAAATATAAATTATTAATTAATTTAATTAAATATCTATACAAAATTGCCTCGGGATTGGCGACATAGCCTATTGGGAATGAAATAATTGCCATACGTACAAAGAACCGGTATGTAGGCATCGAGCCTCGCAGAGCAACAAGAAAACCCAATTTATTGTTTCGTCTTCGAGAAAGAAGTAGACCAAACAAAACTTTGCCAAATCAGCAATTTATAATAAAATTACGAAGATTAATTTTGAGGAGTGGCGAACTGAGAGCTGCTTAGTAAGAGCAACGCTTTAAGCAAAGGAAGATGTACTAAGTCTTCTTTAAAGTTCTGAGTGAATTCCTTATAATATAAACTTAATAACTATAAAAAGGATAGGCCTATACCTTCAAGTGTTTATATAGTGATTGCCTATATTAATTACATCAAGTTAACTTATCGCGTAGCTCCATCGTGGCGGCCCTACACCGAAAAAGATCGTGACGCCTACATCGAAGCAAACTAGGGCCCAGCAAAAATAAGGTGGGACAATTTCCTTTCGTTCACATATAGGCATCTAAAATCCTGACGCTAAAATTACCGTAAACAATTAAATATAAAGAGGTCCTTTAAAGACCTACATATACATAACTCTCTAACGAAAAAACATAGGGCTTTTGTCGTTAACTCTAACGAAATCTGCTGGAAATCTCCAACAGATGAGGGTATCAGGCAATCAAATCATAGCCCTATATAGTTTAAAAAAAATATATATATATATATATATATTATATATATATATATATATATATACAGGGTGGGCCGTAAGTTTCCATACATAGGAAAAATTAAACGTTTGTTTTTATGTTTCAGATACCCTAAGAATATGCGTTTGACGTAAGATCTTGTTTACTGATGAAGCAAATTTTTACGTCAATGGAGAGGTTAATCGGCAAAACATACGTTATTGGAGTAATGCTAACCCTAACTGGCTGAGTCCGACGAAGATGCAAGGTGCCGGTAAAGTGATGGTGTGGGCCGGGATATGGGGTGACAGAATTATTGGACCAATTTTTGTCAGTGGAAATCTTAATGCCGAAAGGTATCTTAACATGTTGCAAGAAGAGATTTTCCCATCCCTGCTAAACGAGGAAGGTAACTTCCCAGTTTACTTCCAGCAAGATGGAGCTCCACCTCATTATGGTCTTCACGTGCGTCGGTATTTGGATCAGCAGCAGTTTCCGGATGCTTGGATTGGTCGGCGTGGTCCTGTGGAGTGGCCTCCCAGATCCCCAGATCTCACCCCCCTTGATTTCTATCTTTGGGGGCACTTGAAGGCCATGGTGTATCAGGAAAAGATACGAGACATAAATCATCTAAAGGAACGTATCACCAACGCCATTACAAGCATAACGTCAACTGTGCTAATGCGTGTTCATCAACAGTGGGGAACACGTATTGAAATGTGTTTTCAAAACAATGGCAACCATGTAGAGCATATTATATAAATAAAAATGGTTGTCCATAAAAAAATGTTTATTTTTCCTATGTATGGAAACTTACGGCCCACCCTGTATATATATATATATATATATATATATATATATATATATATATATATATATATATATATAATTACACACTTGATTTTATTTATAAGGTTTAGAATATTAGAATATTTTTTGAATTAATTATTTACAATCATGACTTGCAAGGAATTTCAGCTATACTTGAAGTCAGAAAATGGAGCTAAAATTTTGAAGAAGATTAAAAGTTTAGAAAAATATTAGCATATGTCATAATATAATTAGCAAAGCGATGTATACTACAATATTTAATATGCTATGATAATTTCAATATTATTTACGATATTTCAATATTATTCACGATATTTAATTGTTAAGCATTATTTTAAATTTTTTCTAATTTTGTTTGTTGTAACTGTTGAAGGAATCTAGTTTCAATTTGAAAAAATTTGGTCTTAAAAAAAACCTCAGGAAAAATTTTGTCCTGCATGGGCATTTGAAAAATCTGGCAGCCCTAGTCTGGAATACATATTCTTTTACGAGTTTTCTTCCCTTATTACAAAATTCATTGTCATGATTCCTAATAACAGAGTCCCCATCCATGGTAAATTCACACTGTACTGCTTCATCTAAATTCCCTAGTATATGAAACCTGTTACTAGTTGCTACATGATTACTATTCTCTCTAATCCTATTCCTTGAATAACCTTTGACTTCGTGCCATTCATCTGCTAACTTTACTTGGACCTGCATCCCTCTCTCTCTAACACGAGGGGTCGGCTTAGGCTCAACCTCTCTATATCTTACATTAGTATTTCCTGTATTAGACTCAGTTTCTGGCCTAATTGTTACATTAATCTCACTAGCTACACTATCAATCATATGGCCAACTAACTTAGGTCCACTGGACTCTGAGCTAGCAGCTTTCAGAGGCGTCATTTGGTGGGGGCCGTGAGGGACGGCCGCGCCCCACCCAACTTCACCAGGGGAACCTCCAAGCCCCTCCAAATTATAGTTTCTTAAAAAAAGGCACCTTATATTTTGTGGATTACCAATAAAATGAACTGCTTACAGTTTAAACGCTTTTTAAAATAATTTGAATAAAAAAATGACAATGAATTATGACAAAAAAAAAATGAAAACTCCATTCAATAACGTGGGGCGTGGGGTGTTAGCCCATTAGGTATTAGGTTATTAAATACCTTGATTTAGATCTTCTTTAGGGCCTACCATAGGTGCCAGCGTCCCACAAACGACCTACCTAATTCTCTAACTTTACTAATTTAGACGCTATAGACATTACCCCTAATTGATATAATAGTTAGACAACTTCAACTGCTTTCCTTTACCACTTTAGAAGCATCACCAAATTAACTTAGCACCAACGATTTAGTCAGATACAAAAATACATGGCTTAGTTCAGCCCAATAAACGAACAACAAACAAACAAAACACCTTTATTGCAGATCATTCACAATTCATAGCCACTTAACCTAACATACAAGTACAATCTTACTTGTACACTGAATTTAATACAAAAATAAGCGGGCCTATAAGCCCAACATAGCCACTTAACCTAGCATACTGGCATACCGTTTGATTAATTATCTGACAATTTTATGTATATTATTACATGAGACATCTTATAACACTTATTATAACAGCCATTTATTATAACACAACTTAATATGTATATGTAATCTTTTTTACATTGCAAAAATAAGGTATTGTATTGTACTGGATTGTAAACCAGCAGTTGCCTGACCCAAGACTGCCAAATAGGTGAGAGGTACACAGTATCTGAAGACGGGACATTATACAATAATACATTAGAGCTGTTTTGGACCCTAGTAATGAAATTATATATACTCTTCCGGATTAACATTTGGCTGGTAGCAGGGCCGTCGAGAGCTGCCACGGTCCCAGGGGAAAGATTAGTATATGACCCCCCCCCTCCCTGTTTACTCAGTATTTTATTATGAATGTTTTTTGTGTACATAACAAGCAAACTGATTATATGTTCAAAACATACAGTATGAATAAACAATTCAGAAGAAAATGACCATTTTATTTTTCGAATCAGTTATATTAATTCTATCACCATACAATTTACAAATGCATTACCAGTCCATGCAGGCAAGGTAATTGTTTACTGCAAGATTTTCATAATTAGAAGTGTACTTTCTTTGCCCTCTCTCTAGCAAAGTGGTAAATGATTCTGATGAAATTTAAAGTAGGGGCTAACTGGTTTTCACTTACAATGGTTCCCAGATCTGTCAGTCAGTCTTGAGCATTGGTGGACCGCAGATAATATTTTGTCTGTTTCAGTTTGACTATGATAAGCTCTATAAAATGTATGTTCATTAATTATATTTCCTCTCTGTTATTTAATCAATTGCTTCCAATTTAACCCGGCTTCACCGCCCTCTCGGCTGCCCTGGCTGGTAGGTAGGTTACGCGTAGTAAACATAAAACTAGCACTGCACCATTTTGGCTCCCTACATAGCATACGAAAAATATTATTACAAGCAACAGAGTTTTTATTCATAGCAGTTTTTGTATAGTTCCACCGCAGATGGGATGTATACAGTGCAGCACAGTAAGTTCTAAAAAGATAAGTTTTAACTGATTCTGAACACATACCAAATTTCCTTACTATCATGTTACCCTGTACATACAGCTTTTTACGTTGCCTCTCAATATCGAGTTCATCTCGCAGCTCGTGAGTAATTACATGACCAAAGTATTTACATGTGTCTTTGGCAGGTATAGTCTGACCATTCATTTCAAAAGACCCACATGCAGTGGCGTAACAACCAGGTTGGAGGCCCTGGTTCAGGACATCAGAATGGGGCCCATCGACATAATGTACAATTTACTACTCAAATAGCCGCATACACTTCAAATATGGCCATTTTACTTCTGTAACTGATAATATAAATATTTTAATTAATAATTACATATTTGGAAATTTTATAAAATAAGTTTAAATATTTTTTACATTTTAAATATAATCTACAAAAATAAATAGTTATTAGATTTAAATCAAAATTGTTATGTATTTATATAATATAAACTGCTGATGTTCTGAGAGCAGAGCATGTGGCATTTTGGCCCAAGATTACTTGGGGCCTTTGAGGCTTCGGGGCCCTGGTTCCGGTGAACCACCTGAACCACGCTTGTTACGCCACTGCCCACATGATACATGTTTCAGTAGATTACACCTATAAATCAAAATACAACTCTTTACCCCATGAAAGGTAATTTTCATCCTCTTCCCATAAAGCTGGATCGTTCTTCAGAAACGTTAGATTAAGGTTCAGTTTGCTGAAGAACTTCTTTTTTTCTGTTGTAACGTAATGATGTAAGGGTTTCCATGTTCCATCACTAGATGCCTTAAGACGCCTACCTTTTTCACGATTTTCCAATGCAATTACCATTTCCTTTTTTTCGCGAATGTCCACCTCATCGTCAAAGAAGCTGAAAGCAACCAACTCTTCTCCTAAGTACCACAAGTGTCTTTTGAAAACATTGAGAACTGCTTCCGCAAGCTCACGATCATGGAATTCATTGAGCCTTGCCATATATGCTAGATCTAGACGAGGAGAGGAGATTCCCAATGGAGCAGTGAACCAGGCTACCAGATACACACGAACAACAAAAATCACAAACCTCGTGATTCCTCTTATTTCTCTGGCAGTTATATTCATTTGATGTCGGAAAAGAAATAATTTGATGGCATAAATGAGCTTTGACATCCATCTTGCTCTATGTATGGCTCCAGGCCTTTTGAATTTAATACCTCTTGGCGGAGTTTCACCTAGAACTATAATCCACAGCTCCAGCAGTTCCCGGTAATCTTC
>JAJOZX010005294.1:172500-335982 GCA_023014485.1 Bathynomus jamesi
TGAGGTCTGGTGAACGCGGAGGGTATTCTACGAAACCCCTTCGTCCAATCCACATCCACATCGTGCCAAATACCACTCGCAATACTCCACTCTTCGGTCCGGATCATCTTCATTAATGGCATGGACTAATCTTGGAATGTAACTTTTCCATTGACAGCGCTTCAAAATGCGTTGGACAGACGATTCTGAAATTCCTACCTCACGACGGTCTCCAACACCCATTGGGCAAGTTGTGAGAATTTCGATTAGGTAGCATCCTATATCACATTGCTACGGGAATTAATTCAACGGGTAGATTCCGTGAGAGGGTAGGGACTAAAACTCACGATCTCACCCCTTAGCAAGATGTTACCTGCCTGTTGAAACTCAAGATTTCGGGCGCTTTTAGAGCCCAATCTGCGACCTTCCATCTTCTACTTATTGCTGATCGCTAGCCCTATGGGCCGCCATAGGCACCGGGGAGACAGTTGCTCCGACGAGCCGAGGCATTGGGTGCGCGATTGATGGAAAATTTTGGCCGAAGACATAGGCCCTATGACGCGCTACTTATAAGTCAACGAGTGGTTTATAGAGGGGTCTGCTGCCGGGCTAGGATCACCCCGGCCCTACCTTTTCATAGGTGCTTTCGGCCACGGTCAAACTTCGATAGGTACCCGGGGGACGTGGACCGAGAATTAATTGAACGGCTACAGATGCTACTTTGCGCGGCTTCTAGCTCCATTCGCAAAATTCTCCAGGTTGTCCCCGGTACACGCTTAGACTCATCGGCGATCCCTTGACTCCGGGAACCCAATACGAGGCCTATCCATTAGGCCTATGGCTCTGGGGAGAAGATTAGATAAGATGTCCCCCTGCTTCCTCCTAGCCTTACAAATTCATGGAATCATAGGCTAACCGACGTGGTGCAAGGTACGGTTTTCGCGTGTTGTCGTACCCCCCGAAAGACTTATCGGGTCCCCTTGACTCCGGGAACCCAATACAGCCTATCCATAGGCTTATGGCTTGGGGAGAAGAAGATTCCCCCGACTCCTAGCCCTATAAATGAATCATCGGCTAATCGCCGCAGTGCAGTCGTCAATCACCTGACCAAAAAGAAATCTATCTACCATTTCATAGGTCCTTTCAGCCACGGTCAAACTTCGATAGGTACCGTGAGACGTGGACGAGAATTAATTGAACGGCTACAGAGGCTACTTTGCGCGGCTTCTAGCTCCATTCGCAAAATTCTCCAGGTTGTTCCCGGTACACGCTTAGACTCATCGGCGATCCCATTACTCCGGGAACCCAATACGAGGCCTATCCATTAGGCCTATGGACCTGGGGAGAAGATTTAATTGAGATTTCCCCCTCGTCCTTGCCTTACAAATACACGGAATCATAGGCTAACCGACGTGGTGCAAGGTACGGTTTTCACGTGTTGTCGTACCCCGAAAGACGACCTATCGGGTCCCCTTGACTCCGGGAACCCAGTACAGCCTATCATTAGGCTTATGGCATGGGAGGAGAAGATTCCCCCTCGACTCGACTCCTAGCCCTAGAAATGGAATGATCAGCTAATCGACGCAGTGCACTGGGTCAATCACGTGACCGAAAAGAACACCTCCCAACATCGTAGGGGATGGGGGATCTCCTGAGCCCCGGACCCCTTCGTAAATTCCTTGGAAACCTATGCTGAGGGGGAGAAACCGGTCGTTCCCCGATAGGGACATAGGTCCTATACCCGGGTAACTCACGACCCGCCAGTTTTACTCCCACGACTCGCTTGCCGCACAGATTTTCTTGGACTTTGGTGATACGTTTCCAGTACTCTTTCTTGCTTTGTGGGGCTTGTCGATGTCCGTGGTCTTCCGAAACGCTTCTTGTGGACATTCTGAACAGTTCCATCGGCTTCAAACTTATCTCTAATTCGAGTGATGGTAAGTCGCGTTGGTGGATCTGTTTGAAACTCCCTCCTAAACTGTCTTTGCACTTCAACTGCGTTTTCACACTTCCAGTAGCATTTTAGAATGAATTTCCTTTGTTCAAAGCTTAGTCTGACTGCCATTATTAATTCTAATGGGTTTAACTTGGAAAGAAAGAAACATCAATTGAGCTATCAGCTGTTAAAATGTGTATACATTTTTTTGGGACGCCCTGTGTATATATATATATATATATATATATATACACACACACACACTTCACCTCAGAGTAACGAACGTCTGACGTCACATTAAACAAAAACAAATGAGCGCCGGAGCATCGGAGCTTGTGATGAGCTGGTGACGGTGTCAGTCCACCAGCCTCCAAGCGAGGGTAGGGCAGGGCCGGATTAAGACCTTTAGAGGCCCTAAGCACTTAAGATTTTGGTGCCCCATATATATGTAATTCAAAATATAAACAAAAATAAACCATAAAATAAAATTTTATTTTTTGAAATGAAACAAAACTTACAGTAAGATGGAAAATAATGTTTATTTTTGTATACTTCCACTTCATTTATATTTGAAAAGTTTTCTCCTACTTTTTTTAATTGCAAAGTCTTTGATCAGATCCTCAAAACTAATCCTACGTAACACATCTGCTTCTATACTTAGTAGAGATAAGGCATCCAGCCCTGCCTTGTTGCATAGTGTGTTCTGTTGGTATTTTTAATATACTTCAACTGAGAAAATGAAACGCTCAGCTGAGCAATGTGTGACCATTAATGTTAAAAATATACGAAAGGCAATTTCTACATTTGGGAAGGCACACTCAATATTGTCTTCTACAATTATTTTATAAAGTTCAGCATGACTGAATCTTGTTTTTACATTTTTTTTTGCACTGAACTTATGGCACACATATGAGTGAAACTGCTGAAGCTCAGCAGAGAAATTAGTGTTCAAGTCCTCTGGGTAAGCATCAATCATCTTTTTACAACCATGAGAATACCTTTCAATTTCAGTAGATGATGAAGTGGTGACATTATGTGGCACATCACTTAGAAAAGAAAATCTCTCTATTTCTTTGTATATCTCTCCTCTTCTTCTCATCTCGGTTTCAAGTTTGTCAACAATTGTGTAAAAGGTGGTGATAAGAAATTTATCTCTGGCATTCAGATATACTTCTGGTGCATCTCCGTCATTGGGTACCTTCTTTCTGATACGTTTGCGAGTTTGAGCTGCCTTGTAATCAACATCTGGTAGCATTTCCTTTGTAGCTGCTTCATATCTTTCAAATTCATCTCGTGAAGTGCACAGTTGGTCAGCTAATGATCCATACAGATCTGCACATGTTTTTAAGTTCACATCCTTATTCTGTAGAACTTTGCTTACTCTATGAAAATTTTGCAAAATCTCATCCCAAAAATTCAACATAAAAACGAATTCTAGCTCTTGCATCTTATTTGCAATATTATTTGCTTCTCTTCTAGTGTCTCCCTTTTGTGACTGGTCTTCAGCTATACATTCTAACGCTTCTAAAATTTTAAGGAAAGATTTCAAAATTGCTGCTGTTGCCATAGCATGTGCCTCCCATCTGGTATCAGAGAAATGGAAAATTTCTGTGGTGCCCCCCTTCCCTTGATGCCCTAAGCACGGGCATCATTAATTGAAAAAGGTCATTTGTATACGTAAGAGAAAATAATTGTAGCTTAATGAAAAAATCAGAGAAATTATGAAAATAAAAAAGAGTTCAATAAAAATGCTGATGAATTATGGGAAGCTGAGTTCGGATATGATTTTGTAGGAACATTTTAAATTAGTAATTATACAACAAACAAAACATCTTTGTTGCAGATCATTCACAATCCATAGCCACTATGAAAAAACTATATAGGGCTATGGGTTGATTGCCTGTTACCCTCATCCTTTGGAAATTCCCAGCAGATTTCAGTGGAGAGTTATGTACAGGGTGTCCCATAACTCCGGTATCATAGGAAAAAAAAAAAAAAAAGGCAAAACAAAAGCTCTTATTTACAGAACGTGCTCAATATGTCCACCATTGTTTTCAATACACAAATTCAGACGTGATACCCAGTTAGCAAGCACACGGTGAATGATGTCAGGAGTAGTGGTGTTACATGCTCCAATAATGCGCTGCCGCAAATGTTCAACACTGTTAATTTTCTCTGTATCTACCAGTGCTTTCAAGTGGCCCGAGAGATAAAAATCTATGAGTAGAATTATCTGGATTCGTTCTTCCTTGCTCACAGACATTATGGCCTGTAGAAAGAGAAAAAAATGAATTATGGTTTGTAGAAATAGAAAAATGTGAATTTCTCCTATGATGCCGGACTTATGGGACACCCTGTATATGGATTGTAAGTCTTCAAAGGACCTCTATGTTAATTTGCCTCACCTTATTATTTTGTCGGGCGCGACGATCTCTTTTGGTTTATTTGCTGTAGGCATTCACTATACTTAAATACCTGAAGGAATAGGCCTATCCTTTTTATTGTTATTAGGTTTTATATTATGAGGATTTCACTCAGAACTTATAGGAAGATAAAGTACATCTTCCTTGCTTGAAGCATCGCTGTAGCATCGCTGTAGCATAAGCAAGCTCCGAGCGAGCCGCTAATATAATATAAATCTTCGTCTTTTATTATTTGCTTATTTGGCAAGGTTCGTCAACTCTTCTCTCGAAGTAATTTTCATGAGTCAGCAGTGGAAAATTTTGAACACGAAATAAATTTTTCTTGTGGTTGGATGTGCCCAGTGCCTCCATATTGGGTTCTATGTATGTATGGCAATTATTTTCATTCCCAATAGGCTATGTCGCCAATCCAGAGGCAATTTTGTAGATATTTAATTCAATTAATTAATAATTTATATTTAATTAAGAAGTAAAGGTACCACATACGATACCATGTTGTAAGCATATCTAGTTTTTCCATAGCCACTTACCCTAACATACAAAAACTATCTTACGTATTATATATACACTGAACGGATGGCCGTAACTACCTATGAGGTCACGGAGGTCCGGACCTCGGTAATTATTTCCTAAAAAAAAAAAGAGAGACTGAACCGTTCTCCGTGTATGAAACGCATATTACCGCTTTTCTTTTGAAAAGAGGGAGCGTCGAGCGTGTATTAAACATTTGAGGGCTTTTATTATAGACAAGGGTTTTGTGTTTAGTGTATAGCTTGGGTTGTGTTTGTAGATGTCATTTTGGTCTGAATTTTGCTCGTCCCGCCGCGCTCGAAAAAAATCTGGACTTCACTAATTTCTAAACCCTAGTTACGGCCCTGACTGAACGTAATACAAAAATAAGGCCAACATAACCACTTAATCTAACATACAAGTATCAAAATAAGGCCAGCATAGCCATTTAATCCAACATACAAATACAATCTTATTATAACACAACTTAATATGCATATATAATCTTTGCTACATTACAAAATTAAGGTATTGTAAACCAGTAGTTGTCTGAACCAAAACTGCCTTATAGGTGAGAGGCAGAGATGGGCACGATCTTGATCTTCAAGATCAGATCGTGATCTTGAAGATCAAGATCGTGATCTGATCTTGAAGATCACTTTTATTATGGTGATCTTGATCTTGATCTAAGATCACTTTATTTCTTGTGATCTTGATCTTGAAGATCACTTTAGACCAAGATCACTTTTAATTTCAGATTCTTAAATATGCCGCTATGCGAATGTCATTTGTTTTTTGTCCAAGCGACATCTGGTGGCAACTTTGTTCAACACCGACTGTTTATGTTTTCTGTTAGTTGGGTGACTTGCGTCATGCGTGGGCTCATGGAAGGTGTAGTTGCTGTGGAATTTAGGCTCGTAAAAAGTGTAATTTACTGTGCAATTATGTTAAAAGTGTTCTATTAATATATTATATATAGGCATAAAATATAGCCTATAGGTCCGTATTCATAATAAATTAATTCTAAACATATTTTATTTACAGATTGAATTTTTTAATAATGAGTGCAATTTTACAACTTCAACAGGCTCCCAAGGGAACCAAATATTCTAGGTTGTCACCAGAACAGTATTCAATATATTTAGATAACAATGTTGGTAATAAGGATCAATCTGTGCTATTGAACGGAAAATATTTTCAAATTGTCGAAAAAACTGGAAACAGTATCAAAGTTATTTGTATGCAGTGTACAAAGAAAACTACAATTCTGTCTGCTGGCCTCGACTCAACAAACAATCTTCTGAGGCACCTCAGGGTTAGTACTACTTAGTAACTAAGTAGTAAGTAGCAACATTAACATTATGGTTCAAGTCATATTTTAAGTGACTGGTGCCATACAAGACTAATGCTACATTTACATAGACGTCCATTTGAATATATTGTGCACTTCAGATATTAATAGATTATGGACTAGTAACTACATTAAAAACTGCCGATATCCAACTATAATAAAACGCCAGGTGTATCTGTCTTTCTCTCTGTCTGATCCATGTCTGTAATTTCTCCTATTTAGTTACTGAAGGACGAAATTCGGCTTTCAATTTAACATAGGATAAAAATGCACTGATCATGGTGAAAATAATTTTAGTTAAAGATAACAAAATTTTAGAATCTTGTTAAGTATTAATTTCAACTAGAAGTTTGATACTCTGATAAATATTATACAGGGTGTTCAAGAAGTCTCTCCGCATGATAATAATTTATTTTCTTGTGCAGAAACTACATTCGGATCTTTTGCGTGAATATGAATTGGAGAAGAAATCTCGCAAGCGTCCAGCTAAAGAAGAAGATGCCAGCGGCAGCAATGCTGGCCCTGCCAAAATTGCCAAGCAGTCAACACTAAGCATGTTCCACATTTCCAAGCAAAAACCAGGACCACCAATATGCAAGGATATCCTTGAAAAGAAGATTCTCTCGCTTGTGGCTAATGGGCTCCTACCATTGAGCCTAGTTGAACTACATGAATTTAAGGATCTTCTTTCATGTTAGTATAACTCAAATATTTTGCTATTTTTTCCATAGCTAATATCTGATTAAAATAATTAATCATATTATTTGTATGAACATTAGACTATCGCTAGCCTAGCTAAATATTTTGATATTTTTTCCATAGCTAATCTATTGTATTTGTTTTAATTTTTAAATATTTTTTTCAGACGTCAACCGGCTGTTCAGGTGCCATCTAGACGCACCCTGGCTAGATCTCTTGCAACAACAACCAGTACAATGAAGGAAGACATACAAGCAAAACTGGCAGCAGTTGACCATGTGTGTGTTACATGCGACATATGGTCAACTAATCACCGCAGTTTCATGGGAGTCACTGCGCATTGGGTATGCTATTGATTTAGTGTATTATTTTTATATAATTGATAAATTGACCATTGGTGATAGACTGATAGTCTGATAGACTTATAGTATAATCTTTTCAATTATTCGACATGTGTTCCTCATTCATTAATTTGGTGAGTCTTCATTTTGCTGTGATTCACAGTAATTTCACACTAATTCACTGATTCACAGCAAAATGTGGAAGAGTCCATATTCACAGGCTGTGAATATGGACTCTTCCACATTTTGCTCTTATGGGATGGGTCACTGATGCGGTGGTATGGTAGGCGACTCATCGCTGAATTGCCTCCTTTATATCACATAGTTCTTCTCTTCAATGTTTGGTGGCGCAGTTTAGCTGGTGCGTGTCTAACCAATATTATTAAATTAAGCTTAAAAAAATGTTCATACAAACATTGATTTTATATTCTTACATTACAGATCAATGATGACTTGTCGCGAGGATCAGCTGCACTGGCATGCCGAAGATTTCGTGGAACACATAGCTTTGATAAAATTGCTGGAATATTGGACAGGATCAACTCGGAGCATGGTTTATCTTATAGAAAAGTTGTATCTACAGTCACCGACAATGCATCGAACATGGTGAAATGCTTTAAAGAGTTCGGTGTTCGTGTTCAGAATCGTACTGACGACATTGATGAAGATGATGCAGATGAAGATGATGATGAAAAAGATTCAGATGAAGAGGTTATCATCAGCAACTTTCCTGAACATTCAGGAGAGCATGGAGAGGAGTCAGTGAAACTATCATCCCATATTCGATGTGCCTCCCACACATTGAACTTGGTAGCAACAACTGATGCAGATAAAGGACTGAATTCACCTGGACTAAAGAAGATAAAGCATTCTGCAATGGGAAAATGTTCGGCGCTGTGGAATGCTGCTGGTAAACTCAAGTCAGCAGAAAAAATACAGGAAATAACTGGCGTCCAATTTAGGTACCCATGCGTCACCCGATGAAACTCAATGTACGACTCATTAAGCCAAATATATAAACATAAGAACGACGTGAATGTAGCTCTTGAAGAACTGAATCTACCCATCCTCAAAGACAATGAATTGGAATTTATTTCAGAATATTTGTCTGTTCTAAAACCAATTGCAGCAGCCCTCAACAAATTACAGGCAGAGAAAGAATGCTACTACGGTTGTCTTCTTCCAACAGTCCTAGTGACTCAAGATGCCCTCGCAAGATTGGAGCCTATCCAACCAAACGACCTGCGCTTGAGACACTGCATGCCATTACTGGCAGCAGTCGTCTCTGGCTTCAATGCCAGATTTGGTCATTTTTTGTCGTTGAGCCCCGACGTAAATGATGCCGTTTTGGCCTCAGTATCTCATCCGTATTTCAAACTTAGATGGATATCATTGTTGCAAGGGCCTAATTTCGGCGATCATGAAGCAATCAAGTCTCAAGTAAAAGACAAGCTGCAAATGGCTGTAAGAAATTGTAATTCTGACAGCAGTGGTAATAGTTCGGTGAACTCAGACTCATCATCTGAAGACGATTTCTTCAGAACTATGGACGGCTCATTCTCTGCTCCTAACAACAAGGAAGACTTGGAAGTCCTCAATTATTTGCAGGACACCAGTAAGGCACTCGACTCTTTAGATAGGTATCCTGCTATAAAGAAGATCTTCAAGAGGTATAACACCACGCTACCTTCCTCTGCACCAGTGGAACGGTTGTTTTCGTTTGCTGGCATGGTTCATAGCCCCAAACGAAGTCGTCTCTCGGATGGTAACTTTGAACAATTGGTTTTGCTGAAAGCAAATGTTTACAGCGGTTGAACATTAAATTAACACTCTTAACTTGCGGTTTTTACCCTTATATTGTCAGTAATTGCGTACTGCAGTAAAACTGTAAAATTAAATTCTATGTAAAAAATGTTTACTTATATATGCTGACCATTCATTGATATGGGTTATGGACCTGGTGAAATGAGAATTGAGAAAAATAGAACTAAAAACTATATGTAGGTCATTTAATAGTTTTTTCTTTGCTGATAAGTTATGATAATACTAAGTTTTAAGTTTACCACCTGAAAAACTGAAAGGGGAATCGTCAATCCCCGTGGTTTAGATCAGGTGACATGGGTAGGATGCGATGCTTGTATTGCCTCAGCCCTCAGGGGAGTATTAGGAGTGATACTTTTCAGGAGTGATTAACAAAATAATTTGTTTTTGTTTACTCTACAAGAGTACAACTTTTTTCAATTCATATAAAAGTGATCTTAAAAAGTGATCTTGAAAAGTGATCTTGAAAAGTGATCTTCAAGATCACGATCTTGATCTGGATCTTCAAGATCACATTTTTCTGGTGATCTGATCTTGATCTTCAAGATCACCAAAGTTGGTGATCTTGCCCATCTCTGGTGAGACGTACACAGTATCTGAAGACAGGGCATTGCAGAATAACACATTAGAGCTGTTTTGGACCCTTGTAATGAGATTATAAGTATTCTTCCGGATTAACATTTAACTGGCAGGTAGGTTAAGCGTAGTAAACATAAAACTGGCACTCCACCATTTTGGTTCCCTACATAGCATACGAAAAATATTATTAGCTTATTGTGAAATTTTTAAAATTTTGAAAATAATAATCACTCTCCCAGTAAACACTGCTAGTAATGAGCGATTGTTTTCTGTGTCGAGTTTGGTGAAACACTATTTATGAACTATGATAAGAGATGATCGACTGAATGGCTTTCTCCTGATGGTCTCTGAAAAAGAAGTGGTCAAAAACCTTAATTTTGATGTTTTGGTTGATGAGTGCAAAAATGAAGTCTAGAAGATATCCTCTTACCACATTAGGTGATATAAATTTCATGATTTATTGCTTAACTTAATAATTTGATAGTTAACTGTAAATAACCAGTCTAGCTGATACCATTTAATCATTCTTGTTCTTGGTCTAAGCATAGAAATGATACAAACTTAACCCAGAATCACGCATTTTATATCTTCATTTTTAATTATTTACTTCAAAGTCTTACTTCATAACGTTTTTCAGTTTGAATGACCCTAAAATGTTTACAGTTTCACTTCTCTCCATGTTTGTTTTGATAAAGTTAAAGTAATCTGACAATTTAGGTTAAGTTATATTGGGTGTTTTAAAACAGAGGCACAGACACTTTTTCGAGTGAATTGATGAGAATTTGAGAGCAATCTCCTCCAAACACCCGATTATTCATTCCTTTCTCTCTCTTCCGATAAAATTTAATGTAAATAGTTAACTGGCTTCAAAGATTGAGGCAGTTTTTGAGATTGTCCATGAGTGATGATGGACACATCGATCTTTATTTTCAATTGTCATTTTACCCTCCCTTTAAGAAATCAGTGTAAGTCTCAGTTTTCCAGTCTGAGAGGACACTCCCCCAACCCCCAACATGGTAAAATAATATGACAAAAGTATGATCTGTTCACTTTTCCTCATACGCGACATACATGTGGTCAGAACTCGATGGTGTATTACATTTCAGTTTGTCAAACCATCCTTAAAGTTTCATTGGTCCAAAGTTAGTTTTTAATTTTCCTTCCACAGAGCTGAAAAAAAATTATTATTCGGTTGAGCTTATAATTAGTTTAAAGAGGATTTTTTTTTTCCTTGCATACTTAAATTTTTGTTTTTCTTTTTTGTATATTTTTGGTTTTCAACATTCTTAGAGACATCTTTAAATTTGTTCCACATATACATATATGTTAAACCCTAGATCCTGTCCCAAAGCTGGATCCTATCTGCTTTGAAGATAGCTGGTGAAGGAAGCTATATTTTTTGGGCCTCTTTGCGAGTGACCTGTTGCCCACGTCGGGCTAACATCATGAAAAAGAAAAAACTATAGTGTTTGTCATTTACCACTATAGTGGATTTAATTTTCCCGTAAGAGTTCCTTGTTCCATGCACGGTCTGTTTGTATCATGGAAAACCCTCAGGGGATCATTCTGAGTTCAATCCCTTATACGTATATGTACAGTATATATGTAAAATTTTGCTGGCTGGATTGCAGGGTTTTCATTTTATCCCTTTCAGTTTGTTCAAAATCCATTATACTAAATTAAATTTCATGAGTTGTAGCGACTTAACTTGAAAAACGATACCTCGGTGTTTACTGTTTATTAAAATTATTCTATCTTTTGTGCTTCTGTCTTATTAATATTCATCAGTCATTTGTCATTCAAACAAAGACTTAATTAAGAATACAGTCTCTATTGTAGGTTCGTCACAGGTTCACATATTGAATCTTTTTCGAGTATCTTTACTAAATTATTTTTTGAAAAATCTAAACATGACAACTTCATTGCTTCTTTTCAGAATGCCAAATACCCAGATGACATGGAGTGAGCACTGACGAGTCTCGCTGTAATAAACGGAGATGGAATTCGCTCGTCTATGGATGAAACATCTTCAAATGGTAAAGGATAAAATAAATAAAAAAATTTAATATGAACTTATCCTTGCTCAACCTGCAATAATGTATAACAGCATGTATAAAGCCACAAGGTTTTCTCTGCCCCAATCAGAAATAGCAGAAAGACCAGAGGTCAGGTGCCCTATAGCAGCCCCACGCGAATCACGGAGTGACTGCTGAGAGGGACATTTTGGGAAGCGGGTGGAGAAGTGAAGGGTGGAATCACCAGCATAGGAGTGAATAGGACAGGAAGTGCAAATTAAAAGATCATTAAGAAAAGGAAAAGAGTGGGTGACAGGACAGAACCCTGAGGAACACCACTGTTAATAGCTTTAGGAGAAGAACAGTGGCCATCTACAACTGCAGCTATAGATCGGCCAGAAAAGAAATTAGAGATGAAGGCACAGATACTGTAGAAGGATAGAGACTGAAGGAGGGAAGTTTCGAAATTAATGATTTGTGCCAGACTCTATCAAAAGCTCCTGATTTGTCTAGCGCAACAGCAAAAGTTTCACCGAAATCCCGAAAAGAGGATGACCAAGAGTCAGAGATATGCAAGAAGATCACCAGTAGAGCGTCCCTTCCAGAATTCATACTGACCATCTGAAAGAAGATTGTGAGAAGAAAGGTGTTTAAGAATCTTCCTATTAAGGATAAATTCAAAAACTTTGGAAAGGCAAGAAATCAAAGCAATTGGACAATAATTGGAGGGTTGAGAGCAGTCACCCTTCTTTGGGACAGGCTGAATGAAGGCAAAACTTCCAGCAGAAAGGAAAAGTATCAGATGAGAGAGAAAGACAAAGTTTGCCTTGGCAGGGTGTCAGCACAGAAGCACAGTTCTTAAGAATAACAGGAGGGACACCATCAGGACCATACGCCTTCCTAGAGTTGAGCCCATATAGGCAGAAAAAACATCTTTAGAAGAGATTCTAATTTCAGACATAATAAAGTCAGAGGGGGTAGGCGATGGAAAAACAGCACCAGAATCATCCAAGGTTGAACTGTAAGCGAAAGTCTGAGCGAAGAGTTCAGCTTTGTCAGGAGAAGAGACGGCAACTGTGCCGTCGGAATGGAAAAGAGGAGGGAAAGAAGAGGAATTAAGTTGTTGAAAAGGTTCTTAGCTAGATGGAGAGCGCAAGAAAGCATCTCGCTCCTCTACCAAGCCAGACCTAGAGGCGGGGCCACCAGCTTGACCTCCGTGTGGAGAGAGACTAACGCACGAAACAACAACAAGGTTCAATAAGGATGCCAAAAAGAGCGAGAAGAATTAGAATTGGAAAGGTTTTCACATTTTTGTCGGATGAAGGAATTTTTGACGAGTCGTAGAACAGATTTTGCCCGATTCCGGGCAGAAATATAAGCTAAGCGAGAGTCAGAACTTGGATGGCGACGGTACCTTCTGAAAGACTCCTCTCTGTTACGGATAGCATTAGAACAAGTAAAGTTAAACCAAGGTTTTTTACATTAGTAGTAGGCATAGAATATGGAATCTACGCCTCCATGCCCGAGAGACTCCCATCCGTGATGCGCTCAGCACACTCAGAAGGGCCCCGGCCACGGAAGCAGTAATCATTCCATGGGAAATTACACAAGTACTGCCTAAGGCCCTCTCAATCAGTGGCGCCGAAGTGCCAAAGGCGCCTCCTCTTGGGAGGATCCAAAGGCCGAATTGGAGCGATAGGACAGGAAACAGATATAAGATTGTGAGCGGAGGAGCCCAACGGAGAGAAAAGTTTCACAGAGTAAGAAAAAGGATGAGAGATAAGAAATAAATCCAGAATGTTGGGCTAATCTCAAAGGCGATCGGGGATACGAGTAGTGTGCTGTACAATCTGCTCTAAGCCATTTAGGATAGAGAAGTTGTAAGCTAGTTCACCAGGGATGTCAGTGAAATAGGAGGAATGCCAAAGATGGTGGTGAACATTGAAATCTCCTACAATGGAGATTTCAGCAAAGGGGGAGCGGGGAAGAATGTATTCCACTTTGGAAGTGAGGCAGTCAAAGAATTTTGGATCGTCAGTAGAATTCGACTGTAAACAGGGAAGATGTACTTAGTTTGAGATTGGCATGTAAGTCGTAGCCAGAGGGTTTAGAATTCGGAAGATTCGAGTTCGGGAATACGAGAACAAGTTGGGTCATTGCGTACATAGACACAACATCCACCTTTGGAGTGAAATTGAGTGTAGAGAAAGTAAGAGGGTACAGGAAAGAGGTTGCTGTCAATCGTCCTAGACACCTGAGTTTCAGTGAGGAAAAGATGAGGTTTAGAGGAAGAGAGCTGGTGTTCAACAGATTGAAAATTTGAGAAAAGCCACAAATGTTGCAGAAATTTAAGAAAAGTGAATCAGACAGGTCCAGAACATTTCGAATGGGCGGTAGCAGAACCAGCCCCGCTGCCCAGGTCTGCATTCCCGGTATCGGCAGAGGGGGGAGCAAGAAGTAGGGACATTTATGGTCCACTCCCCAGGGGACTCCGAGGCTCTTGAAGTTGATGCCATTTTTTTTTTCAATTTTGAAAAGATTACGTAGTGTGTAGGATGCATGTGTATGTAGTGAGGAATAGGGAGAGAAGTGTGTTTGAGAGCATGCTGGACTGCTTACAGGGTAAATGAGACACGGAAAAAGATCAGCTATGGAAGACAGTGACAGGAGAAACAGGAGTTCCAGCACTCCCTATCTTCTTTCTAACGGTCCCCCGGAGCACTTCCCTGGTCGATTGGTGTCTACAATCTCCTCCAATGTTTACACTGTCCACTGTCCATGTGAGGCCTAACATAAGAATTATATAATTTATAGATGACTTCCTTACTCTTGTAACTAACATTCTTCTTAATAATACCAAACATTTTATTTGCATTATTTTCTAGCCTTTAAGCACTGCTTAGAAAATGTTAGATCACTACCAACTATAATGCCAAGATCCCTTTCCTGTCTAATATCTTCCAACCAGTTCCCTTGCATCTCATAACTAAAGTATTCATTATTTCTACTGAAATGCATGACTTTGCATTTTTGAACATTGAATTCCGTCTATTTTTTAATAGCCCAAACAACAAATCTATCAAGATCTTTTTGCAGTTCATAAGAATTTTCTATATTTGTAACTGGGGCAACTATTTTTGTATCATCTGCAAATATAGAAATTTTCCAACCTACTCCTTTCTCTAAACCATTTACATATAAAATAAAGAGTAATGGACCTAAAACTGATCCCTGCGGCAGGCCCGTCGCCACGTGGGGGGGGGGGCACTGTTCCCAAAATTCATTTACTGCCCCCCCCCACCCAAAGTCAAATAACTATCATCAAAACTAAAGCTGAATGGTTTATGCTTGTGGCGGTCTCTCTCTCTCTCATACTGATCGTAGGGACTACGTTGGGGAGTTTGAAATTCCCGGGTATAGAATGTTTCGCAAAGACCGCACCCGTGGGGAAGGGGGAAGGGTACTAATATACGTGAGGGGACAAGTTGAGTCCGGTTGATTGCCAGTTCCGATCGGAACGGGAGCTGCTTGGCGTCGATCTGAACGTGGGAGGGACGAACTATAGGTTAATCTTGGTGTACAGACCTCCGCATCTCCTCCTCGAGGAGGATACAGCCCTGTACACCGAACTCCGTAGCCTGCTAGGGGATAGGGTGTGTATGTGTGTGTAGTTTTAGGAGACTTCAACTGTCGCGGCATAAAGTGGGAAGACAGGACTGCTGATGCTGAAGGGAGGAGGCTAGTTGACTTTGCTGATGAGAACTTCCTCACTCAGTGGGTCAATGAGCCTACACGAGGCGAAAGCGTTCTAGACTTAGTATTCACGACCGAAGACAACCTCGTCACTGGCCTCACCGTTGACGAATCGTTGGGCGGGAGTGATCACGGTCCGATTAGGTTCCGTGTCTGTGTCCCTCGGATGAAGCGTAGTAACTCGAGAGGCAGTAAGCTCGATCTACGGCGGGCGGACTTTGTTAGCCTCCGGGATAGCGTAAGTGAGATGGGGTTAGAAGTCGGCGGGGATGTTGAGGGAATGTGGAGTGCATTCCAGGGACGAGTTTATGGCGCTGCAGTCTGATGCCATACCCTCAAAACCGGTTACCCCTGCTTCAACGCAGCCTAAGTGGTTCAATCGTGACATCGCTTCAGCTATCCGAAATAGGAAAGTAGCGTATAGGAGGGCGAAGGCCAATCGTTCCCATGAAAACACTGAAGCGTATGTCCGCCTGTGTAGGGAAGTGAAAGCGAAGGTTAGGCTAGCGAAATGTAACGAAGAACTACGGGTGGCAAGCCTTTGCAAGGGGAACCCCAAGGAGTTCTTCAGTTATGTTAATAGTAGAAAGCCCATTAGAAGCATGATATATTAATTAAAAGACCCCAGCGGCGTTCTGCGGACCTCCGACGCGGACATCGCTAATGTCCTTAATGAGTACTTTGCGGGAGTGTTCACCAGGGAGGACACCCGCGTCATCCCCGAGCTAGGCGTGAGGCACGAAGGTGCTGGCGTGGATAGTGTTCGGTGTATCGCGACAGTCGTTGCCGATAGAAGACACAAACTGAGTGCGTTTAAGGCTCCTGAGCCAGACCAGTTCCTCCCCAAAGTGTTGCGGGAGGTGCGCGACCAGGTGGCTCCCCACCTGGTTACAGTCTTCAACAATTCGTTGGAGACGGGCCAGGTGCCTGGTGATTGGAGGGAAGCCAATGTGACCCCTATCTTTAAGAAAGGGGATCACGAAAGTCCATGGAACTATCGTCCCATTAGTCTCACTTCAGTTGTAGGTAAATTATTAGAGGGGATAATAGCGGATAGGATCGTTGACCATTTGGATTCCTACAAGCTTCCTACACACACACACACACATATATATATATATATATATATATATATATATATATATATATATATATATATTATAGTAAGATAATATCCCTGTTAAGAGAAGCAGGAAGCCCCCTGATTAAATCTTACAACTATCATACTAAGGTTATTCCTGGATGGAATGATTTTATTGCCCCCCTGAAGAGGGAATCGAAAGACGCCTATGATTTATGGTGCTCTCATGGTAGACCCAGATTAGGACCAGTATACATGAATATGTGCAGAAGTCGGGGTCAGTATAAGGCGGCCATAAGGCGATGTAAACAGGAAGAAGAGTCTATTCGAGCATCAAAAGCCTGTGAAGCTCGCATAAATAACGATAACAACAAATTTTGGAAAACGATTGTGGGAGGGACAAGGGAAAATATTTTTATATCATTTTATGAAGTAAAGAGGTTAATTAAAGAGTTAAAGACTGGTTCTGCGTCAAGGGTAGATGACTTATCGAATGAGCACTTAAAATATGCAAATGACGTAGTATGTCTGCATATATCATTGCTCCTATCAGCGATGCTTGCTCATAGTTATACCCCTGCAGAGTTCATGAGGGTATATATCTTGCCCCTGGTCAAAAATAAGTACGGAGACATTCTGTCCAGCAATAATTACAGGCCTATTGCTGTCGCTTCCTGCTTCTCGAAACTACTAGAAAAACTCTTGATACTCCGATTAAATGATTTCCTATGGACATCTAATCAGTTTGGCTTTAAAAGGTCCCACTCAACTGACCTGTGTATCTATGTACTTAAAGAAACAATATCTAAATACAGTGACAGTAATTCAACCATTTATAGCTGTTTCCTTGATATAAGTAAGGCATATGATAGGGTGAACCACAATATTTTATTTGCAAAACTAGAAAACAGGAAGGTTCCCATGTACATATTAAATTTATTGAATTTTTGGTATTCCCACCAATCTTTCACTGTTAGGTGGGGCAATGTACTATCCGAGTGTTTTGGCTCCTCTTGTGGGGTGAGACAAGGCTCCTTGCTCTCCCCTATGCTGTTTAATGTGTATATTGACGGTTTAATTGCTTCACTTAATGACGCAACAGTAGGATGTTGTATAGATAACACAAGGATAAATAACTTAGTTTATGCCGATGATATGGTGTTAATAAGTCCCTCTGTTAAAAGTCTGGATCGGCTACTAAATGTCTGCGAAGTGTATTCGCAGAAACATGATATTCTTTTTAATGTTACAAAAACTAAGGTTATGCAATTTCATCCTAAACGCTGTAATCAGCCAGCTAATATAATGTTTAAAATGAATGGTGAAGTAATTGAGGAAGTACAAGAGTTTAAGTATTTCGGTCAAACTATTACCAGCTCCTTGAGTGATGACTCGGATATAAGAAAACAATCTCGAAGACTGTGTGCTAAAGCGAATATGACCATAAAGAACTCTCGTTTCTGTACAAGTGAAGCTAAAGACACACTCTCTCGTACTTTCTGCATTAATATATACGGTCAGCAACTCTGGGTGAACTATAAAAAAGGTTCTGGCAGAACCCTAAATTTGCTGTACAACAGGTCTTTTAGACTCTTATATAAATTACCCCCCCAAGATGCTCAGCTTCGCAAATGTTTGCTACCCGCAATGTTCCGAGCTTCCCGGAGGTAACAAGACGTGCTCAACAGTCTAATGCAAAGAATTAAAAAATCAACCAACCCGATCATCCAAGCTATCCATGAGTCCTGCCATTTATCCTCTAAGCTATGGACTTCTTGGTACGAAAACGTCTGTCTGTAGCTCCACTTAACTTCGACAGTGCAGTATTATTTCTAATCAATTGTATATATTTCTATCCTTTGTATATGAACTGTCATTGTATTAATAATATTTGTCATATGGACTATAGAGTATAGTCTGCCAATAAACCTTTTCATTTTCATATATATATATACACACACACACACACATTATATATTTTTTTTCTTTCTCTGATTTACCGCCGATTCGTACCTAAAGAGAGCGGTACATATCTCGGCGAGGCAGTGAGTGGGTGATGTTACTGTGCTGGGGGTGGTAGACTAGGGGAGTGAGTAAGGGTCAGTCGCTGGATAGTGGGTAGGAGGGGTACGGTTTTAGATGCGATGGAGCAGAGGGGAGTGAGTAAGGAAGAAGAGAATCGCTTCCGTTGAAAAGTGGGGGCCGTCGGCGAGTATGGATCGTAGGCGGTCGGGTACGGGATTTTCGGCCGAGAGAGGGAAACACCTGCGACGAAGAGCGGACAACTTTGGGCATTCCACCAGGAGGTGTATGACAGTGATAGGCTTCTAGGACAAAATCCCCCCGTGGACAAAATCCCCTCGCGGACAAAATCCCCCCGGACACAACCCCCCCGGACACAATCCCCCCGCGGACAAAATCCCCCTAAGGCTTTATTAAAAAAATAAGAATACGACTGACTTTATTAAAGTTTTAACAAAAATATCACAACTTAACCTAACCAATCGTCAAGGGCGTACAATTACCTAACCGGGCAAACAAATAAGAATACGACTGACTTTATTGAAGAAGAAAAATTAAAAACACAAAGTCAAACAAAATTCAAAATTTAAAAAGACAAATTAAAAGCAATTCCCTTAAGAAAATCAAAAATAGACCTGTTGTTATAGTCTTGTACAATTTTCAAAATGCGAGAAGAAGAAGATTTATACTTCTTCCTTTGCGGTTCTGTCGGCAAGCCAGCGATAATTTGAGAAATAAATGCCTGTTGGTAGCTTATTTCTTGCCCTAAAACTTTTAAAAATTTCCATATGTTTGGATGCGAGCATCCTGTTAGAGATGCAAAGCGTCTATGCCAGCCTTCGACAGAGTTATTTGTACGTGGAAGTTCTGTAATTGTTCTTGAGTACGTATTCCAAATAGAAATGCTAAAAGTGGGTTCTCTTCGTCCTCGTCGGCATGGCCTTCCAATATAATTATCTTCAAAATAATCGAGAATTGGCAAACCTTCCACTGGTATAAAATCGTATAATTGTTCAAAAGCATCAACAACTTTTTCTGGAGGCACAAAAGCTAGAGCAGGTATCATTCGAATTTTTAAGGGTTAAATAACTTCCAACACCTCTGGAGATAGAAAATAAACTAAATTTATGTCTAAACTTAAATTTCACGAAGCCTCTTTTCTTATTCTTATTCTTATTGTGTTTTTAATTTTTCTTCTTTAATAAAGTCAGTCGTATTCTTCTTTTTTTAATAAAGCCTTAGGGGGATTTTGTCCGCGGGGGATTGTGTCCGGGGGGGGTTGTGTCCGGGGGGATTTTGTCCATGGGGGATTTTGTCCGCGAGGGGATTTTGTCCAGATACCCAGTGATAGGGGTATGGCAGGTAGGGCAAAGCGGGGCTGGCGATTTCGCCATAAGGTGTCCGTGGGTGATGCAGGTGTGGCCTAGGCGGAGACGGGCTAGGATTACTTCTTTATGGCGGGACCGGTGGAATGAGGAGGCCCAGTATCCTATTTGTGGCTTGATCATGTGGAGTTTATTTTGTGTGGCCTGGTCCCATTCCCGCTGCCATATGGAGCGGAAGTGGGAGCGGAAAGCCGGGAAGAAGTCGGAGAAGGGGAGGGGTCGGGAGGAGGGCGGCAGTGAGCAGGCCGTCTTTGCTGTGCGGTCCGCCGCCTCGTTACCCTGGATGCCGACATGAGCCGGGACCCAGCAGAATGCGATTGTTTTGTGTTGGAAGGTCGTTAAAAAGTGGAAGGTTTGCTGGATGGTACAGACGAGCGGGTGAGGAGAGTTAAATCTTTATAGGGAGAGAAGTGCACTTTGGGAATCCGAATAAATGACGAAAGAGCTAGCAGAGTGGGTGCGCACAATATCGAGGGCCTCCGTAATGGCGAAAAGTTCCGCCGAAAAAACGGAGGCCTCGCGGGGCAGGCCGACGCCACGGGAAAGCGGCTGGGACAGAATCACCGCTGAGGCCACACCAGCTTCCGAGCGGGAACCATCTGTGTAAATAGCGACTGCGTCCGGGTGTTGGGTTGCGTGTTCGCGGAAGAGTGACCTGTATATCATGGCGCTCGTGGTATTCTTCGGTAGGGCACACACATCTTTGCAAAACTTGATAGGGGTGAGGATCCAGGGGGGGTAGATGCTGAATGAAATGGGGATAACTGAGGGGGCGGGCATGTTGAAAAGATCAAGGAAAGAGCGGACCGCTTCAGTGAAGTGCCAGCTCCGTCCTTGAGGTGGTAGTTCTGAAACCGCCGTGCCCAGAAGCGAAGAAGGTAGCCTCTGTGCACGGAGGTATGTCCTCATGAGGAATAGACCCCGTCGGAGGGCGAGAGGGAGATGATCGCATTCCACATGGAGGCTGGAGGCTGGGGAGGAGCGGAAAGCACCGGTGGCGAGGCGGAGGCCTCTATTAATTACCGGGTCCAGGATACAGAGGCGGGCATTGGAGGCTGAACCGTAAACTGCGCTACCATAGTCCAGCTTCGACTGTACTATGGAAGTGTAAAGGCGAAGAAGAGAGCGTCGATCTGCACCCCATGTGGTGTGAGAGAGGTGATCCAGGAGAGCGAGGAGGCGTCGAAGGGATTGCTTTAGGTGCTTGAGATGGAGAACCCAATTGAGCCGTCGGTCTAGGGTCATGCCCAGAAAACGCGTGGAGGGTACCACCTCAAGAGGACTGCCGTATAATGTGACAGAGAGTAGAGGAAGGGTTGTGGGTCTTCTTCTACTGAAGACCATACACTTGGACTTAAGGATGGAGAGGCGGAAACCCACCGACGTCGCCCACCTTTCCACCCGGTAGATGGCGAGCTGCATTTGCCGTTGAACGACAGACGGCTCTCGCCCTGCGAAGTAGATTGCAAGGTCATCCGCGTAAATGGAAGAGCGGATGGTGGGTGGAAGGCATTGTGAGACCGTGTTCATCACGACGGAGAAGCAGAGAACACTGAGGATGCTTCCCTGTGGGACCTCGTCCTCCTGCACAAAGGTGTCAGAGAGGACTGAGCCCACCCGGACTTTAAAGGTCCGGGAAGAAAGGAAGCCCCTGATGAAGGTCGGCATGGCTCCGACGAGGCCCAGATGTCGGAGCTGACCGAGGATCATTGCTCGACGGGTGGTGTCATAGGCCTTCTGGATGTCAAAAAAAATTGACAGGACGAACTGTCCATTGTCGAAGGCATCCTGTATGTCTCGGCTGAGAAGCAGGAGGGGATCAGTGGTGGAGTGGAATTGTCTGAAGCCGGACTGGGTAGACGGGAAGGAATTGCTATGCTCAAGGACGAACGATAATCGCGTAGCGACCATTTTTTCGAGGATCTTGCAGGCACAACACGTCAGGGCGATTGGTCTGTAGTTTGTGGGGTCCAGGGAATCTTTGCCGGGTTTGGGGATAGGGATGACGTGGGCCTCCTTCCACCTAGAGGGGAAGGCGCCCTCTATCCATATGCGATTGTATAGGTCTAGCAGGAAAATTTGTAAGGTAGAGTGGATGTGTTGGATCATGCCGTACGGAATACCGTCCGGACCGGGACAAGGGGATCGTCGAGAGGCCAGTGCCGCCTGTAGTTCACGCATGATAAACAATCGGTTGTAGGTGCTGTCTATGGACGGTGGAGAGGGGCTATCGTCAGGGGCGGGTACGGAATTGGCTGCAGAAGAAGAAACGGGGGCGAAGGTAGAAGCAAGGTGGTCTGCCACCGACTTGGGCTCACATAGGAGTCCGTCGTTAGTCCGGAGGACCGGGGGTCGGGAGGGGACATGTCGCCTCTCGACACCCCGCACCTTCTTCCAGATGGTAGCCGGTGTGTTGGAAGTGATGCCGGACACAAAGGCACGCCAAGAGGCTCGGCGCGCTGTCTTCATTGTGCGGCGGGCGATGGCCCTGGCCCGCTGCATCTCCGTGCGATGGATGGGAAGTCGCGTCCGGTAGAAGCGCCGAGTTGCCTTCTTGGCGCACACGGCCTCCGCGCACTCCGGGGTCCACCAAGGCACCCGTCGGGCGCAGGGGTAGGCGGAGGATTGTGGTACGCTTGTGCTTGCGGCCGCTAGAACGACGAACTCGAAGTATGCGATGCACTCGTCGATGGATGGGAAGTGGGCAGTTGTAAGGGTGATATACGTGTTGTCGCGGAAGCGGGTGGCATGGTAGAATGTAGGAGCCATCGTTGAGGCACTCGAAGGAGAGCTCGGTCATGACAGATATCAGGGTTGGGGCCATATAGGTGGAGTGTGTGTCGCCCCACAAGGGGTGGCGACTATTGAAATCGCCCAGTAGTAGGAAGGGCCTGGGGAGTTGTTCTACGACTTCCACCAGGTCGTCGCGGGAGACTTGAGCGTGGGGGGGAGGTAGATTAAGCAGACGGTGTACTCTCTATCCAGGGAGAGCCGGACGGCAGTCACCTGTAGCGGGGACCGGATGGAGAGATTGTAGAAGGGGACTGCGTGGTGTACGAGGATGGCAGCTCCCCTTGAAGTGCAGGTAGGAGGCGGGGTGGCGATGCAAAAATAACCAATAGGGCAGGGCATGGGCCTGGTCCCCAGGATTAGCTCATGGAGACAGACACACCGGACGGGAAGTGGCAATCAAGGAGTTAAGGCCTTCATAGTTCGAAAATATTCCTCGACAGTTCCAGTGGACTATTGTGGTTTTCGGGGGATCCATTAGTTGATGAAGGGGGATGGGGAAAGGTGTAGGCGCTAGGGGTTGGAGTGTGAAGGGGATCTGGAGTTCGCGAAATTGAAGGTTGGGTCGGGAGCATGGCTGGCTATCTACCGTTCACCAGGGAAGGAATCGGTCGGCCTGTCGAACCCTGCGGAGGCTGCGGGTCGAGTCGGCGAGCGAGACCGGAGGCGTGGATCACGGCAGGCAGAGGAACATCGTGGGCTGAGCGGGTCGAAGTGCTTTGACGGGCTTCTATGGTCGGGCCAGGAGGGGGCACGTTAACCCCAAAAGTGGCGCTACCCCGCCTGTCCGGGGTCTCACGGCGGACCCTAGGTGGTGACAGGGGGTAGCAAAAGGACCGGGCGGGTGGGAGGGAGGGCGTACTCAGGGTAGCTGACAAGGAGGGGGCAGGTACTATAGGGGTGGAAGGAGGTGAACCAGAGTGGTCTCGTGGAGGGGTGGAGAAAATGGCACCAGGAGGCAAGGGCAGATCCATGAGACTCGTGGGCGTGGGCGCGGCCGAGCTTCCCTCGGTCACACCGTGCAGCTGCGCCAGAGCCGCATCCACTGGATCCTCGGGGGAGAGGATATTGTTCGGACTGGGTCTCGTCGTACGGGGCGGGTCGTGGATTTCAGCCACTATTGTCAGAGTCTGTGGGGGTAGAGTGGTGGGACTTCTACTATGTCCATCTCTCCCCATCGCATACGTGGTGGGCGGTGTGAGGGTCCGAGCCGTCTTCTTGGTCCTAGGGGAAGAGGGAGAGAGACGTTGGAAGGCCGGAGGGTCTGGCGACACGCTCCGGCGTCTCCGCCTCGACGGCTTGCTCCGGGCGGCAGGTTCGGGCGTGTGCAGGGAGTACTGGGAAGGCAGGGTTTGAGGTGGATGGGACCTGGGTGTCCTGGTCCCAGACTCCTGGGGGATTCGTGGCAGGTGAGGTGCGGGAAGAGGAGGAATGGTAGGGGAACAGAAGACCGTCGGGTCCTGCGAGGATTGTCTTTGGGGGGAACACGGAGCAGTGGCTGGGGGGGGTTTCGGCGGCAGGCCAGGGCGGCGTGCCGAGATGATAGAGCCGAGAGCAGCGGCATAGGACACCCCCGGCCTCACCTCCCGACTCCGCACCCTGTCTCGTGCCTCACGGGGTCTAAGGAAGTCCGTCACTTGTAGGCCTCGGACCTCCTTCTCGAACTTGAAGAAAAGGCATTCACGGGATGAAGAGGGGTGTGCGCCTTCACAGTTGGAGCATTTGGGTGTGTTGGGGCACCTGTCAGGATGAGCGAGTCGTCTACAGTGAACACACAGTTGATGTGGCTGCCGACAAACGGAGCTAACATGTCCAAACTTATTGCATTTAAAGCAACGGGTCGGGTCGGGTCTGGGATGTATGGGCGGATAGAAAACTCGCATGACGCGCGGTCTCCCATACCCCATACAATGCGGCCGGGGGGGATTAGTGTATTGAAAGTAAGGAGCAGACGTGGGGTGGGGGAGGGGGTGCCTCCCGGTCGGGATGTGAAGCGATAAATCTTAGTGACTCCTTGGGGTACGAGGTCCTCCAGGAGCTCGTTCACTGCGATCGACAATAGGCGGGTGGCGTAAATAGTGCCCTGACTCTGGTTCAGGCGAGGGTGTGGGGAAACGGACACCGAGCATCCAAGGACCTCAGTGACGGAGAGTAGGGCTTTTGTCTCTGCGGCTGAGCGTGATTTTACGAGGAGGGAGCCATCCCTCTGTGGGCGTACGTCATAGCGGCTGGAGTTGCTGTGGGTTCGGATCGCCTGGAACGTCCGTTCAGAGTTGGTCGGGAGGGACCCAGATGTAGGCCGAATCACCAGGAATTTGTGGATACTTGGAAGGGAGAGGGAGGCTGTAGTCGAAATGGACTGGGATATTCAACGGTCGATAGGTCGGCCGTGAATGCCGGCTCCCCCGTCCGCCGCGAGGCTCTCTCGGTGGGGAGGTGGGCTGACGGCGGGTGAGGGGGGCATATGGGGAGAGCAAGAAGCCGGGTTGTAGGGGCAAGTCCTCGGTGGAACTTGACTTGCCCGAAGGTGGCTAAAGTGGGCTGGGGCGAGACCCCTGCTCCAGAGTGTGTAGGTCCAAGGGCATAGTCGAGGGAGGGACTGGGGTCGGCAACGGAAAAAGAGAGTGCAAGCGTTCCGCTTCCACGGGGGGGTCAACCCCATTAGGTTGCGGTCTTCCAGTGGTAAAGGACTCGAGGACCTGGTTGCCCACCACCCGAGTGTTGAGAGAAGGAGTAGTCTTAAGCAGAGGGGGAGAAGTATCCATAGCGAAACAAAAGATAACTTCATCCCCCGCGCGCATCCAGCCACCACCGACTCCAACAAGGGAAAGGCGAATCGTGGGCACACTTGGTCCCACCGCCGATAGATGTCACGCAGGGGAGATACACCCGTACCCAGTCCCTGTGCCTGAAAGGCGGCCACTCTCATCCAACGCGCGGTGAAAAGTGGCAGGGACAGGGTTTGGTTGGAAAGCGACAAGGGTGCAGGGCAACCACCTCTCACACCCAAGGGCCAAGGAAGGTGTCAAAATCAAGGTTCAAAGAACGACGCCAAAAAACAGAGAGAAGCCAGAAAGAATGGGTTAAAGGAGAAAGAAAGAAAAAGAAGCAGGAGATCAGCCGGGTCCCCAAACGGGCCAAATGGTCCACGAGGGCAGAGAAAGCCCTTACACCGAAGAAAGGTGTATTCCCACATTCGCCACAGAGGGACGCGCCCTATCGCTCCGGACAAAGCAAAGGGATATATATATATATATATATATATATACACGGTGAACCAAAAGTAGGTGGACAGTATGTTGAATACGGTTTGTGTTATATTATATTATAACTATGGTGTTCATTATAACTATGGTGTTTGTGTTTTATTATATTAAATATTATAACTAAATTTATTTAAATTTTATTTTGTATTATAGTATACAAAAAAATTAAATATGTATTCTCAAAATAAACGTTATCATTTACTGTCCACCTACATTTGGTTCACCCTATATATATATATATATATATATATATATATACAATATCATACATACATATATATATATATATATATATATACACATATATATATACATATATATATATATACACACATATATATATATATATATATACACACATACATACATACATATATAGCTGGATCATACTCTTAAAACTAATCGCATGCTATATGGTATATGACCATTAAGCAAAGGTGGGCAGTTGCGCCGCAACTTGCGGCGCAACATTTTTGGTTGCGCTTGCGCTTGCGGCGCAACTTTTTGAAAAGGGTTGCGCTTGCGCGTGCGGCGCAACTATTTCAGCAGAGTTGCGGTTGCGGCGCTACAAAAATTGTTGCGCGTGCCCACCACTGCAGATATACATTAAATGCAAAGGTGGGCAGTTGCGGCGCAACATTTTTGGTTGCGCTTGCGCTTGCGGCGCAACTTTTTGAAAAGGGTTGCGCTTGCGCGTGCGGCGCAACTATTTCAGCAGAGTTGCGGTTGCGGTTGCGGCGCTACAAAAATTGTTGCGCGTGCCCACCACTGCCATTAAGTTTCTGACGGTCTACAACACCCAATGGGTAAACTGTTAGTTTTTCAATAGACATCAAGCCATCTCACATTTCTACCCGAATTAATTCAATAAGGAATTTCGTGAGAATATAAGAACTAAAACTCACATTCTCACCTTAGTATCTATGTTACCTACCCATTGATTCTCACAAGGATATAGCCCTTTCTGTAGCCCAATGTTTGTAATGCTCAGAAAATGGCTGGATAGGACCTATAGGGAGGTTCGTTAAGCCCCAAAAAGAAGAATACCGCCTTATTTTCATTTATTTTGGTGCTCTATATATATGCTCGTATCACTTCTTTACGTGAATCTTGAAACGTCACTTGTCACGTCATATCGGTAATATTTTTTTCTTTTAAATACTTCCACACTCCCATCTATCGACTAGATAGATAACACATAAGTCTGCGCCTGCGTATTGCATTATCGTAACTTACATTGGAGTGTTTTTCATAAAGTAGAATTATCCAATACATGATCTTGCTCTGTATAGTTCTTCAATATATTTTTCCAAGTGTTTTTCAAGTGTTTTGCCAGATCCAATGGACTCTCTGCTAGATTGCTCTGTTATTCTGGAGAGGCTCGACGATTCCATCTTCGAGTCCTCTGAACGTAAGTAGAAAAAATTTATATTTTATATTATAACATTTAATTTTATTTTAGTCTTTATTTATACAGTGTTTACTATGTGCTTTTATTCATATGTGATGATTAGTATGTGATTTTATTAGTTAAACCCTGATAGATTATGCTTGACACGTTGTGCTTTGTTAATTTATGGTTTCGTAATTCTTTTAATAGGTTTTTCTTACTTTATATAATTTTCGTACTGTGAGAATTAACTGGTACTGTGAGAATTAAGTAGGAGTGTGAGAATTAACTGGTAGTGCCCCAGTATTCTCACTAAGAGCCTCTTACGGTTTCTGTCCAAATTCAATAGGTTAAAATGTCAATAATATGTCCTGTCCCCAATAGGTTTTACCATAGATTTTAGAAATTTTTAAGATAGATGTGTATATATATGTATATATATATAGTGTTTATTGATAGATGTGTGTATATATATATATATATATTTTTTTTTTTCAATATAACAATTTTATTTTATCGTTTATTTATGCAGTGTTTATTATGCTTTTATTTGTGTGCTTTTATTAAGTGATTTTTTAGTATGTGATTTCATAACTTATACCCTGATAGGTTATGCCTGACAC
This sequence comes from Bathynomus jamesi, assembly GCA_023014485.1. NCBI lineage: Eukaryota > Metazoa > Arthropoda > Malacostraca > Isopoda > Cirolanidae > Bathynomus > Bathynomus jamesi. The sequence continues at coordinate 200,465 of JAJOZX010005294.1, forward strand.
GTTGTGCTCTGTTAATTTATGGTTTCGTAATTCTTTTAATAGGTTTTTCTTACTTTATATAATTTTCGTACTGTGAGAATTAACTGGTACTGCAGTATTCTCACTTACAAGAGCCTCACGACTGTCGAAATTCAATAGGTTAATGTGTCATGTCCCCAATATGGTCTTACCATAGATTTTATAAATTTTTAAGATACATGTATATACATATATAGTGTTTAATGACAAATCTATATAGATATATATATATATATAGTGTTTTACAATAGATGTGTGTAGTGTTTTACGATTAGAAACAAATAACATTAACTTCATTAAAATTAAACTTAAACTTTTCGAAGACGAAACAAATAACGTAGTTAGCGTACACATAAATTAGCGTTTTCTTTAATGATTCAGGAAACCATAGAAAACAGAATTATTGAAAAACAATTCAGTTTTTATGGATAACTAGTTTATTTTCACGTAAGTTTACTATAATTATATATATACATTGTTTTAAACATCTTATGATAGGTGTGTGTGTGTATATATATATATATATATATATATATTATTATTTTTTCTTTATTTAAAACAAGTCTGAAAGAATTTACTTTGCAAACATGAGCAAAATTAATATCTTAATGTGGTTCTGCGATAGTGATTTAATTTTTTTCCTTATTTATTACAAAGGGCGAGGCGTAGGGGCGGAGACCGTCGTTCGGAGAAAACCACCGAGAGTGGAGAAGGAGGAGGAGGAGCAGCTCGACACCGAAGAGGACACGATGGGAGAACGTATGTACGGTAGCGATGCAGGGAAGATAGACGTTTTGAGGAGGAGGCGCACGGATTCCCTCATCAAGACTGGTCACTCCCATGACATTCCCCGCATCGACTTCGATCTACCGTTCCCTTGTGAGGGTAAGTACGAATCTATGAAGAACATCGTGGACCGCCATTCGGAAGAGGTTTCTTCATTGAGCGAACGTCATCGTCAGGAAATGGAGGAGGCATATCATCGCGAAGATATTTGTCGGAGGTATCGGGAGAGCGATGAGGCCACTCCAAGATTCAAGTACAAGCCACATCATCGAACCGGAGAACTAGTTTATGCCCTCTTTATCACTGCATCGGCACCTTCGTGAATGCCAACCGGCATTTACAACAGGTGCATAAAGATGAGGTGATAACTCGTGAAGAGAGGTCATTCTACTTCTCCGTTATGGCCAAGAATACTGAGAAGGCTGCGTTGGCAGCAGCAAGCGAATCTTCGCGACCCGACAGTTCACGGAGCGAGGCTCAGCTCCGTGACATTGGACTAAAGATGGTCGCGAAGAAGAAGGAAGCGAAGGAAAAGGAGGAGCGACAGAAGTCGGTGTCATCACCGGGGAGCCTGACATTCGAACCCAAAATGATCCGTACCTATAAGTGTTCAGTTTGCCAGAAAGTCGTGACGTGGGTTCGTCAACACTTTCAAAGAGAACATGGCAAAACTCTCTCTTCCGACCAAATAGAGGTCGAGAGACTGAACACTCTTAAGGAGTATGTGGGCCGGAGAACCCAAGGCAGGAAACGTTCTCCGGTACCAACTAGAGAACCCACGTCACGCAAGACATCGATAGAAGAGCGACGGAGGTGGAAGCATTGGCTGGCGACTCTTTCCAGGACATGACTGAGAACTTCAAGGAGCACGTACGCTCGGCAGAGGTCAACCATTATCAAACGACCAGCATTTTCAACAGAATCCTCTCCCTCCTTGAACCATCAAAAAGAGATTTTTGCTTCAATGGCCTGAAAAAATTACTTTCAGGACAACATCTACACCATTCAGAGGGAGGGGGAGAGATTCGGACCGTCCATGAAAATGAAGACTGTTAGGACGGTCCGCAAATTTTTACACTATATTCAGCTCACGTACGAGGACACTACATTGATGACAAGACACCAGTTCCTCGTACTTGAAGAACTCATTAAAGTATCCCTCAAGAAGGCCTCTGCCGAGGACCAGGAACAGATAGTCGCCAGACAGTCCGACCCCACCTACGTGGAATCCAATTTACTGCCCCTGAAGGACCTCATGGACTACACTAGTACCTGCCCAATCAAAACGATCTTCAGGCACTTAAGTGATTCCGTCACTGGTATAGCGACAGCTGGCGGAATGCACGAGTGCCTGAAGATCAGAGATATCCTCCTGGTCACTATGACCATCTCAACGTTTCGGCGGTCCAAAGAAGCTACAAAGCTAAAGGTTAAAGACCTGAAAGCTGCGATCCAGAGATGGACGGAGGACCGCCGACATGACCGGGAGGACAAAGTAATAATCACTATAAAAGAACACAAAACAAGCAGGTACAACTATGGGGCCTTCTACATCCTGGAAGGAGATGCAGCCCGTGTTCTTGAAAAATACACCACAATTATAAGGCCCCTCTTCAAATCAACGGGTTTACCATTAGACGAGGAGTATTTCTTCTGCTCGTTTAATGGTAAACCCGTTACCCTCCAGTTAGTCACAACTATGATTAAGAATGGATATAGAGCTGGCTACCCTCATGAAAAGAGATCTGTCAGCTCTAGATCCATTCGAAAATCAGTTGTGACTCATGTCCTTGGGCAGTGCCCTAAGTACGCAGAGTCGCTTGCGACTCTTTTAGGGCACGACCCCAAAACAGCCCAAAGACACTACGATTTGTATGGAGGGCAGAGGAGGGGACTCAAACTTATTAATTGTTTAAAAACTCTTTTCCAGAAAGGTGAACACGGGCTGCAGGAGGAAGGCGAGACCCCCTCCAATTTCGAACAAGATCATTCCTCCAGGATGTCCTCCTCGAGGAAGACGACGAGGAGGAGGGGCAGCACAAACAGCCACAACAACAAAAGCGAAGACATGAGACTCCAGTCCACCCATCATCATCCATCTCTCCACAACGGGAAGAACATCCGCGGCGGCGGCGGAGACATGAGACTCCACCAGTCTGCGCATCATCCATCTCTCCACAACGGGAACATCGGCTGGAGATCAGACATCCGCGACGGCGGCATCGATCTCCAGTCTGCGCATCATCCATCTCTCCACAACGGGAAGAACATCGGCTGGAGATCAGACATCCGCGGCGGCGGCATCGATCTCCAGTCCAACCCCCATCTAGTCGCATCGTCACGGCGGATGTGCACGCATCCATCTCTCCACAACGGGAACATCGGCTGGAGATCAGACATCCACGGCGGCGGCGGCATTCATCTCCAGTCCAACCACCATCTAGTCACATCGTCACGGCGGATGTGCACTCGTCCATGTCTCCACAACGGGACGAGCCAATCGACTTCGAGCAAATCGTCTTCGAGCCAATCGTTTTCGAGGAAATCGTCTTCGAGCCAGAATTCCTCGAGCAATTCGGCCTCGAGCCAATCGTCCTCGAGCCAGAAGCCCTGGAGCCAATCGTCCTCGAGCCAGAAGCCCTGGAGCCAATCGTCCTCGAGCCAGAAGCCCTGGAGCCAATCGTCCTCGAGCCAGAGGCCCTGGAGCCAATCGTCCTCGAGCCAGAAGCCCTGGAGCCAATCGTCCTCGAGCCAGAAGCCGAAGAAGACCTGCCACTTGTTCTTGATCCCACTTGGACAAGAAGTGAAATCATAGAGAAAGTAGTCGTAAACTATTACAACAAGGGGATCAAGCAACAAGTGGCAGGTCTTCAATTCCTTCCATGTATGAAGGCCATTCAGAGGTTGCTGCCAAAGCGTATTGGCACTAACATATCTCGTGCCAAATTAAAAAAAATGTGCCGCGTCATAAGGGACAAACACAAAATAAGATTAAAATAAAATTGACTTTTATACATATATATATTTTTCCTTATTTTTTTTCTATTTAACCTGTAAAATGTATTTACACTTTGCAAAAGATTATATATAATTATTAAACTTAAACTTCATTATTGAAAAAATAATGTTTGAATGATTTTTCATACACTACTGTAGATGATGTTAAATGAAAGTTTTTCTTAATAAACCTCAAGTACAAATTTTACTTGTTTAAACGTTTTATAGCCTTTGGTACGTAAGATACCCACTTTGAAAAGATAAGCAAAGTTAATAATATTTAAACTTATTTAGTATTTTGATAAAAATGATATTGTTATTAAAAAAATAATAATTCTATGAACTTGACATAGTTATCCATAACCCTCATTTTCTTTAATGATTAATTGATTTGAGTTCAACGATAGATAGAAAACTAATTTTTTATCGATAACAATTTTATCCTGACCGAATTTACTATATGTATACATTGTTAAACATCGTGTGATATATATATAATTTATTTATAACATGTGAAATGTATTTACACTTTGGAAAAGATTATATATAATTATTAAACTTAAACTTCATTATTGAAAAATAATGTTTCAATGATTTTTCAGACACTAATGTAATATGAGGTTAAATTAAATAAAAGTTATTATTAATAAAGGTTGAGCACAGATTGTACTTATTTGAACCTTTTGGTACATAAGACTAAGACTGAAAAGATAAGCAAATTTAATATATATATAAAATATCTGAATAAATAAAGGAAAATGTAGGTGGAATAAGCAAGACACTCTTGCGTGTGTCTATCAGTTAATGCGACATTCGAATACATCACTCGGTTCATCCTCGAAAAAATGGTTCAGAGATTCCCTCTCAAACATTAGTATATCTTCCTCCCACTTCAAAAGATGCTCACACTTAGGGTGAAAGGCCACATCCAAAACCTTTCTATACGTGATTGGTCTTTGGTCGTTGATACGGGTTACTCCCGCATCAACTTATACGGGTCCCTTCCGTATCTTCCGATGATCTACGCTGTGCTCTGAAAAGCATATTTGTCATACGCTCTAGTACTTTGGACATAGAAACGTAAGTAGAACGGCCATATAACATATACCCTAATTACTTAGGGCGACGCCCGGAGAATCTGCACTCCGGACTGATTTCACCTCTCATTAATTTATACGAGATTGAGGTAGAGGTTGCCTCTCTCCCTTTCCTTTCGTGTCTGGCTGGCTGGCTTCGCCGGAAGGTGTATAATGACGGATCTTAGGTAGAACTCCGTTCTGGACCACCTAGCGCGTATACCAACAGCACATTTTAGTTGTTTGGTTACTCTACCGGCTGTTCCAGCTGCGAGTGATGCTTCAACGAAGGGGCATCCTAAAGGATCTCGTAAGGAACCTCGTTCTGGACCGCTATCGCTTATACCAAGACCGCTAGCTTAAACAACTCCAGTTATACGGAGGGCGCTTCTCCCTCTTCACCCTCCAATAACGGAAGGGAGTGGGAGAGACGATGTTATTCACTCGATCCTGCATGCAAACGCCGCGGGTCTTGCTTGCACGGGCGACCATTTGCGATGGTGTGTGTCTTCCTTTTAATAATCGGTTCTGCTAAATAATTAATGATACCTCGCAGGTCTTACTAAGTGAGCGCAGCGAGTAGCCTCGAGTAACCATCGTCTACGAACCAACTGCTGCACGACAACCAAAGGAGTCGTACCAGCAGTGGACGGTACTTTCGAATACATCACTCGGTTCATCCTCGAAAAATTGGTTCGGAGATTCCATCTCAAACATAAGTATATCTTCCTCCCACTTCAAAAAGATGCTCACACTTACGGTGAAAGGCCACATCCAAAACCTTTCTATACGTGATTGGTCTTTGGTTGTTGATACGGGTTACTCCCGCATCAACTTATACGGGTCCCTTCCGTATCTTTCGATGATCTACGCTGTGCTCTGAAAAGCATATTTGTCATACGCTCTAGTACTTTGGACATAGAGACGTAAGTAGAACGGCCATATAACATATACCCTAATTACTTAGGGCGACGCCCGGAGAACCTGCACTCCGGACTGATTTCACCTCTCATTAATTTATACGAGATTGAGGTAGAGGTTGCCTCTCTCCCTTTCCTTTCGTGTCTGGCTGGCTGGCTTCGCCGGAAGGTGTATAATGACGGATCTTAGGTAGAACTCCGTTCTGGACCACCTAGCGCGTATACCAACAGTTAGACGGAGGGCGCTTCTCCCTCTTCACCCTCCAATAACGGAAGGGAGTGGGAGAGACGATGTTATTCACTCGATCCTGCATGCAAACGCCGCGGGTCTTGCTTGCACGGGCGACCAGACTCAAGGACCTCATATAGAGAACCTCGTTCTGGACCGCAATCGCGTACACCAAGACCGCTACGTAAAACATTGCACGAGAAAGTAATACGGAGGACGCTGCCTCTCACTAATAGGGAAGTCGTCTCTTGTACGGATCACTTCCGTATCTTCTGATGATCTACGCTGTGGGCTAAACATATTTGTCATACGCTCTAGTACTTTGGACATAGAGACGTAAGTAGAACGGCCATATAACATATACCCTAATTACTTAGGGCGACGCCCGGAGAATCTGCACTCCGGACTGATTTCACCTCTCATTAATTTATACGAGATTGAGGTAGAGGTTGCCTCTCTCCCTTTCCTTTCGTGTCTGGCTGGCTGGCTTCGCCGGAAGGTGTATAATGACGGATCTTAGGTAGAACTCCGTTCTGGACCACCTAGCGCGTATACCAACAGCACATTTTAGTTTGTTTGGTTACTCTACCGGCTGTTCCAGCTGCGAGTGATGCTTCAACGAATAGGCATACTAAAGGATCTCGTAAGGTACCTCGTTCTGGACCGCTATCGCCTATACCAAGATCGCTACGTAAAGCAGCGCGAGATAGTTACATTTATGGCGTTTCTCCATCCTGCCTGCTTAACGACGCGATTTAGTTCTACCACAAGATGACATACTAGAGAACCTCTTGGGAACCCGTGATCGAACTAACAAGTGGCGTTCACTAACATCGGTACGTAAAACAGCGCAGGTGAATAGGAGATACTGTTTCTAACTGGATCCCGCCTGCTAGCGCAGCGATTCATGCTTCGACGGAGATCCATAGTCAAGGAACTCATACACAACCTCGTTCTAAACCGCCATCGCTTATACCAAGACCGCTAGCTTAAACAACTCCAGAGTCACATTAACCGTGTTCTTAACTCGATCATCGTGCCTGCTAACGCGTCGGATCTTGCTTGCACGGGCGACCAGACTCAAGAACCTCATATAGAGACCTCGTTCTGGACCGCAATCGCGTACACCAAGACCGCTACGTAAAACATTGCACGAGAAAGTTATACGGAGGGCGCTTCTCCCTCTTTCACCCTCCAATAACGGAAGGGAGTGGGAGAGACGATGTTATTCACTCGATCCTGCATGCAAACGCCGCGGGTCTTGCTTGCACGGGCGACCAGACTCAAGAACCTCATATAGAGACCTCGTTCTGGACCGCAATCGCGTACACCAAGACCGCTACGTAAAACATTGCACGAGAAAGTTATACGGAGGGCGCTTCTCCCTCTTCACCCTCCAATAACGGAAGGGAGTGGGAGAGACGATGTTATTCACTCGATCCTGCATGCAAACGCCGCGGGTCTTGCTTGCACGGGCGACCAGACTCAAGAACCTCATATAGAGAACTCGTTCTGGACCGCAATCGCGTACACCAAGACCGCTACGTAAAACATTGCACGAGAAAGTTATACGGAGGGCGCTTCTCCCTCTTCACCCTCCAATAACGGAAGGGAGTGGGAGAGACGATGTTATTCACTCGATCCTGCATGCAAACGCCGCGGTCTTGCTTGCACGGGCGACCAGACTCAAGAACCTCATATAGAGAACTCGTTCTGGACCGCAATCGCGTACACCAAGACCGCTACGTAAAACATTGCACGAGAAAGTTATACGGAGGGCGCTTCTCCCTCTCCATCCTCCAATAACGGAAGGAGTGGGAGAGACGATGTTATTCACTCGATCCTGCAATCAAACGCCGCCGATCTTGCTTCCACGAGAGGCCAGACTCAAGGACCTCATAGAGAACCTCGTTCTGGACCGCATTCGTGTATACCAAGACCGCTACGTAAGCCGGGGTCACCCCTTCCAGTCCCTACCTTTTCATAGGTGCTTTCAGCCACGGTCAAACTTCGATAGGTACTCGGTCGGGGAACCCACAATTTATTGATCGGATACGGAGGCTACTTTGCGCTACTCCTAACTCCATTCGTAAAATTCCCCAGGTTGCCCCGCCACACGTTTAGACTTATCGGCGATCCCTTGACTCCGGGATCCCAATACGAGGCCTATCCATAGGCTAGTGACTAAGTGAGAAGATTAGACTTCCCCCCGAGTCCTAGCCTTCTACATGATGATGGAATCTTTGGCTAACCAACGTAGTGCAAAGGTCGGTCGTCACGTGGCGTACCGCGAAAGACTTACCGGCGAACCCTTGCTTGATTGCGGGAACCCAATACAGCCTATCCTATAAATGGAATCATCAGCTAATCGACGTAGTGCACTGGTCAATCACGTGTCAAAAAAGATCACCTACAAAATCGGTGGGGGATGGGGAATCCCCGAACTAGCTAGGAGAGGCGATGTTATTCACTCGATCCTGCATGCAAACGCCGCGGGTCTTGCTTGCACGGGCGACCAGACTCAAGAACCTCATATAGAGAACTCGTTCTGGACCGCAATCGCGTACACCAAGACCGCTACGTAAAACATTGCACGAGAAAGTTATACGGAGGGCGCTTCCTCTCACTAATAGGGAATTGGTCTCTTATACGGGTCACTCCCGCATCAACTTGTACGGGTCACTTCCGTATCCTAAAATGATGTACATTGTGGGCTGAACTTATTTGTCGCTCTACTTTGGACATAGAGACGTAAATAGAACGGCCATATAACATACACCCTAATTACTTAGGGCACAATCGGAGGACATGCACTCCGGAGTAATCCTACCTACCGTCACCAATTACTATCGGATTAGGATAGGGGTGCATCTTTCCCTTACTTTCGTGGAAGGCTGGCTTCGCCGCGAATCGTGCGGCTTCGACGGAAGGTGTGTAATGACGGATCTTAGGTAAAAACCCGTTCTGGACCACCTACCGCGTGTAGCAACACCACAACTTAGCGCAACCAAAGAAGGTTTCATACACAATTTAGTTTGTTTGGTTACTCTACCGGCTGTTCCAGCTGCGAGTGAGGCTTCAACGAAGGGGCATTGTAAAATGGGAGGACACGTAAAACGCGTGAACCTTTTTCTGGACCCCAATCGCGTACACCAAAATCGCTAGCTAAATCAACGGTAGGGAATCTTATATACGTAGGGCGCTTCTCCCTCTCCTCCTCCCTGCTAACGCTGCGAATCATACTTCCATCCACGAAGGGCCATACTAGGAACTCACAGAGAACCTCGTTCTTGACCACAATGGAGTACCAAGATTGCTACGTAAAACACGGGAGGTGAGTCGGGAGAGACGGTGTTAGTAGACAGGGGGATAAACTCGACTCAACCACAGACTATGGTGCAATGACACACGGGTGATCAAATCCGCGCGCCACCTACATAGCCCAGTGAGGAGGAAAAATTAGAGAGAAAAGTGTTAGACAGAAACGCCTGGAGGGACTGTGGAGGCCTTTCGGCGACCTGCGGCAACCAGACACCCCTCCCCCTATACTGGCCATATTTGGCTTCACCAGCAAGGGTAATGGAGAAAGCTTGTTAATGGTTTTAAGATAGAGGCCAAAAGTAGAACCACATCGATCGCCGGGAGAGAAGGATCGTCATGCAACGCTAAAGGAGCCCTGCAGCCGTCTCCAACCGCCCGGCGGCGATGGGTTCAGACCATTTGCATTAGCGTCTGTCTTCATGATGGAAATTCAGTGAATCAGTAAATGCGCACGACCCCTCTGGACTCCAGCCCAGAACCTCTCTCCGCAGATGACGTTGCTGAACGCTTGGACACCACCTACGGATATTACGAATCGCACGGGGGTGCATGTTACTGCAACTCCCACACTGATTCCCGTCAAACCACCAATCCGACAAAACTTCTATATACTCTAAACTACTTCGGGACGCCCGGAGGAACGGGAAACGAGCATTCAAGCAAACATTCCTCCGGACTATCTCTTAACAATGAACGAGCGTATCTAGAGCTTACATTCGCTGTTGTGGAATCCAAACGCGCCTGGTTTCTGGATAATAGCAGTAGGCATGAATCAATCCCCCAAAAACGCACTTATCGCAAAGATACCGTGCCGTTTACTCGTTTAGAGAATGGGACAGTGGAGAAATACAGACAGGCGAGGTAGATAGGGAGACGTTCAGGTGATTCTCTTTTTTTTTGGTAGGAATAGTTGGGCCTAGCTGGCTATTTGAGCACGGCGGCTCCCCCGGAGTGTTTGCCTGGCAATCAGTCAATTCGTATAAGTCTAACCGATACCTCGTTTGCCCCCGAGAGGACGTACGTGGCCTAGTTGACCCGGTCCCAAGCCACGAATTGAAAAGCTGAGCAGGAGTCACCCGGTTTACCCCTACCAATGCCCGGAGCGGACTCCGAACAGGATTCGCTTGATAAAACCACCACAAAACTTCAAGCTAGGCCAATACAAAGAGTTCGTTCGTGGTAGCTACGCCCCACGAACACTCCGCTAGCCAATGAATTAACGACACCCCTCCGAGACTGCCTGAAGCCGCGGCAGAAACGGTTAGGTTACTAACTACAAGAGTACAATTTCAGAGAGATTACGAGTGACCAAAAAAGGTGCGCCCGCGAAAACACAGTTTCACGACCAGTTAATGTCATCCGACACAAAAGAGAAGTAACGTTTGAGTCTCTTTTGTGCAATTCTTACGACAGGGGGCCACTTTAAACCCTTTCTCGTGAGAAAATCCAGGGTAGGTCTGTCTCGAAAAAAGGATCCTCCTCCGAATGACATCATAGGTAGCTGTGATTCTACCCTCGTCGCCGAAGTGTAGAGCACACCTCATTTAGGTCAATGTCCCGTTTCATCTCTCGTCGTCGTACGATTGGATATAGATCATAATAGAGCTACGTACATATAGTAACGTATTTTGTTAGCATTTCCGTGTTCATACGGCTACTTTCAGCCGATATTTGCGATATCGCAAAAGTCTACAGCCATTCCGTCGGCATTTTTATTCTTATTAGCGAATCTATGCCTTAGGTTTGGCTGTAGGCACCGGAGGTGGTCAGTCTCCTATGTGCGTAAAGACTTCTCGCAAAATTGACGAGAAACTTTATTTAAAATTCAAAGCGCCCCAACTTTATCATAGGTAAAATCCAAAAGCCATTTGGCTGGGTTATCTCCATTTAGGAGCCCCCACGAACGAGGGGGACGGGGAACATCGCTGCATCGTGTTCCCCCGTTGTAACACTTAAAATGTTACTTGATCCCCGATGTCCATGACATCGTATCCGAAAGACATAGGTCCGAAGCCTAAGGATCTCCCACGATGTCAGGTCTACTCTCACGACAGACTACCAAATGGTAACTTCACGCGCATGATTGTGGCGGGAAAGCTTCAATTTAGGAAAGGATAATTACAGGGTAGCAAAATAAATGTTAGTGTGGGCATCTACTAATTCAGAGAGAAGATCATTCTTGCACGATGTTAATTATTATGTAGCAGTAGGCTGACCATACGTACCGTTTTGAACGGGACAGTACCGTTTGTTTTATATTTCCTGGCCGTCCCGTCGTTTTAATAAAAATGTCAATTTTGTCCCGTTTTTAATAAAAACTTTTTCATGAATACAGAATATTACATAACCCCCGTCCCTTTTTTGCCATCCCAATGTCCCGTTTTTGTCTCAAGGAAATATGGTCAGCCTATGTAGCAGCCATCATGCAAGTTGAATTTTGTCACGTTTTATTTATTTTCCTTTAATAGATTTAAAATTAAATATATACTGTTTATATAAATTATGAAATAAAACCATCAATATTTATACTGTTTCCTTAAATTTTTATTAACAATTGCAATTTTAATTTGTAATGGAATGTTTATGATCCAATATGAGAGCGCAAGAAATGAAGAATGTGCAGAAGGCTTACTGAGCTTTATCTGAAAGATCCCTTACCTAATTGTATAGCTATTCTGGAATTTTGTCTACTATGAGTTACAGCCCTCATTATCTTACCTATCGTTATAGCTATCATTGAATCTCGCCTACTATGAGCTACACCTATCATTAACTTGCCTAATCTTACGGATATATTCTTGAAACTTGCCTACTATGAACTACAACTATCATTATGTTGCCTAACTTTTTCCTACTATGCATTTGATCTTAACCCTTTCAACGAAATGATGACTTTTCTATCTTGTAGCCACGTCCAGTCGATATTATTGAGATTAGGAAGGATATCTTGTACATTACTTAAGGAGCTGAATACTGTTGTAGTGAATACTCTTATTTTAGTTTCAAGATAAATGTTAATTTTACCGTCTTGAATTTCGGAATAGCTATAAATTCATTTTAAATTAGTTACCCCTCATAATTCAATTGTGAACCACATTAATACTAATTTTATGTATATTGTATTATTTTATTGTATGTAAACAATTAATTATAATCACAATTGTCAGTTAATTATTTATATTCAAATAATTATTTTAATCTAATACCATGTCCATTTTACAAATAAAAAAAAGAAATCCAAGGGTTATATTTTCCACCTTTGGTACTGTCGCAGTTTCGCCTAACGGACTCAATACGGCTAGTGAGATAATCACTGGTTGGCACTTAACCAGCGGCAGTGCTTATGGCTACATCATCCAGGTTAACCTATACCGGATAGATGCGCTACGGTCCCAAGCCGTAGCTTGCCTAGGCCGACGACGACGACGTAAACCAACAATTGGTGACTCCGGAGTTGGATTCCCCCCTTTTACCCGAACGACTAGGATTAGACTGTAACGTCGTTCGTGCCCATCACCCCCTTCACCCGAGCGACTAGGACCAGACTGTAACGTCGTTCGTGCCCATCACCCCCTTCACCCGAGCGACTAGGACCAGACTGTAATGTCGCTCGTGCCCTCTGCCCCTCACCCCTGCCCGTGCGCTCTGTGCCTGCGCTCGTCTCAACCTCCACTCCTTCGTTGGTAACTTGTCGTCTTGCTTGTACGTCAGCAAGCATAGGAGAAGATGCCTGACGACGCTGGTGCCATCTCCCACTTGAGCGTAAAGCTCCCCGTCTTCTGGCCGGGCGATCCATTTATTTGGTTCCACCAAGTGGAATCACAATTCAACTTGGGAAGGATCACCGCTAGCAGGACGAAATACGATCATGTTTTGTCCTCTCTACCAGCGAGCATCATCTCTGAAGTCCGTGACATCATCGTGTCTACTTCCACGAGTGAGGAACCATACAACGATCTGAAGTCTGCCATCCTGTGCCGCACCACTGTCTCCGAGCGTGAGAAACTACATCAGTTAATCTCAAAAGAAGAACTTGGAGACCGTAAGCCCACTCAAATGCTGAGGGCTATGCAGTGCGCTCTAGGCGAACGCGCACAAACCTTCGATAAGGACATCTTTAGACAGTTGTTCTTGCAGAAACTTCCTCCATCAGCTCAGCGTGTCTTGGCCACTATGGATCCTGCTACTCCAGTTGATAAACTAGCAGAAACTGCCGACAAAGTAGTGGAGATTGACACAGCTCCGGTCAACAACGTGAACACACAATCGGAACTGGAGTTGAAAGTGAAAGAGTTAAGTCAACAACTCAACCACGTTTGTTCTCTGCTACAAAATCAACGGCAAAGAAGCCATTCTCGGTCAAGATTTACGAAGAGGCATCGTTCGAGTTCCGGGAAGATCTGCTTCTACCACTCGAAATTTGGAAAGAAGGCTAGGAAGTGCATCTCCCCTTGCAATTTTTCGTCGGAAAACCCCAGCAGCGAGTCCTAATGGCGTCTAGTACTCGCACTGCCAACCTGTTATTCATAAAGGACAGGAACTCTGGTGTCAATTTCTTGGTCGATACCGGAGCGTCAGTCAGTGTATTCCCTCAAAAATCTGGTCATAAGCACTCGGAATCTCCGCCTCTATACGCTGCTAACGGTTCACGCATACCCACGTACGGTACTCAGTCGCGTGAACTAAACTTGGGCCTTCACCGATCCTTCAAGTGGATTTTCATCTGTGCTCAAGTGCAGCATCCCATAATCGGCGCTGACTTCCTCCAGCATTTCAAACTCCTGGTGGATCTTGACAAGCGACGCTTATGCGACCAGGCCACACTGCTTTCTGTTCTTGCCAAACAGGTTGCCCTTCCGGACGCCTCGAACTCTGCACTTTCCCTCGTTCCCCCTAATTCCATGTACCAGTGCCTTTTCCAGCGATATCCAGGAATTCTTCAACCGATGCAGATGGGTGATACCATTAAGCACACCATTACCCATCACATTACAACAAAAGGTCCCCCTGTGTTTGCAAAACCCAGACGTCTTGCCCCGGACAAACTGAAAGCTGCCAAATCGGAATTCCAGCTTATGATGGATCTTGGGATAATAAGACCTTCCAAAAGCAGTTGGTCCTCTCCCCTACACCTGGTCCAGAAGAAGTCAGGAGACTGGAGACCATGTGGGGATTACCGGTTTTTGAATTCGACAACCATCCCGGACCGATATCCGGTACCAAATGTCCAAGACTTTACTTCTCTTCTCCACGGCAAATCTATCTTCAGTAAAATAGATCTCGTTAAGGCTTTCCACCACATTCCCGTAGAGCCTTCGGATATTCCCAAGACTGCAGTTTGTACACCATTTGGGTTATTCGAATTTTTGAAGATGCCGTTCGAGCTACGGAATGCTGCGCAAACCTTTCAGAGGTTTATAGATGAGGTCACCAGAGGCTTAGACTTTGTTTATGCCTACATCGATGATTTGCTTGTGGCCAGCTCAACGGAAGAGGAACATAAGGAACATCTTTCACTCCTCTTTCAACGCTTAGAACAATACGGTGTTACTATTAATGCATCTAAGTGTGTGTTTGCACAGCCAACCTTGGAATTTCTTGGTCACACGATTTCGCAGCACGGAATTACCCCCCTTCAGGACAAGTGTGAAATGATAAAAAATTACCCTATGCCAAATAATCAGCGTGAGTTACGTCGGTTTCTAGGTTTGGTAAATTATTACCACAAGTTCATTAAAAACTGTGCTAGTGTTCTTGCTCCTCTACACGCTATGATCACACACAAACGCAAGGTAACGAAATTGTTATGGTGTAGCGATAGTTTACAGGCGTTCGACAATGCCAAAAATGCTATCAATAGTGCATTGTCTCTGTCATTTCCTATCAGTGATGCCCCCCTAACTCTGACGGTCGATGCATCAGATGTTGCGATCGGTGGTGTGTTGGAACAAACCATTAACGGTCAACAAGCACCCATCGCGTTTTACTCGAAAAAGCTGCAGCCAGCCCAAACGCGTTATAGTGCTTTCGGACGTGAACTTCTTGCTATTTACTTAAACGTGAAGTATTTTCAACATTTCCTTGAAGGCCGAGAGTTTTGTGTTTTTACCGACCACAAACCTTTGATCACTGTCTTCAATAAAAACAGCTGTAACCACTCTCCCAGAGTCATCAGGCAACTCGATTATATCTCGCAATTTACCACAGATATCCGCCACATCAAAGGTGTCTTGAACACTCCAGCGGATGCACTTTCAAGAATAGAGATTACTTCTGTTACCCTCAGCTCTACACTGTGGAATGCTATTGCACAGGATCAAGATAAGGATACGGAACTACAAGACCTGCTCAGAGAAGACTCCACTCACTCACTTTCCCTCAAGAAAATGAGTATGCCAGGATTGTCTGTGCCCCTCTATTGCGACGTATCAACAGCTGCTATTCGCCCTTATGTCCCTCCATGTCACAGAAAAGCAGTCTTCATGGATCTTCATAAGCCCTCCCATCCTGGTATCCGTGCTTCGCAACACCTGGTTACCTCTCGCTTTGTTTGGCCCTCGATGCGGAAGGATGTCAAACATTGGACCAAAACGTGCCTTGCCTGCCAGCGTGCCAAAGTCCAAAGGCACACCAGGTCCCCCTTTGACGCATTCCCGCCCCCATCCCAGCGATTTGAGGTAATTCATGTAGACATTGTTGGCCCTCTTCCAGTGATTCAAGGCCAACGTTATCTGCTCACCTGTCTCGACCGCTTTTCCAGATGGCCTGAAGCCATCCCACTTCCTGATATCCAAGCGGACACTGTTGCAAGAGCCTTTCTTCATGGATGGGTATCAAGATTTGGATTGCCGACAAAAGTCATCACTGACCAAGGTCGCCAATTTGAGTCTTCGCTTTGGAAGAAGTTTACCAGCTTGTTGGGTACAGTACATGCGCATACCTGTGCGTATCATCCGCAAGCTAACGGCCTCGTCGAACGCTTCCATCGCCAGCTGAAGTCATCCCTTATGTGTCACGAAGACTCCCATTGGATGGATAAGCTTCCACTCGTTTTGCTTGGTATTCGCTCTGCATTTAAGAGTGATCTGAAGACTACAGCGGCTGAACTAGTCTATGGAACAACACTGCGGCTACCAGGTGGCTACTTCACTGCAGGGGATAAGTCATGCGATCCTACGGAATTCGCTCAAACACTTTCCTCTCACATGCAGTCCCTTCAGCCTGTTCCCCCTCGATTGACTAGCCAACAGAACATCTTTGTTTCCCCAGCCCTCCAGTCTTGCACCCACGTTTTCGTTCGTGTACCTCTCCCAAAACGGCCTCTCCAATGTCCATATGACGGGCCCTATGAAGTTCTCCGACGTACGCGCAAATCATTTCTCATCCAGCGCGGTTCCAAGGTCGACAAGGTTTCTATCGATCGTCTTAAGCCTGCGTTTTTGGAATCAACCTTAAGTGAGGTACATGTAGCTACCAAAAAGGTCCCGGGGAAATCTGTGTCGTTCGGAACTCTCTGAACTTCCTCTCTGGTGGGGGAGTGTGTAGTGAATACTCTTATTTTAGTTTCAAGATAAATGTTAATTTTACCGTCTTGAATTTCGGAATAGCTATAAATTCATTTTAAATTAGTTACCCCTCATAATTCAATTGTGAACCACATTAATACTAATTTTATGTATATTGTATTATTTTATTGTATGTAAACATAATTAATTATATATCACAATTGTCAGTTAATTATTTATATTCAAATAATTATTTTAATCTAATACCATGTCCATTTTACAAATAAAAAAAAGAAATCCAAGGGTTATATTTTCCACCTTTGGTACTGTCGCAGTTTCGCCTAACGGACTCAATACGGGTAGTGAGATAATCACTGGTTGGCACTTAACCAGCGGCAGTGCTTATGGCTACATCATCCAGGTTAACCTATACCGGATAGATGCGCTACGGTCCCAAGCCGTAGCTTGCCTAGGCCGACGACGACGACGTAAACCAACACTGTCTTCAATAACTTTCTGAGTCCCATGCGAATTATTTACATGTATATTATGTAAGAATAATAAAGTTGTATATGTAGGAAGTTATTGTGTATCTGGTTTCATGGACATACAAAGGATGTGTAAAAAAATGCTTATTTTTCAGTATTTGAAGCCGTATAATTTGCCCTCGTAACTGTCTCGGGAAGGAAGGAAATGCTGTCCCAGACAACGTAAATTTGCAAAATTTGTAGGGGAGCATGCCCCCGGCACCCCTAGAGGTGGCGCCTGTGTCGGTGGGAAACACTTGTGCCCCCCCCCGTATTTGGAAGTGCACCCTTACTTAATTGATCCTGTGGACGCCCCTGGTAATAGTGCAGGTTTTCAAGTGAGTTTCATTTCAAGTAATATAATGTTCGGTTTGAGAAATGGATTTCACTACAAATGTATATTATCTGAAGGAAATTGGAAATTAATTGAATTTCTAGAAATTGGTGTCATGTTCTTGGAATACAGGGTGTCTCAAAAGTCACTATCTATTTCGGTGACATTAGATGTTTTTTTAAAAAATGCTATGCTGGCATAAAGATATGTACTTCTGGTGCAAATTTGTGTATTTAAAAAAAGTTAATTGGTTTATTATCTTGACATGCTTGAACAATTCGAACCTCAACTTCTTACAGATGGCATTCTTGACACAGTAGTTTTTCAGCAGGATGGAGCACCGTGCCATTATGCAATAATTGTACGTGATTATCTTGACAGACGCTTCCCCGGTCGCTGGATTGGTCGTGGAGGAACACAACCATGGGCAGCACGTTCACCCGATTTAACACCATTAGATTTTTTCGCCTGGGGTTTCATTAAGTCTAAGGTGTACACTGGTAGAAGAATTAGTGATGTAGCCGAACTTCGAAATCGTATTACCGATGCAGTTCAGAAAATAACACCTCAAATGCTGGAAAGTGTGTTCCGGGAAACAACTTATCGCTTTGAGCTCTGTAGAGATACTGATGGTCGCCATGTGGAGACAGATAAATAAATAGCACTAATTCTTTGTGGCACTTACTTTGAAATAAATATATTTTTCATGTCTTAAACCAGTTTTTCGTAATTCCCATTATTTTTCAAAATAGATAGTGACTTTTGAGACACCCTGTATAACATCATTTGTTTGAAGAAATGTTTACTCTAAAACATTGTACACATATCCCGCCTCATTCGGGAGATTTGATGAAGGAGAAAGTTGCTTTCTACCTTTATCCTACCCTCATAGCCTTATCTATTTATTTATCTATCCATCTACACAGGTTGATTCATAAATGTGTTTCATAAATGGCAGGGTGTAACTCCGGTGTATTCTTGAGACAAAAGTAAAGAAAAAGATCATATAACCATAGGTCGAGAAACCCGTAGGTGGAAGTATTCGCCGTTTTAAACCGACCAGCCAGCTTCTCTCTCTCTCTCTCTCTCTCCTCGTTAGTGAGGGGCTCTTCAACTCCCGACAGCCCTGGCTGTTCGGGAAACGGGTCGTGCTAGGGGGCGGTCAGAATAGGGGAGGCTCCCTCCGTGCAATGCTTTTTAATGCTAGGTCGATCAGGAACAAGTTTGGCGAGCTACGGGCGCTCTTAGCATCAGAATACCAGGATATCGTTGCTATCACCGAGTCCTGGATTCATACTGATCGTAGGGACTACGTTGGGGAGTTCGAAATTCCTGGGTATAGAATGTTTCGCAAAGACCGCACCCGTGGGGAGGGGGGTGGGGTACTAATATACGTCAGGGACACGTTGAGTCCGGTTGACTGCCAGTTCCGGTCGGAACGGGAACTGCTTGGCGTCGATCTGAACGTGGGAGGGACGAACTATAGGTTAATCTTGGTGTACAGACCTCCGCATCTCCTCCTCGAGGAGGATACAGCCCTGTACACCGAACTCAGTAGCCTGCTAGGGGATAGGGTGTGTGTAGTTTTAGGAGACTTCAACTGTCGCGGCATAAAGTGGGAAAACAGGCCTGCCGATCCTGAAGGGAGGAGGCTAGTTGACTTTGCTGATGAGAACTTCCTCTCTCAGTGGGTCAACGAGCCTACACGAGGCGAAAGCGTTCTAGACTTAGTATTCACGACCGAAGACAATCTCGTCACTGGCCTCACCGTTGACGAATCATTGGGCGGGAGTGATCACGGTCTTATTAGGTTTCGTGTGTGAGTCCCTCGGGTGAAACGTAGTAACTCGAGAGGCAGTAAGCTCGATCTCCGGCGGGCGAACTTTGTTAGCCTCAGGGATAGCGTAGGAGAGATGGGGTTAGAGGTTGGCGGTGATGTTGAGGGAGTGTGGAGTGCATTCCGGGACGAGTTTATGGTGCTGCAGTCTGCTGCCATACCCTCAAAACCGGTCACCCCTGCTTCAACGCAGCCTAAGTGGTTCAATCGTGACATCGCTTCGGCTATCCGAAATAGGAAAGTAGCGTATAGGAGGGCAAAGGCCAATCGTTCCCACGAGAACACTGAAGCGTATGTCCGCCTGTGTAGGGAAGTGAAGGCGAAGGTTAGGGCAGCGAAACGTAACGAAGAACTACGGGTGGCAAGCCTCTGCAAGGGGAACCCTAAGGAATTCTTCAGTTATGTTAATAGTAGAAAGCCCATTAGAAGCATGATAGGACCGTTAAAGGACGGAAGCGGTGTTCTGCGGACCTCCGACGCGGACATCGCTAATGTGCTTAATGAGTACTTTACGGGAGTGTTCACCAGGGAGGATACCCGCGTCATCGCCGAGCCAGCGTGAGGCACGAAGGTGCTGGCCTGGATAGTGTTAGATGTACCGCGACAGTCGTTGCCGATAGAATAGACAAACTGAGCGCGTTTAAGGCTCCTGGGCCAGACCAGTTTCTCCCCAGAGTGTTGCGAGAAGTGCGCGACCAGGTGGCTCCCCACCTGGCTACAGTCTTCAACAAATCGTTGGAGATGGGCCAGGTGCCTGGTGACTGGAGGGAAGCCAACGTGACCCCTATCTTTAAGAAAGGCGATCACGAAAGTCCAGGGAACTATCGTCCCATTAGTCTCACTTCAGTTGTAGGTAAATTATTAGAAGGGATAATAGCTGATAGGATCGTTGACCATTTGGATTCCTACAAGCTGCTTGGGGACTCCCAACATGGGTTTAGACGGCATAGGTCGTGTCTCACCAACTTGCTCGAGTTTTTCCACGTCATGTTGAGTGAGTACGATAAGAGTAGGGCGATTGATATACTTTATCTCGACTTTCAGAAAGCCTTTGATAAGGTACCTCACCGCCGGCTAATGGCGAAAGTGCGCACGCTGGGTATTGGTGGGGAAATAGGTAGGTGGGTTGAAAACTGGCTGAGGAATAGGCGGCAGAGGGTGGTAATTAAAGGGGCTAGTTCGGGTTGGGCCTCGGTCACTAGTGGGGTTCCTCAGGGTTCCGTTTTGGGGTCACTGTTGTTTATCATTTACATAAATGATATCGACGGTGGCATCGTCAGTCGGATCGACAAATTCGCTGATGACACCAAGATTGGGGCCAATGTTGGGACGCCCGAAGCGATCGAGGAACTGCGTGCGGACCTAGGTAGGATAGGAGAGTGGTCCGAAAAATGGCAAATGCCGTTTAACTTGGGTAAATGCAAAGTGATGCACATTGGCTACGCCAATCCCAAGTCGGACTACTCGATGTTGGGTAGTGATATCGAGGTGACTGATTTAGAAAAGGACTTGGGTGTGCTAATTAGCAGCGACCTTAAGTTTACGAAACAGTGTGTAGAGGTGGAAAAGAAATCCCAGAAACTATTGGGTTATATCAGGAGGCAATTTCAGTTTCGGAACAAGGAGATTGTGCTCTCACTGTACAATTCCCTTGTTCGGCCGCACCTGGAGTATGCTGTGCAGTTCTGGTCGCCCACCCTCAGGAAAGATATTGAGAGGCTGGAGCGAGTGCAGGCGAGGGCCACAAAGTTAATCCCCTCCGTTAGGCATATGGGCTACAATCGACGGTTACGCGCCCTGAACTTGTTTTCGCTCGAAACTCGGAGGCTGCGCGGTCAACTGATCGAGGTTTTCAAGCTCTTAGGCGGGTTCAACGATGTCGATTTTAGAAGTATGTTTAGTTAAAATGATAACCCAACTCGCAACAATGGTTGGAAGTTGGATTTGAAACGGTTTAGGACTAGTGTGTGTGGGAATTACTTTACGTATAAGATCTGTGACACATGGAACAGGTTACCTTCGGAAGTTGTGAACAGTTCCTCTGTGGATCAGTTCAAGAAAAGGGTAGACGAAATCTTGCACACTATTTGAGTGTGTAAAGACATTTAGGACCTCAGTTTGCGGAAATTTCTTTTCCTATAAAATAGTTAATATCTGGAACCAACTTCCCTCAGAGGATGTTTCCAGTCAAAGTGTAAATGTGTTTAAAAATAGGCTAGACAAAGTACTGAATACTCTCATAGTTTAAGACTAAAGCATAAGAAAACTCTGCAGGAGATCGCTTGCACGGTGTCTCTGTGAGCAAGCTAAATATAGAGCTATTTATATATTCTCCACTTTCCTGTTAAATTTCCTTGGCTACTTTTCCAGGGTCAAGGTATTTTCTTCAACCTTTTTCCGTACCTGCCTCTGGCAGGGAGGGAGCGGAGGGTGGGGAGAGAGACTTCTACTTTTCTATCCAGTTTTCTACTACTGCTAGGATAGTTGAAAGAAAAATAAACTTTTACAAAATTTTCCCTGGCACCCGTTGCCATTGGTACCTCCTCGGTATGGGCCGCAAGGCCTTTTGAGGTACTTCTTTTCCTTGTAACTCCTTGTAACTCTCTCTCTCTCTCCCGATAGAATAGACAAACTATACGTAATTGAAACTCGTCGTGATTAGATCCTAAATAAAAAAAAAACCAGGATCGGACTTCCTAATTGAATTTTCATGAGCGAAAAGATTCTCTGTAATGAATAATTTCGAGTACATAAATGTATAATGCAAAATCTATGCAGGTTTTTTTGTTTAAATCTTAAAGTACAAAATGCACACGTCTGTTTTGTGGTTTGTATAAAATTTAGCATCTTATGTAAAGTTCAATACGCTTAAAATAATTTTTTTGGGAAAAAAGTTTGCCTAAAAATGTTTTACACCCTCAAATAGTGTGCAAGATTTGGTCTAACCTTTTCTTAAAATGATCCACACAGGAACTGTTCACAACTTCTGAAGGTAACCTGTTCCACGTGTCACAGATCTTATACGTAAAGTAATTCCCACACACACTAGTCCTAAACCGTTTCAAATCCAACTTCCAACCATTGTTGCGAGTTGGGTTATCATTTAAACTAAACATGCTTCTAAAATCGACATCGTTGAACCCGCGTAAGAGCTTGAAAACCTCGATCAGTTGACCGCGCAGCCTCCGAGTTTCCAGCGAAAACAAGTTCAGGGCGCGTAACCGTCGATTGTAGCCCATATGCCTAACGGAAGGGATTAACTTTGTGGCCCTCGCCTGCACTCGCTCCAGCCTCTCAATATCTTTCCTGAGGGTGGGCGACCAGAACTGCACAGCATACTCCAGGTGCGGCCGAACCAGGGAATTGTACAGTGAGAGCACAATCTCCTTGTTCCGAAACTGAAATTGCCTCCTGATATAACCCAACAGCTTCTGGGCTTTCTTTTCCACCTCTACGCACTGTTTGTAAACTTAAGGTCGCTGCTAATTAGCACACCCAAGTCCTTTTCCAAATCAGTCGCCTCGATATTACTCCCCAACATCGAGTAGTCCGACTTGGGATTGGCGTAGCCAATGTGCATCACTTTGCATTTACCCAAGTTAAACGGCATTTGCCATTTTTCGGACCACTCTCCTATCCTACCTAGGTCCGCACGCAGTTCCTCGATCGCTTCGGGCGTCCCAACATTGGCCCCAAGCTTGGTGTCATCAGCGAATTTGGCGATCCGACTGACGATGCCACCGTCGATATCATTTATGTAAATGATAAACAACAGTGGCCCCAAAACGGAACCCTGAGGAACCCCACTAGTGACCGAGGCCCAACCCGAACTAACCCCTTTAATTACAACCCTCTGCCGCCTATTCTTCAGCCAGTTTTCAATCCACCTACCTATTTCCCCACCGATACCCAGCGCGCGCACTTTCGCCATTAGCCGGCGGTGAGGTACCTTATCAAAGGCTTTCTGAAAGTCGAGATAAAGTATATCAATCGCCCTACTCTTATCACTCACTCAACATGACGTGGAAAAACTCGAGCAAGTTGGTGAGACACGACCTATGCCGTCTAAACCCATGTTGGGAGTCCCCAAGCAGCTTGTAGGAATCCAAATGGTCAACGATCCTATCCGCTATTATCCCCTCTAATAATTTACCTACAACTGAAGTGAGACTAATGGGACGATAGTTCCCTGGACTTTCGTGATCCCCTTTCTTAAAGATAGGGGTCACGTTGGCTTCCCTCCAGTCACCAGGCACCTGGCCCGTCTCCAACGATTTGTTGAAGACTGTAGCCAGGTGGGGAGGGTCGCGCACCTCCCGCAACACTCTGGGGAGAAACTGGTCTGGCCCAGGAGCCTTAAACGCGCTCAGTTTGTCTATTCTATCGGCAACGACTGTCGCGGTACATCGAACACTATCCAGGCCAGCACCTTCGTGCCTCACGCCTGGCTCGGGGATGACGGATGTCCTCCCTGGTGAACACTCCCGCAAAGTACTCATTAAGCACATTGGATGTCCGTCGGAGGTCCGCAGAACGCCGCTTCGTCCTTTAACGGACCTATCATGCTTCTAATGGGCTTTCTACTATTAACATAACTGAAGAACTCCTTAGGGTTCCCCTTGCAGAGGCTTGCCACCCGTAGTTCTTCGTTACGTTTCGCTAGCCTAACCTTCGCCTTCACTTCCCTACACAGGCGGACATACGCTTCAGTGTTCTCATGGGAACGATTGGCCTTCGCCCTCCTATACGCTACTTTCCTATTTCGGATAGCCGAAGCGATGTCACGATTGAACCACTTAGGCTGCGTTGAAGCAGGGGTGACCGGTTTTGAGGGTATGGCAGCAGACTGCAGCACCATAAACTCGTCCCGGAATGCACTCCACACTCCCTCAACATCGCCGCCGACCTCTAACCCCATCTCACCTACGCTATCCCTGAGGCTAACAAAGTCCGCCCGCCGGAGATCGAGCTTACTGCCTCTCGAGTTACTACGCTTCACCCGAGGGACGCACACACGGAACCTAATAGACCGTGATCACTCCCGCCCAACGATTCGTCAACGGTGAGGCCAGTGACGAGGTTGTCTTCGGTCGTGAATACTAAGTCTAGAACGCTTTCGCCTCGTGTAGGCTCATTGACCCACTGAGTGAGGAAGTTCTCATCAGCAAAGTCAACTAGCCTCCTCCCTTCAGCATCAGCAGTCCTGTCTTCCCACTTTATGCCGCGACAGTTGAAGTCTCCTAAAACTACACACACCCTATCCCCTAGCAGGCTACTGAGTTCGGTGTACAGGGCTGTATCCTCCTCGAGGAGGAGATGCGGAGGTCTGTACACCAAGATTAACCTATAGTTCGTCCCTCCCACGTTCAGATCGACGCCAAGCAGCTCCCGTTCCGACCGGAACTGGCAGTCAACCGGACTCAACGTGTCCCTGACGTATATTAGTACCCCCCCCCTCCCCACGGGTGCGGTCTTTGCGAAACATTCTATACCCGGGAATTTCGAACTCCCCAACGTAGTCCCTACGATCAGTATGAATCCAGGACTCGGTGATAGCAACGATATCCTGGTATTCTGATGCTAAGAGCGCCCGTAGCTCGCAAAACTTGTTCCTAATCGACCTAGCATTAAAAAGCATTGCACGGAGGGAGCCTTCCCTATTCTGACCGCCCCCTAGCACGACCCGTTTCCCGAACAGCCAGGGCTGTCGGGAGTTGAAGAGCCCCTCACTAACGAGGGGCAACTTCCGCAGGAGCCTGAGCCCCCTCCAACGTGGAAGGAGGGTCACCCACCTGGACGCACCCTTCAGTTGAAGGTACGTCCGCCACCGGCTCATCATCATCCTCTCCCCGGTGGGGGCCCATCATCTCCCCGGACTCGACCTCACCATACGTATAGGTGCCGGTCAGCAGCGTGCCTAGCACACCTTTACCCTTGACATTGAGGTGGACACCATCCCTCTGATAAGGTCCCACCTACCCGAAAACGCGTCGAACGGGTCAACAAACCTCACGCCCAGTGGGACGCACAAGTCTTGCACCCTCTCGTTGATGCCAATGACCTTACTGAGCGCGTGGTCACTGGCATTCATCCGCGGTAAAATACCCATCAACATTCCCCTGTCTTAAGTTTTAGATCATCCGCAAGAGACATGATCTCGGTGATGATCCCTTCCGTTGAACCTACCCTACCGCCTTTGAGGAACAGTCGTTGCCACCAGCATGGACAACGATCGCAGTCCTCCGACTAGCCACGCGCACCTTCTAATTCCTTCCTTATGTGCGCCGTTCCCCGACCGGTAAGCACCTTACCTTCCTCCTGTCTCGGTTTGCAGAAGCAAAGTACTTCTCCTGGCCCCTATCTGCGAGTCCCCAATTAAAACGGTGTCTTCCTCCTTCGCGCACAGGAGACTAAAGCGGTTGGAGGTCCTGACAGGGGCAACTGGGGTCTCGGCTTCGGCTTCGCAGCCTTCTTGCCCGAGACCTTTCGACCCGTCGCCACCCATAGACTCGGCGCACTTACACCACCCGACCCACCCCGACCGGCAGCTACATCCTTCGGTTCTTTGGGCATCAGTAGGCCCCTTCCCACCCTTTTTCTTTATCGGCCCCTTCCCACCCTTCTCTATCGGCCCCTTCTTTACGCCCTCCACCTTACGCCGCGGTTCCATGCATTCCACGTGGGTCGCTGGCGATTCCTGACACTGATTTAGACCCTGGCCCCGGTTGCACCTCTACCCTTTCTCCGCGGTCCCGAGCTCTGTCCATTCCATCGCTGGACCGCCTTTCCACGGCAGCTATCCTATCCTGAATGAGCTCCGGGTTGGAGGGCGGCGCCCTCGTCAGTGACCGCCGCACCTCCAACAGCCGATCTGGACGACTCGAGCCGCCGGACCCTCTCCTCCAGCTTCTCGTAAAACTGCATGAGTTCGCAAAAGCGGCACATGCTGGAGTGGTTGATCTTCTCGAAGCAGGCTTCTTTGAAGTTCGTCACCCACTGGTTTACTTCACACCTCGCACATTCAGCCTTCAGTTTCTGCGGTCCAGTCATTGTAACTTTTTTTTTTTTTTCGAATTCTGAATACTCTGAATAAGATAAAGCGTTCTAGCAATGAAAACTATCAAAAACGTTCTGACCAGTATATAAAAAAGGAGGGGGGGGTGAATTCTTCCCGCGCGTAGACGCATCCACCTATTTGCAAGTGACGTTCATCCCTTCCAGAAGACTACACCTCTCGCTGCTGCCGCACCGACCAAAGGTCTCCCCAGGGCCGGACAGTCCCAAACGTGTCGCAGCTACCAACTGACAAACACTCGCGACGCAGGCGTCACGGATTTCCCGCAGGAGCGACAGCGAGATGCAGCCCCTTACTAAGTCTTACTAGTCACTCACAAGCGGCCAGACTCTTAGAATCCAGTGTTCAAGGGATATCCCACCAGACCCAGAGGCTACGCCCGAGACTTTACGCTGGCCTGGCAGCCAGCTGGGCAGTAAAGCTCTCTCACCTCAGAGCAGTACAGCCAAGCACCATCAATTGGTCACCAAAGAACGGTCGCAGGGGGCTGGTCAGGCCATTACGCGTTAGGAATGGGCTTAACGGGGCACTAGCCACACTCCATTCATCGCGCCCCTACGCCTGGGACCCCTCCATCCCAGTCTCTCACAACCTACGAGCGTTAAATGGTGTTATTTATAGAGGTTCCAAAGCCTCTCTTCCCACGCATGAGGTAGCAGTAGGGTCCTAATAGTAAAAGAGAGAAAAAGACTTAATACTAAGAAGTTTTTTTTTTTTTGCAGTCAGAGGAACATCCTTAACGTAAGCTAAAAGGACAGAGTAGGGATGGGATGGGGTCCTAGTAACCCACGGGACAGGATTGTGCAACATACTTCACCCGCCCTACCGAAAGAGAGAGAGAACCTAAAGGAACTGGCAGCCAATTTCTTTAGAATCCCACGACTCGGGACCGGAGGGCTGTCACACCCCAAGTATAAAGTTTACAACATCCAGAAGAAATGTGCATAAGAGAGAGGAGAGAGAGAGAGAGAGAGAGAGAGGAGGGAGAGAGAGAGAGAGAGAGAGAGGAGAGAGAGTTACAAGGAGTTACAAGGAAAAGAAGTACCTCAAAAGGCCTTGCGGCCCATACCGAGGAGGTACCAATGGCAACGGGTGCCAGGGAAAATTTTGCAAAAGTTTATTTTTCTTTCAACTATCCTAGCAGTAGTAGAAAACTGGATAGAAAAGTAGAAGGCTCTCTCCCCACCCTCCGCTCCCTCCCTGCCAGAGGCAGGTACGGAAAAAGGTTGAAGAAAATACCTTGACCCTGGAAAAGTAGCCAAGGAAATTTTACAGGAAAGTGGAGAATATATAAATAGCTCTATATTTAGCTTGCTCACAGAGACACCGAGCAAGCGAACTCCTGCAGAGTTTTCTGAGGTTTTAATCTTAAACTATGAGTGTTTTCAGTACTTTGTCTAGCCTATTTTTAAACAGATTTACACTTTGACTGGAAACAACCTCTGAGGGAAGTTGGTTCCAGATATTAACTATTTTATAGGAAAAGAAATTTCCGCAGACTGAGGTCCTAAATGTCTTTACACACTCAAATAGTGTGCAAGATTTCGTCTAACCTTTTCTTGAACTGATCCACAGAGGAACTGTTCACAACTTCCGAAGGTAACCTGTTCCATGTGTCACAGATCTTATACGTAAAGTAATTCCCACACACTAGTCCTAAACCGTTTCAAATCCAACTTCCAACCATTGTTGCGAGTTGGGTTATCATTTAAACTAAACATACTTCTAAAATCGACATCGTTGAACCCTCGTAAGAGCTTGAAAACCTCGATCAGTTGACCGCGCAGCCTCCGAGTTTCAAGCGAAAACAAGTTCAGGGCGCGTAACCGTCGATTGTAGCCCATATGCCTAACGGAAGGGATTAACTTTGTGGCCCTCGCCTGCACTCGCTCCAGCCTCTCAATATCTTTCCTGAGGGTGGGCGACCAGAACTGCACAGCATACTCCAGGTACGGCCGAACAAGGGAATTGTACAGTGAGAGCACAATCTCCTTGTTCCGAAACTGAAATTGCCTCCTGATATAACCCAATAGTTTCTGGGCTTTCTTTTCCACCTCTACACACTGTTTCGTAAACTTAAGGTCGCTGCTAATTAGCACACCCAAGTCCTTTTCTAAATCAGTCACCTCGATATTACTGCCCAACATCGAGTAGTCCGACTTGGGATTGGCGTAGCCAATGTGCATCACTTTGCATTTACCCAAGTTAAACGGCATTTGCCATTTTTCGGACCACTCTCCTATCCTACCTAGGTCCGCACGCAGTTCCTCGATCGCTTCGGGCGTCCCAACATTGGCCCCAAGCTTGGTGTCATCAGCGAATTTGGCGATCCGACTGACGATGCCACCGTCGATATCATTTATGTAAATGGTAAACAACAGTGGCCCCAAAACGGAACCCTGAGGAACCCCACTAGTGACCGAGGCCCAACCCGAACTAGCCCCTTTAATTACCACCCTCTGCCGCCTATTCCTCAGCCAGTTTTCAATCCACCTACCTATTTCCCCACCGATACCCAGCGCGCGCACTTTCGCCATTAGCCGGCGGTGAGGTACCTTATCAAAGGCTTTCTGAAAGTCGAGATAAAGTATATCAATCGCCCTACTCTTATCGTACTCACTCAACATGACGTGGAAAAACTCGAGCAAGTTGGTGAGACACGACCTATGCCGTCTAAACCCATGTTGGGAGTCCCCAAGCAGCTTGTAGGAATCCAAATGGTCAACGATTCTATCAGCTATTATCCTTTCTAATAATTTACCTACAACTGAAGTGAGACTAATAGGACGATAGTTCCCTGGACTTTCGTGATCCCCTTTCTTAAAGATAGGGGTCACGTTGGCCTCCCTCCAGTCACCAGGCACCTGGCCCATCACCAACGATTTGTTGAAGACTGTAGCCAGGTGGGGAGCCACCTGGTCGCGCACTTCTCGCAAAACACTGGGGAGAAACTGGTCTGGCCCAGGAGCCTTAAACGCGCTCAGTTTGTCTATTCTATGAGCAACGACTGTCGCGGTACATCTAACACTATCCAGGCCAGCACCTTCGTGCCTCACAGCTGGCTCGGGGATGACGCGGGTATCCTCCCTGGTGAACACTCCCGCAAAGTACTCATTAAGCACATTAGCGATGTCCGCGTCGGAGGTCCGCAGAACGCCGCTTCCGTCCTTTAAAGGACCTATCATGCTTCTAATGGGCTTTCTACTATTAACATAACTGAAGAACTCCTTAGGGTTCCCCTTGCAGAGGCTTGCCACCCGTAGTTCTTCGTTACGTTTCGCTAGCCTAACCTTCGCCTTCACTTCCCTACACAGGCGGACATACGCTTCAGTGTTCTCGTGGGAACGATTGGCCTTCGCCCTCCTATACGCTACTTTCCTATTTCGGATAGCCGAAGCGATGCCACGATTGAACCACTTAGGCTGCGTTGAAGCAGGGGTGACCGGTTTTGAGGGTATGGCAGCAGACTGCAGCACCATAAACTCATCCCGGAATGCACTCCACACTCCCTCAACATCGCCGCCAACCTCTAACCCCATCTCTCCTACGCTATCCCTGAGGCTAACAAAGTTCGCCCGCCGGAGATCGAGCTTACTGCCTCTCGAGTTACTACGCTTCACCCGAGGGACGCACACACGGAACCTAATAAGACCGTGATCACTCCCGCCCAACGATTCGTCAACGGTGAGGCCAGTGACGAGGTTGTCTTCGGTCGTGAATACTAAGTCTAGAACGCTTTCGCCTCGTGTAGGCTCGTTGACCCACTGAGTGAGGAAGTTCTCATCAGCAAAGTCAACTAGCCTCCTCCCTTCAGCATCGGCAGTCCTGTTTTCCCACTTTATGCCGCGACAGTTGAAGTCTCCTAAAACTACACACACCCTATCCCCTAGCAGGCTACTGAGTTCGGTGTACAGGGCTGTATCCTCCTCGAGGAGGAGATGCGGAGGTCTGTACACCAAGATTAACCTATAGTTCGTCCCTCCCACGTTCAGATCGACGCCAAGCAGCTCCCGTTCCGACCGGAACTGGCAGTCAACCGGACTCAACGTGTCTCTGACGTATATTAGTACCCCACCCCCCCCCCGGGTGCGGTCTTTGCGAAACATTCTATACCCGGGAATTTCGAACTCCCCAACGTAGTCCCTACGATCAGTATGAATCCAGGACTCGGTGATAGCAACGATATCCTGGTATTCTGATGCTAAGAGCGCCCGTAGCTCGCAAAACTTGTTCCTAATTGACCTAGCATTAAAAAGCATTGCACGGAGGGAGCCTTCCCTATTCTGACCGCCCCCTAGAGGAGAGGAGGGAGGGAGAGAGAGAGAGAGAGAGGGAGAGAGAGAGGGAGAGGGAGAGAGAGGGAGGGAGGGAGAGAGAGGAGAGAGAGGGAGAGAGAGAGAGGAGAGAGAGAGAGGGAGGAGAGAGAGAGAGAGAGGGAGAGAGAGGGAGAGAGAGAGAGAGGGAGGAGGGAGGGAGAGAGAGTTACAAGGAGTTACAAGGAAAAGAAGTACCTCAAAAGGCCTTGCGGCCCATACCGAGGAGGTACCAATGGCAACGGGTGCCAGGGAAAATTTTGTTTTTGTCTTTCAACTATCCTAGCAGTAGTAGAAAACTGGATAGAAAAGTAGAAGGCTCTCTCCCCACCCTCCGCTCCCTCCCTGCCAGAGGCAGGTACGGAAAAAGGTTGAAGAAAATACCTTGACCCTGGAAAAGTAGCCAAGGAAATTTTACAGGAAAGTGGAGAATATATAAATAGCTCTATATTTAGCTTGCTCACAGAGACACCGAGCAAGCGAACTCCTGCAGAGTTTTCTGAGGTTTTAATCTTAAACTATGAGTGTGTTCAGTACTTTGTCTAGCCTATTTTTAAACAGATTTACACTTTGACTGGAAACAACCTCTGAGGGAAGTTGGTTCCAGATATTAACTATTTTATAGGAAAAGAAATTTCCGCAGACTGAGGTCCTAAATGTCTTTACACACTCAAATAGTGTGCAAGATTTCGTCTAACCTTTTCTTGAACTGATCCACAGAGGAACTGTTCACAACTTCCGAAGGTAACCTGTTCCATGTGTCACAGATCTTATACGTAACGTAATTCCCACACACACTAGTCCTAAACCGTTTCAAATCCAACTTCCAACCATTGTTGCGAGTTGGGTTATCATTTAAACTAAACATACTTCTAAAATCGACATCGTTGAACCCTCGTAAGAGCTTGAAAACCTCGATCAGTTGACCGCGCAGCCTCCGAGTTTCAAGCGAAAACAAGTTCAGGGCGCGTAACCGTCGATTGTAGCCCATATGCCTAACGGAAGGGATCAACTTTGTGGCCCTCGCCTGCACTCGCTCCAGCCTCTCAATATCTTTCCTGAGGGTGGGCGACCAGAACTGCACAGCACACATACTCAGGTACGGCCGAACAAGGGAATTGTACAGTGAGAGCACAATCTCCTTGTTCCGAAACTGAAATTGCCTCCTGATATAACCCAATAGTTTCTGGGCTTTCTTTTCCACCTCTACACACTGTTTCGTAAACTTAAGGTCGCTGCTAATTAGCACACCCAAGTCCTTTTCTAAATCAGTCACCTCGATATTACTGCCCAACATCGAGTAGTCCGACTTGGGATTGGCGTAGCCAATGTGCATCACTTTGCATTTACCCAAGTTAAACGGCATTTGCCATTTTTCGGACCACTCTCCTATCCTACCTAGGTCCGCACGCAGTTCCTCGATCGCTTCGGGCGTCCCAACATTGGCCCCAAGCTTGGTGTCATCAGCGAATTTGGCGATCCGACTGACGATGCCACCGTCGATATCATTTATGTAAATGGTAAACAACAGTGGCCCCAAAACG
This sequence comes from Bathynomus jamesi, assembly GCA_023014485.1. Classification (NCBI taxonomy): domain Eukaryota; kingdom Metazoa; phylum Arthropoda; class Malacostraca; order Isopoda; family Cirolanidae; genus Bathynomus; species Bathynomus jamesi. The sequence goes on from JAJOZX010005294.1 coordinate 232,947, forward strand.
GAACCCTGAGGAACCCCACTAGTGACCGAGGCCCAACCCGAACTAGCCCCTTTAATTACCACCCTCTGCCGCCTATTCCTCAGCCAGTTTTCAATCCACCTACCTATTTCCCCACCGATACCCAGCGCGCGCACTTTCGCCATTAGCCGGCGGTGAGGTACCTTATCAAAGGCTTTCTGAAAGTCGAGATAAAGTATATCAATCGCCCTACTCTTATCGTACTCACTCAACATGACGTGGAAAAACTCGAGCAAGTTGGTGAGACACGACCTATGCCGTCTAAACCCATGTTGGGAGTCCCCAAGCAGCTTGTAGGAATCCAAATGGTCAACGATTCTATCAGCTATTATCCTTTCTAATAATTTACCTACAACTGAAGTGAGACTAATAGGACGATAGTTCCCTGGACTTTCGTGATCCCCTTTCTTAAAGATAGGGGAGAGAGAGAGAGAGGGAGAGAGAGAGAGAGAGAGGAGAGGGAGAGAGAGAGGGAGAGGAGAGAGAGAGGGGAGGAGGGGAGAGAGAGAGAGAGAGAGAGGGACGAGGAGGGAGGAGGGAGGAGGGAGAGAGTTACAAGAAAAGAAGTACCTCAAAAGGCCTTGCGGCCTACCGAGGAGGTACCAATGGCAACGGGTGCCAGGGAAAATTTGTAAAAGTTTATTTTTCTTTCAACTATCCTAGCAGTAGTAGAAAACTGGATAGAAAAGTAGAAGGCTCTCCCCACCCTCCGCTCCCTCCCTGCCAGAGGCAGGTACGGAAAAAGGTTGAAGAAAATACCTTGACCCTGGAAAAGTAGCCAAGGAAATTTTACAGGAAAGTGGAGAATATATAAATAGCTCTATATTTAGCTTGCTCACAGAGACCGAGCAAGCGAACTCCTGCAGAGTTTTCTGAGGTTTTAATCTTAAACTATGAGTGTGTTAGTACTTTGTCTAGCCTATTTTTAAACAGATTTACACTTTGACTGGAAACAACCTCTGAGGGAAGTTGGTTCCAGATATTAACTGTTTTATAGGAAAAGAAATTTCCGCAGACTGAGGTCCTAAATGTCTTTACACACTCAAATAGTGTGCAAGATTTCGTCTAACCTTTTCTTGAACTGATCCACAGAGGAACTGTTCACAACTTCCGAAGGTAACCTGTTCCATGTGTCACAGATCTTATACGTAAAGTAATTCCCACACACATAGTCCTAAACCGTTTCAAATCCAACTTCCAACCATTGTTGCGAGTTGGGTTATCATTTAAACTAAACATACTTCTAAAATCGACATCGTTGAACCCTCGTAAGAGCTTGAAAACCTCGATCAGTTGACCGCGCAGCCTCCGAGTTTCAAGCGAAAACAAGTTCAGGGCGCGTAACCGTCGATTGTAGCCCATATGCCTAACGGAAGGGATAACTTTGTGGCCCTCGCCTGCACTCGCTCCAGCCTCTCAATATCTTTCCTGAGGGTGGGCGACCAGAACTGCACAGCATACTCCAGGTACGGCCGAACAAGGGAATTGTACAGTGAGAGCACAATCTCCTTGTTCCGAAACTGAAATTGCCTCCTGATATAACCCAATAGTTTCTGGGCTTTCTTTTCCACCTCTACACACTGTTTCGTAAACTTAAGTCGCTGCTAATTAGCACACCCAAGTCCTTTTCTAAATCAGTCACCTCGATATTACTGCCCAACATCGAGTAGTCCGACTTGGGATTGGCGTAGCCAATGTGCATCACTTTGCATTTACCCAAGTTAAACGGCATTTGCCATTTTTCGGACCACTCTCCTATCCTACCTAGGTCCGCACGCAGTTCCTCGATCGCTTCGGGCGTCCCAACATTGGCCCCAAGCTTGGTGTCATCAGCGAATTTGGCGATCCGACTGACGATGCCACCGTCGATATCATTTATGTAAATGTAAACACAGTGGCCCCAAAACGGAACCCTGAGGAACCCCACTAGTGACCGAGGCCCAACCCGAACTAGCCCTTTAATTACCACCCTCTGCCGCCTATTCCTCAGCCAGTTTTCAATCCACCTACCTATTTCCCCACCGATACCCAGCGCGCGCACTTTCGCCATTAGCCGGCGGTGAGGTACCTTATCAAAGGCTTTCTGAAAGTCGAGATAAAGTATATCAATCGCCCTACTCTTATCGTACTCACTCAACATGACGTGGAAAAACTCGAGCAAGTTGGTGAGACACGACCTATGCCGTCTAAACCCATGTTGGGAGTCCCCAAGCAGCTTGTAGGAATCCAAATGGTCAACGATTCTATCAGCTATTATCCTTTCTAATAATTTACCTACAACTGAAGTGAGACTAATAGGACGATAGTTCCCTGGACTTTCGTGATCCCCTTTCTTAAAGATAGGGGTCACGTTGGCCTCCTCCAGTCACCAGGCACCTGGCCCATCTCCAACGATTTGTTGAAGACTGTAGCCAGGTGGGGAGCCACCTGGTCGCGCACTTCTCGCAAAACACTGGGGAGAAACTGGTCTGGCCCAGGAGCCTTAAACGCGCTCAGTTTGTCTATTCTATGAGCAACGACTGTCGCGGTACATCTAACACTATCCAGGCCAGCACCTTCGTGCCTCACAGCTGGCTCGGGGATGACGCGGGTATCCTCCCTGGTGAACACTCCCGCAAAGTACTCATTAAGCACATTAGCGATGTCCGCGTCGGAGGTCCGCAGAACGCCGCTTCCGTCCTTTAAGGACCTATCATGCTTCTAATGGGCTTTCTACTATTAACATAACTGAAGAACTCCTTAGGGTTCCCCTTGCAGAGGCTTGCCACCCGTAGTTCTTCGTTACGTTTCGCTAGCCTAACCTTCGCCTTCACTTCCCTACACAGGCGGACATACGCTTCAGTGTTCTCGTGGGAACGATTGGCCTTCGCCCTCCTATACGCTACTTTCCTATTTCGGATAGCCGAAGCGATGTCACGATTGAACCACTTAGGCTGCGTTGAAGCAGGGGTGACCGGTTTTGAGGGTATGGCAGCAGACTGCAGCACCATAAACTCGTCCCGGAATGCACTCCACACTCCCTCAACATCGCCGCCAACCTCTAACCCCATCTCTGCTACGCTATCCCTGAGGCTAACAAAGTTCGCCCGCCGGAGATCGAGCTTACTGCCTCTCGAGTTACTACGCTTCACCCGAGGGACGCACACACGGAACCTAATAAGACCGTGATCACTCCCGCCCAATGATTCGTCAACGGTGAGGCCAGTGACGAGGTTGTCTTCGGTCGTGAATACTAAGTCTAGAACGCTTTCGCCTCGTGTAGGCTCGTTGACCCACTGAGTGAGGAAGTTCTCATCAGCAAAGTCAACTAGCCTCCTCCCTTCAGCATCGGCAGTCCTGTTTTCCCACTTTATGCCGCGACAGTTGAAGTCTCCTAAAACTACACACACCCTATCCCCTAGCAGGCTACTGAGTTCGGTGTACAGGGCTGTATCCTCCTCGAGGAGGAGATGCGGAGGTCTGTACACCAAGATTAACCTATAGTTCGTCCCTCCCACGTTCAGATCGACGCCAAGCAGCTCCCGTTCCGACCGGAACTGGCAGTCAACCGGACTCAACGTGTCTCTGACGTATATTAGTACCCCACCCCCCTCCCCACGGGTGCGGTCTTTGCGAAACATTCTATACCCGGGAATTTCGAACTCCCCAACGTAGTCCCTACGATCAGTATGAATCCAGGACTCGGTGATAGCAACGATATCCTGGTATTCTGATGCTAAGAGCGCCCGTAGCTCGCGAAACTTGTTCCTAATTGACCTAGCATTAAAAAGCATTGCACGGAGGGAGCCTTCCCTATTCTGACCGCCCCCTAGCACGACCCGTTTCCCGAACAGCCAAGGCTGTCGGGAGTTGAAGAGCCCCTCACTAACGAGGGGGCAACTTCCACAGGAGACTGAGCCCCCTCCAACGTAGGAGGAGGGTCACCCATCTGTACTTCGCCGCACCCTTCAGTCGAAGGTACGTCCGCCACCGGCTCATCCTCATCTCTCCCCGGTGGGGGCCCATCATCTCTCCCAGGACTCGACCTCACCATTCTGTATAGGTGCCGGTCGAGCAGCGCGCCTAGCACACCTTTACCCTTGTCATTGAGGTGGACACCATCCCTCTGGTAAAGGTCCCACCTACCCGAAAATGCATCGAAGGGGTCAATAAACTTCACGCCCAGCGGAACGCACAAGTCTTGTACCCTCTCGTTGATGCCAATGACCTTACTGAGCGAGTGGTCACTGACATTCATTCGCGGTAAAATACCCATTAACATTCCCCTGTCTGTCTTCAGTTTTAGATCATCCGCAAGAGACATGATCTCGGTGATGATCCCTTCTGTAAGACCTACCCCACCGCCTTTGAGGAACAGGTCATTGCCACCAGCGTGGACAACGATCGCAGTCCTCCGACTATCCACGCGCACCTTCTCTACCTCCTTCCTTAAGTGCGCCGTTCCCCGCCCAGGTAAGCACCTTACCTTCCTCCCATCCCGGTTTGCAGAAGCAAAGTACTTCTCCTGGCCCCTGATCTGCGAGTCCCCAATCAAAACGGTGTCTTCCTCCTTCGAGCACAGGAGACTAAAGCGGTTAGAGGTCTTGACAGGGGCAACTGGGGTCTCAGGCTTCGGCTTCGCAGCCTTCTTGCCCGAGACCTTTCGAAACCCGTCGCCACCCATACACGCAGTTACACCACCCGACCCACCCCGACAGGTAGCTACATCCTTCGGTTTCTTTGGGCCATCAGCAGGCCCCTTCCCACCCTTCTCTATCGATCCCTTCCCACCCTTCTCTATCAGCCCCTTCTTTGAGCCCTCCCTTTGTTCTTGATACTTAATCTTACAGTTTGAATCTGCTGGTGTGTTTTTAATTTGATCTTGTCCACTGGGTTGGATTTCCAGTGCTACGACCCTAGCTTCAAGCTTTTTTACTAATTCCTTTAGCTCTTTAACTTCCTTTTCGTGGTTGTCTCTAAGTTTACAAAACAAACATACACTAAGGGATGTGATATCGCTGATATTACCCTCTGGGAAGTCTACGCACCAATGATTAACTTTACATTTAAAGCATTCTGCTTTCAATTTAGCTGGCCCTGCCATATTTTCTCTTTTTTTTGTTTTTTCTGAATACTCTGAATAAGATAAAGCGTTCTAGCAATGAAAACTATCCAAAAACGTTATGACCAGTATATAAAAAAGGGGGGGGGGGTGAATTAATCCCGCGCGTAGCCGCACCCGCCTTTTCGCAAGTGACGTTCATTCCTTCCAGAAGACTACACCTCTCCTGCTGCCGCACCGACCAAAGGTCTCCCCAGGGCCGGACCGTCCCAAACGTGTCGCAGCTACCAACTGACAAACACTCGCGACGCAAGCGTCACGGATTTTCCGCCAGGAGCGACAGCGAGATGCAGCCCCTTACTAAGTCTTACTAGTCACTCACAAGTGGGCCAGACTCTTAGAATCCAGTGTTCAAGGGATATCCCACCAGACCCAGAGGCTACGCCCGAGACTTTACGCTGGCCTGGCAGCCAGCTGGGCAGTAAAGCCCTCTCACCTCAGAGCAGTACAGCCAAGCACCATCAATTGGTCACCAAAGAACGGTCGCAGGGGGCTGGTCAAGCCATTACGCGTTAGGAATGGGCTTAACGGGGCACTAGCCACACTCCATTCATCGCGCCCCTACGCCTGGGACCCCTCCATCCCAGTCTCTCACAACCTACGAGCGTTAAATGGTGTTATTTATAGAGGTTCCAAAGCCTCTCTTCCCACGCATGAGGTAGCAGTAGGGTCCTAATAGTAAAAGAAGAGAAAAAGACTTAATACTAAAAGAAAAGTTTTTTTTTTTTTTTTTTTTTTTGCAGTGAGAGGAGAACAACCTTAACGTAATCTAAAAGGACAGAGTAGGGATGGGATGGGGTCCTAGTAACCCACGGGACGGGATTGTGCAAAATACTTTACCCGCCCTCCCGAAAGAGAGAGAGAACCTAAAGGAGCTGGCAGCCAGTTCCTCTAGAATCCCACGACTCGGGACCGGAGGGCTGTCACACCCCAAGTATAAAGTTTACTACATCCAGAAGAAATGTGCATAACCTTTATACCCCCTGCGGAGAGAGAGAGAGAGAGAGAGAGAGAGAGAGAGAGAGAGAGAGAGAGAGAGAGTTACAAGGAGTTACAAGGAAAAGAAGTACCTCAAAAGGCCTTGCGGCCCATACCGAGGAGGTACCAATGGCAACGGGTGCCAGGGAAAATTTTGTCTTTCAACTATGCTAGCAGTAGTAGAAAACTGGATAGAAAAGTAGAAGGCTCTCTCCCCACCCTCCGCTCCCTCCCTGCCAGAGGCAGGTACGGAAAAAGGTTGAAGAAAATACCTTGACCCTGGAAAAGTAGCCAAGGAAATTTTACAGGAAAGTGGAGAATATATAAATAGCTCTATATTTAGCTTGCTCACAGAGACACCGAGCAAGCGAACTCCTGCAGAGTTTTCTGAGGTTTTAATCTTAAACTATGAGTGTGTTCTGTACTTTGTCTAGCCTATTTTTAAACAGATTTACACTTTGACTGGAAACATCCTCTGAGGGAAGTTGGTTCCAGATATCAACTATTTTACAGGAAAAGAAATTTCCGCAGACTGAGGTCCTAAATGTCTTTACACACTCAAATAGTGTGCAAGATTTCGTCTAACCTTTTCTTGAACTGATCCACAGAGGAACTGTTCACAACTTCCGAGGTAACCTGTTCCATGTGTCACAGATCTTATACGTAACGTAATTCCCACACACACTAGTCCTAAACCGTTTCAAATCCAACTTCCAACCATTGTTGCGAGTTGGGTTATCATTTAAACTAAACATACTTCTAAAATCGACATCGTTGAACCCTCGTAAGAGCTTGAAAACCTCGATCAGTTGACCGCGCAGCCTCCGAGTTTCAAGCGAAAACAAGTTCAGGGCGCGTAACCGTCGATTGTAGCCCATATGCCTAACGGAAGGGATCAACTTTGTGGCCCTCGCCTGCACTCGCTCCAGCCTCTCAATATCTTTCCTGAGGGGGGCGACCAGACTGCAGCATACTCCAGGTACGGGCCCGAACAAGGGATTGTACAGTGAGAGCACAATCTCCTTGTTCCGAAACGGCACAATCTCCTTGTTCCAAAACTGAAATTGCCTCCTGATATAACCCAACAGTTTCTGGGCTTTCTTTTCCACCTCTATGCACTGTTTAGTAAACTTAAGGTTGCTGCTAATTAGCACACCCAAGTCCTTTTCCAAATCAGTCGCCTCGATTTACTCCCCAACATCGAGTAGTCCAACTTGGGATTGGCGTAGCCAATGTGCATCACCTTGCATTTACCCAAGTTAAACAGCATTTGCACTTTTTGGACCACTCTCCTATCCTACCTAGGTCCGCACTAAGTTGCTCGATCACTTCGGGCGTCCCCACATTGGCCCCAAGCTTCGTGTCATCAGCGAATTTAGCAAATACTCATTAAGCACATTAGCGATGTCCACGTCAGAGGTCCACAGAACACCGCTTTGGTCGTTTAACAGACCTATCATGCTTCTAATGGGCTTTCTACTATTAACATAACTGAAGAACTCCTTAGGGTTCCCCTTGCAGAGGCTTGCCACCTGTAGTAGTTCATTACGTTTTGCTAGCCTAACCTTCGCCTTCACTTCCCTACACAGATGGACATACACTTCAGTGTTCTCATGGGAACGATTGGCCTTCGCCCTCCTATATGCTACTTTCCTATTTTGGATAGCCAAAGCGATGTCACAACTGAACCACTTAGGCTGCATTGAAGCAGGGGTGACCAGTTTTGAGGGTATGGCAGCAGACTGCAGCACCATAAACTCATCCCGGAATGCACTCCACACTCCCTCAACATCGCCGCCGACCTCGAGCCCCATCTCACCTACGCTATCCCAGAGGCTAACAAAGTCCACCCGCCATAGATCAAGCTTACTGCCTCTCGAGTTACTACGCTTCACCCGAGGGATGCACACACACAACCTAATCAGACCGTGATCACTCCCACCCAATGATTCATCAATGGTGAGGCCAGTGACGAGGTTGTCTTCAGTCGTGAATACTAAATCTAGAACGCTTTTGCCTCATGTAGGCTCATTGACCCACTGAGTGAGGAAATTCTCATCAGCAAAGTCAACTAGCCTCCTCCCTTCAGCATCAGCAGTCCTGTCTTCCCACTTTATGCTGCGACAATTGAAGTCTCCTAAAACTACACACACCCTATCCCCTAACAGGCTACAGAGTTCAGTGTACAGGGGTGTATCCTCCTTGAGGAGGAGATGCGGAGGTCTGTACACCAAGATTAACCTATAGTTCATCCCTCCAACGTTCAGATCAACGCCAAGCAGCTCCCATTTGATCGGAACTGACAGACAACCGGACTCAACGTGTCCCTGACATATATTAGTACCCCTCCTCCATCCCCATGGGTGCAGCCTTTGCAAAACATTCTATGCCCCGAAATTTTGAACTCCCCAACGTAGTCCCTACAATCAGTATGAATCCAGGACTCAGTGATGGCAATGATATCCTGGTATTCTGATGCTAAGAGCGCTCGTAGCTTGCTAAACTTATTCCTAATCAACCTAGCATTAAAAAGCATTGCATGGAGGGAGCCTTCCCTATTCTGACCGCCCCCTAGCACAACCTGTTTCCCAAACAGCCAGGGCTGTAGATAGGATTTTCATGGTTCTCTCTTTCTTTCCAGAGGAATAAAGATAATTGTTTTTCAAAACATTTTAGTAAAGATAAAGATAATTGTTTGTAAAACCTGTTAGCAAGGAAGGAAGAATAAAATATTTGTTTGTTAATATTGTAATAAAAAGAATAAGAATTAAGTAATCACTTGTTAAAATCTGTTAGCAAAAGGCATTAAGTACATATTGGTTACAACATTTTAGCAAAGCTTTCGTTTATTTGCTTATAAGACCTATCCATGAATATTGTCTATAAAAATTTAACATTTGAAGAAAAATAACATGAAAGGTGACCCTTGTCATAGAGAAGCTTGTGATGTTCAAAAGTGTATAAGCTAATAAATTCCAAGAATCGGCGTGTGTATCAAAACCCGAGTTTTGAGAAGTGATGAGAGAAATGGGGAAAACAATATGGTGTTTGTAGAGGTGTTAAAACAGAAATAAATAGTAGAATATTTAACAAAAGGAATAAACTTGTTAGTTAAAGGAAGGAACTAAATTCAAGCTAGATCTGTCTGAGGAACTGAAGACCATTATTAAACCAAAAGAAATATAAATTTTATCAAGAAAAGGATGCCAGAAATATTGAAGCACTAACAGAAGGAAGCTACTCTTGCAAGAACTGTAAAACAAGTGAGAAACTGTTGGCAGTATGAGCCAGCAGTCGTGGAATCGGAGGTCTGGGTGGCAAGCCTGGATCCAACAACCCTTTAAGGTGAGCAGCCTGGTTTTGAGGAGGCCTTAAAATAAAAATTTCTATATTTTGTCTGGTGTGGCCATTAGGTTAACCAAATCCCACAACATCAGGAGTTGAAGAGCCCCTCACCAATGAGGGAGTAACTTCCGCAGGAGCCTGAGCACCTTCCAACATGGAAGGAGGGTCACCCACCTGTACCTGGATGCACCCTTCAGTTGAAGGTACATCTGCCACTGGCTCAATATCATCTCTCCCCAGGGGGGCCTGTCATCTCTCCCTGGGCTCGACCTCACCATTCTGTATAGGTGCCAGTCGAGCAGCGCACCTAGCACACCTTTACCCTTGTCATTCAGGTGGACACCATCCCTCTGATAAAGGTCCCACCTACTCAAAAATGCATCGAAGCGGTCATTTAGCAATTTAAAATACACTATCAAGATTACTACATGATTTTATCCATTCACAAAATAGGAATAAAATAAAAAAAATAAAATTCAATAAAATAAAATATAATCAAAATAACATTAAATGAGTGTCTTTCATTTAAGTATGATTATGATTTCTCCCAACCCAACGATCTTTAGCATTTGCCCATTCCAAATAAACTCTATGAAGATTAATACATCCATCATCATTCAGGTAACTTTTAATTCGCATGAGCATGTCCAAATGATTTTCTTTCAAGCAATTTCTTAATTTGTTCTTTATAGAATTCATTAAACTGAAGCCACACTCACAGTCCACACTAGATGCTAGGAAAGTTCCCCCAATATCCATCAACTTAGCAAGGTCACAAAATTGTTCATTTTGGAGGATGAATGTCACCATATCATCAGTTTTTAACCAGCTTACTTTTTATTTCCTCGCATACAACAAATTTAAAATCATTGTACTGTTCGATTATGGTAGAACTTTCACCAAGAAAATCTGCATATTTTGCACATAAAGCTTTAACATGCTCAATGCCAAAGTCAAAGTCTTTCTGTAAAATAGCCAAACAATCAAAGGCAGACCATTCTTTAACTTCATTTTCAGGAAACCTGTCTTCCAAATGGGAACAAAGTTTTTCTATGAAAGTTAACCTCGTGTGACGGTATATTTTTTAAATTACTTCATTTACTGTCATGACTCATGATAAGCTTGAGCCTGTGCACAGGTTTCACAACGCACACCTTAGAGGGAACATTGGACTCGGGGGACCATAATGTCCCTACTTCTGGCCCCCCCTGCTGATACCGGGAGCGCAGACCCAGGCAGTGGGGCTGGATCTGCTACCACCCATTCAAGATGTTCACTTCATTAATTTCTGCAACATTCGTGGCCTTTTCTCAAATTTTCAATATGTTGACCACCACCTCTCCTCCTCTAAACCTCATCTTTTCCTCAATGAAACTCAGGTGTCTGGGATGACTGACAGCAACCCCTTTTCTGTACCCTCTTACTTTCTATACTCAAATTCACTTCAAAGGTGGATGGTGCATATATGTACACAATGACCTAACTTGTTCTCACATTCCCAAACTCGAATCTTCTGAATTCTAGTTGGCTTACATGCCAATCTCAAACTAAATACATCTACGCTGTTTACCTTTCTCCTAATTCCACTGACTATCCAAAATTCTTTGACTACCTCGCTTCCAATGTGAAACACATTCTTTCCCACTCTCCCTTTGCTGAAATCTCAATTTTATGAGATTTCAATGTTCGCCACCACCTTGGCTTTCCTCCCATTTCACTGACATCCCTGGTGAGATAACTTACAACTTTCTATCCTAAATGACCTAAAGCAAATTGTATAGCACCCTACTCATTTCCCCAATTGCATTGAAGAGGGCCCAACATTCTGGATTTATTTCTTACCTCTCATCCTTCTTCTTACTCTGTCAAACTTTTTTCTCCATTGGGCTCCTCCGATCACAATCTTATTTGTTTCCTGTCCTATCGCTCCAATTCGTCCTTTGGATCCTCCCAAGTGGAAGCGCCTTTGGCACTTTGGAGCCAATGATTGGGAGGCCCTTAGGCAATACTTCTGTGATTTCCAATGGAATGATTACTGTGTGCTGAGCACACCATGGAGGTGAGTCTCTTGGGCATGGAGGTGTACATTTCATATTCTATTCTTACTACTAATGCAAAAAAAAAACTTGGTTTAACTTTACTTGTTCTAATGCTATCTGCAACAAAGGTTTCAGAAGGTACCATTGCTATCCAACTCCTGACTCTCACTCAGCTTATATTTTTGCCAGGAATCATGTAAAATCTGTTCTTTGACTCGCCAAAACTTACATCATCCAACAAAAATGTGAAACCTATCCAATTCTAATTCTTCTCGCTCTTTCTTGCATCTAGCTAAAAACCTCTAACAACTTTACTTCCTCTTTTCCATTCCAATGGCTCAGTTGCCATCTCTTCTCCTGACAAAGCTGAACTCTTCACTCAAACTTTCACTTACAATTTAACCCTGGACAATTCCAGTGCTGTTCCTCCATCTCCTCCCCCCTCTGACTTTATTATGTCAGAAATTAGAATCTCTTCTGAAGATGTTTTTTCTGCCCTATCTGGGCTCAAATCTAGGAAGGCATACAGTCCTAATGGTGTTCCTGCTGCTGTTCTTAAGAACTGCGCTTCTGGCCTAACACCATGCCTAGGCAAACTCTTTCATCTTTGTCTCTCATTTGGTACTTTTCCTTCCTGCTTGAAGTTCTTTTTCATTCAGCATGTCCCAAAGAAGGATGACCACTCTCAACCCTCCAACTATCATCTGATTGCTTTGATTTCTTGCCTTTTCAAGGTTTTTGAATCTCTCCTTAACAGGAAGATTCTTAAACACCTCTTCTCTCAATATTCTTTCAGAGAGTCAGTATGGCTTCAGCAAGGAACACTCTACTGGTGATCTTCTTGCATATCTCTCTGACTCTTGGTCATCCTCCTTTCAGGATTTCAGTAAAACTTCTACTATTTCGCTAGACATAGCACACAGCTTTTGATAGAGTCTGGCACAAATCTAATTCTGAAACAGTCTGAAACTGCCCTCCTTCGATTTCTATCCTTCTATCTGTGCCTTCAACTCAAATTTCCTTTCTGGCTGGTCTATAGCTGTAAATAGCCACTGTTCTTCTCCTTAAGCTATTAACAGTGATATTTCTCAGGATTCTGTCCTGTCACCCACTCTTTTACTTTTATTTATTAATCATCTTGTAATTTGCACTTCCTGTCCTATTCACTCATATGCCAATTAGGGCTGTGCCAGATACCACTATCCGGCAGGATATCCGGCCGGATAACAGCTATTATCCGGTATCCTGTATCCGGCCGGATAGATGTCAGTATCCGGCCGGATAGCCGGATATTTATGATAGTCTTTTTTGTAATGGGAATACCATCTGGGCCCACCCCTTTCCAATCTTAGCTTGCATAGCCTTTAGCTAGCAAAAGTTGAATATAGTTGTACAAAAATCTAAAATTAAAATAATTGATAAATAAGCATGTACCACTACTAGTATGTAACTATATTAACACTGCTAAAAAGGCAAAATGTTTGGTCCAGCTAAAAGTGTGACGCATAGCTAAGATCCCAGCTTCCCTTACTTTTTAATTTTTATTTTTATTTTTTATTTTTATATATATTGCAAATTGCAATATGAAAAAATATGAATTAGCGAAACCTTTTATTAAGATTTGAGATATAAAAATAAAACATATAGCCTAATCAAATATACCAGTAAGGTAAGTGAAATTATTAAAATGCAAAACCTTAAAAAGTAAAAACTCACATTAAACAATAAAAATTAATACTATGTTCAAGACACTAGATTCACAAGTTTAAATCAAATTTTCAGCCATTGTGATGGATAAAAAGAAGCATCTCCCCTCGCTTTGGTAGCAAAGTACTTCTTTTTTCTTCAAAAATATTTCCGTATTCGGAAAACATTCTTTCTGAGAAAACTGAAGATGCTGGTGTCACTAGCCATTTTAGAGCAATTTTCTTGAGAGATGGAAAGGATTCTTCATTTTTTCCAAATTTCAAGTGGAGATAGTCGTCTGTCTGATATGGTTTTTTTTGCATATTGCTCAATTTCCTCTGCTATTTCTGCGAATGAAGCCATCTTACGGCTTTTTTTAAACTTTTTCTCACCAGGTATCTTTCTGAATTTTCTTGTGTTAGTTCCCTGAAACAAGCAGAGAGTGGATCATCATCAAACTTTGCCTTTTTTCTTCCTGTTGAGGAAGAAGAATTAGAATCGTCGCTGCTGTGAGCCTGTTCTTCAAAATATTTATCTCTAATTTTCTCTAGGTTGTTTATTTCATTTATTTCTTCAATTAACCATGTCTTAATATTTTCCTTTTGTTGATCTTTGAAAAACAAAAATTTAAGTCGTGGATCAATGACAGTTGCTAGAGCATACTTCCGATTTGTTAAGACATTTAGACACTTTCTTTTTTCATTGCTTTCATTGGCAAAAAATCGTGACCGCAATGACTTCAACAGTTCATCTTTTGTAGTTTGGACTCCTTGATCATCCTGGCCAATTTTTGAAAGAAACCTTTCAAGCGCGCACATGTTTGGGATAACAGTAGAGAGTAAACTATATTCTACTGTACTCATTTCTTGGGTGAGTTTAAAAAATGGCTGTAAAAGCTTTAAAAGATTTTCAATCAAGTACCACTCATTAGATGAAATAACAAGTAATTCACTATGATCAGCAAGGTATATTTGAACTGATTTTTTCAACTTAACCATACGTTCTAGCATCAAATAAGATGAGTTCCAGCACGTTAAAACATCTTGTACCAATAGAAGAGGAACATGACCCTGTTGTGTTTGGAGAGCTTTAAATTCAGAAGTAGCCAGTGGGGAGTGGTTAAAATGTGTCACTAAACGTCGACACTTTGCCAAAAGATCTTTTATAGATCATTGAGCCATTAATGCATCATTCACCACTAGCTGTAGCAAATGAATTGAACAGTGAACAGAAGGTATTTCCACAAGGTCACATCCCAAAGCTATGTTAGAAGCTCCATCTCTGACCAATATATTACGCCTTGATCTGTCAATATTCCATGATTGCCACATAGATTGCAATTTGTCCGCTATATTAATTCCTGTATGCGATCCTGAAAAATGAGCTGAATGCAATACTGCATTACAATGAGTGTAGTCATTCATGATCCAATGACCTGACAAGGAAATGAATGATTCATTTGAAGAAGAGCAGGTCCAAATATCGGAAGTGAAGCTAATGTATTTCCCTTCTTTCAATTTATTCATAACAATTTCTTTGAGTTCTTCATAGATTTTGGGTATGACTTTTTCTGAAAAATATGTTCGATTTGGTAGCAAATACCTTGGCTGTACGTGGGCCATCAGTCCTATAAAGCCATCTTGTTCAACTAAACTAAAAGGATGGTTGTCCAGTGCCATCATTAATCCTATCTTTTTATGTAAAGCTTGAGCTTTTGAGTCATTTATATCCCATAATTTCTTAAAGGAAAAACTTTCTTCTAACGTGAGTTGCTTTTCCATGGCAACTAATTTTTTCTCCTTCGGAGCCATTGAGGTGGTCGCTATAGGTTGATTTTGATTTTCAGATGATTTGTTAACTTGAGACACTTCTTTATATTCTTTTGAATGCAGCATCTTTGCATGATTGTGCAAAGGTTTTGTGCTATAGCACCTAGCACCCAATTTCTCTGATCCCCTTTTAATCTGTTTGGAACATAGGGAGCAAATAGCTATCGTTGGATTAGTCTCATGTATTGTAAATATTTTCCAAATAAAACTAGCCATTTTAGGGGGTAAATAATGTTAAAATATTGCTGTAAGCCTATAACTAATACTAACTAGCTATATAGCTATATGATTTAGGCAATGAAACAATCCTGAAAAGGATAAAATATAGGTAATTAGTAAAGTTATTGAAAGATAGCTATAATTTACATCAAATAGTGATTAAAATTTGATAGTATAGTCAATTAGTCAAGTAATAGCTAAATAATAATATATAAAAAATTATGAATTATTTGAATGATATTATCCGGTATCCGGCCGGATATCCGGCCGGATATTTCTTTTTATTATCCGGCTATCCGGTATCCGGCCGGATAGTAAAAAATACTATCCGGCACACCCCTAATGCCAATGATTCCACTCTTCACTTCTCCACCCACTTCCCAAGGTGTTCCTCACAGCAGTTACTTCATGATTCACATAGTATGGCTATGGCACACCTGACATGATCTTTCTGCTAAATCTGACTGGGGCAGAGAAAACCTTGTGGCTTTCAATACCTCAAAATCTCAGTTCCTCCGCCTGTCTACCCGCCACAATCTTCCACATGACTATCCCCTTACCTTCAACAATACACAACTCAATCCTCCTTCTCTCTTAACATTCTTAGCATTTCCTTTTCTTGTGACCTTTCCTAGAAAGATCACATATACTCTCTTTGCAAAACAGCTTCAAAAAGGTTAGGTGTGGTGTACCACCTCCACAGTTTCTTCACCCCCTACTCAGTTGCTGTCTCTTCATCCCTGTATGGAGTATTTTTCAGATAAAGAGAAATAATTTGCATTTGCTTTAATTATAATTTGAATTATCATAAATTATAAATTACATATAATTTGATTTTACTTCTGAATATAAACTATGACTACTAGAAGCAAGTCCTCAAATGCAGCCTTTGGATATCCTATGGAATTCCCAGCAGCCATGACTCCTTCAAAAGCAGATGCTGTGAGACACTACCTTTTTGTGTGCCATCGTGAAGAAGCTAAATCAAAAGGATCAGCAACTACTAATGATTGTTACAGGGTTGTTGTAAAAGTTATTGAAGACATTTGGATGAAATTTCCTTTTCCTGTGATTAACACCAAAGGTATCTAATCTTAAAGTCAATTGACTAATAGAAGCAGCTTCAAAATTGAAGGAGGTGCCGTTACATCGAAGAAATGAGAGTTTTGCCTTAAAAGTAGCTCAGTATGATGAAATGTTTGATATATCTTCTTATGAATGCTATGATAAGGGAATTAATAGGAAATCTTGCAGGTGTAAGGATAAAATACCAATGGCAGAATGAGTCTTTTGTCATATATGGGTCAAAAACAAAGAAAAATTGCACCCCCCTATTCCTATAACACTACACAATCCTCTAAGTGGTAAATTGTTTTTGGCACAAAACATCAAGAACTATTTTCAGAATATGTCTCCATTTCTGTTTATCAGTTTCAATAGCTTTCTGTAGTGCATCATCGATACATTGTCCACACAATAGTCTTTTCTGTAGGGATTTCCATTTACAGAAATTTTCACGATGATTAGTTGAATTTTCATGTTCTACAATATGGTTTAAATTTTTCTAGTCATTAAACCCTATTTTCTGATTTGCAATATTTGGTTTGGAAAAGCACTGATTGAATAATATGCATGGAAAACAGAAAATAAAGTACTGAAAAGTACTGAAAATTTATAGAAATATGCCCTTTCCCTAATTGCATGGCATGCTTGAGATAGTAGATACATATTTTATATAGTTTTCCTATGCCCCTCAGCTTTGCACACCCAAGGCAAGTGCCTCACTCGCCTCGCCCTTGTTACGGTACTGAATCTAAAAGCACAGGAAGAAATGACTGAAGCCACCAATGTTTTACCATCAGAATTTATAGAAAATACTGAAGAAGACATGGATGTACATTCAGAGTGTCAGGATGTAGATTATGAGGCCAATTTAGAATTGACCGAGAATATTCAGAACAGGCACTATTATAAAAACCTAGCATTA
This sequence comes from Bathynomus jamesi, assembly GCA_023014485.1. Taxonomy (NCBI): domain Eukaryota; kingdom Metazoa; phylum Arthropoda; class Malacostraca; order Isopoda; family Cirolanidae; genus Bathynomus; species Bathynomus jamesi. The sequence goes on from JAJOZX010005294.1 coordinate 250,149, forward strand.
ACAGCAGATCATTATCATGTAAGTTGTAGAGCTGCAGCTGCAATATTCAATGCAGCTTTAAAAGATGCAGGGATTCTTAACCACACCAACATGCTTGACAGAAAGAAATTAGGAGAAAGAAATTGCATGGGTGAAACAAATATTTTTAGGTCTAAATCCAAAAATCTGAAGATGGAGTGCCTTGGATTTGATGGAAGGAAAGATAACACATTAACTAAAAGTAGAAAGATAAAAGAGAACACTATGTTATTGTGAAAGAACCTGGAAGCATCTATGTAGACTCACACCAGATAATGGAACTGTTCACTGCATAGCAGAAGAGTTGATAACTATTATTACAGACTCAAATAGCACAGATACTATCAAAGCTTTACTGTGTGATGGTACTCCTGTAAATACAGGAAAAATTGGTGGAGCCATAAAACTGGTTGAAATTCATCTCAACAGACCAGTGCAGTGGTTGATGTGCCTCTTGCATTTGAATGAGCTGCCTTTTATGCACGTCTACAAAGCCATTGATGGTAAAACAACAGATTCAAATACTTTTGTGGGTTCAATTGGGAATAAACTGAAAACAGATTTAACAAAACTGAAGGTAGTCAAATATTCTCGCGTAAAGGGAAACATTAAAGAAATTCCAGCAAATGTCGTGAAGGAGCTAAGCAGTGATCAAAGATATCTCTATGATATGTGTCTGGCAGTGCAAACTAGATACACTTCTCAAGATCTGTCCACTCGATCCCCAGGTACCATTCACCATGCTCACTGGCTAACTATAGCCAACAGGGTCCTTCAATTAATTATATATCTCAACGCCAAATCCTGATAAAAACCTTCAAGATATAGTCAAGATTATTATGCAGTTCTATGCTCCAGGGTCATTTTGGATAAAATCTCATCCTAATGCAACTGATGGTGCATATAACTTTTGGCATTTAATGTGCTTGCTTCGAAATTTAGAACGTAGATCAATCATAGAACCAGTATTAAAGAATAATGCCTACTTTGCCCACCCAGAAAATATACTCATATCAATGGTAACTGACAAGAGACGAAATTAGGGAGCAAGCTATTCAGAAAATCATCCTTTCAAGAACAGGATTTTCAGGTACCAGAAACTTTGAGTTGCCTCAAACCCTCAATTTCCAATCTACTAACAACACCGAGATGATCGATTGGCAAAAAGAGATCATTACTCCTCCACCACTGCTAAACAATTTTAGCAATGATGAGCTACTACAGGCTCAATGTAAGCCACTGGAGATAGCTTCTTTTCCATGCCAAAATCGAAGTGTGGAAAGGGCAGTGAACCTAGTAACAAAGGCATGTCAGGAAAGAATAGGATATGACAACCATCAAAAGTTTATCTTAAACTCATTAGAATCAAGGCAAAAACTGCTCAAGTTTGAATGGAAGGCCCAATGGAATGAGTAAGAAACATATGAAATAAAATTTCTTAATGATATTGAAAATTTCTCCCCTTTTGATGTGATAAGGAACAATGAAAGAGTGAATTGAATTTTAGCACATTTATTATGCCTCTAATTTTTTTTTCTGAATATATTGTTGTACTTAATTAATTTTCCTAATACTGTACATTATTAAACAAAATACTATACATTAATAAAGAGTTATGTCATCAAAAAACCTGAATGTAGAGTAAGTCTCGTATAAATGAAATATTCTTCAATACAGGTCAAAAAGTGAAAAATTGTGCCAGGGGTAGGAGGCTTTAAACAGCGAAAATAACTGAGAGGGTTCCTGTGTGCCATTCAAACCCCTTGCAATATGTACCTTTTCAACATAAAATTTCATCCTGGCCTAATATACCTATATATATAACTCAGTGGCATGCAGTGGGTACGTCCACAAGGTAAGCGGTATTGCGTGTGAGCAGACACACTATATGTACATATATAATTATAGTAATTATAGTAGCTAATGATAAACTTCATAACTGGCTAGTGGGTATGTACTGTAGACTATTCTGAAAAATACAGTACTGTAGACTATTCTGAAAAATACAGTACTGTCTTTAATATCTTTAATAAGATTTTTATTAGGGTATGCAGTGCTTACCTAGCTTACCCTGAATGCATGCCAATGATTATATATATATATATATATATATTTTTTTTTTTGTTTCAAAGAATGACCGCTCATGGCCACCAAAAGAAAGGTGGATAGCAGAGCGAACACAGAACGAAGAGTATGGAACAACTAATGGAAATGAACAATAGACGGGGGGGGGGGGGGGGGGGGGAGAGGAGGGGGGGGAAAAGCAAAAAGATCATAGTGGGGTCACAGCCGGTAAAGAAGTCGGGAGCGAAAGAGGAAGGAGAACAACCCGGTTATCGAAAAGTAGGGACCTTCAGACAGAAGAGCGCCAAGCCTATCACCAAGCCCGACGCTCTCCAAAAGGGAAAATACTCTGCGCGCAGCGCAGAGTAAAGCGGACACTCCACCAAGAGTGGGCAACTGTAAGTAGGACGTCACAATCGGGACATCGGGGCACCCGATCCCCGGCCATCAAATAGCCATGTGATATATATATATTATATATATATATATATATATATATATATATATATATATATATATATATTATATATATATATATTATATATATATATATATATATATATATATATATGTCGAAACGTCAGCAAGGGTTTCAGGAGGAGAGGTAGATGGACTACATTATACAAAAGTGGAGCAGATGGGAGCAGTGGTAGTAAAAGTTCTGGGGGGGGATGGGTGGATGGAGAAGAGAACACGGGGTGTGAGGATGACAAGGCCGACATAGAAGATGGAACAAGGGAGCGGGATGAGGCCTGAGCAGGCCTAGAATGAAAGGATGAGGAAGAGGAGGGCACAGAATAGGGCTGTCCATCGAATCTGAGATGAAGCTTCAATTGATATAAAAGTAAGTTCGATCGATATCAAAATACTGAAACCCTCTTAAGCTATTTCTGAGTTTTAAAGTGCTTAAATCCTTTGTATGTCTCATTTTTCTATTTATATATGCACTTTTTTCGTTGCTACCATTTCGAAATGAGCGCACAAAAATAAAACAAAATTTATTTTCACATGATCCAAATACAACTTATCTGCAACCAACGAAAGAGAATTTAATTATTTTCAAGGTTGTTTTCCTATTTTGCATGTTTTGCATGTAAAAATAGGAAGAAAAGGAATGTGAATTCCCGAATAAAAAGTGTATTACACGTGGCTAAGCTTGCTTCTACATCACTGTCCAACAGAGATGTACTTTCCAGCACAAAATAATGAAGATGGCATCACCCATCACCTAGGGATAAAGATTAGCTATTTTGCAAATAAATACTGACATACGTTGGTGGGATTTTTTAATAAAAAAAAATGCTTCGACTGATATCAAAATCCAGTTACTTCGATCGATATTGAAGTTTCAATACGAGTTGGTCATCCCTACCACAGAAGTGACAAAAATTTGAGGCAGAAGGGAGGTAGTGGGGCAGGAAGGGCATTGAGTCTGAATGAAGGTAAGACCTGGACAAACGAATCAGAACCAAACACAGGCTGTTGCATCCTGGAAGCTGACCTTGTCAGACTCCCAGACAGACAAAAACTCGCACTCAAAGAAGTTAGTCGAACAGAAGGAGGAGGCGGCGGTGTGGTCACCTCCACAATTGGCACAGTGGGGTGGATCAGAGCAGGAGGAACCATGCATCAGAGATGCGCAACTAACGTAAATACAAGGGGTACTTCGACACTACTTACTGACGTGTCCAAACCTCTGGCAAGTAAATGACCAACCTGGTCTAGGAACATAACAGCGAACCGGAAATATGAGAACCAGCACTAATTTTCTCAGGTAACTGGTGAAAGTCAAGATCAATAAGGGGGATGGAACCCTTGCCCTTCAAACCATATGGGGGCACCAGTAAACACGGGTCACCTGAAAAAAGAGGCGGGTGAAAAGATCCGACTCTGAGTATTCCAAAGGACAGGGGGTAGGATGAACTACACCCGTACAAGTGTTAAAGGAAGAATCAGGAAGGCAGTCCAGGGGAGCAGAAGCCAGGGTTGAGAGGGACAAAACCTTCTGGTACTGGGCGTTGGAGGAGACTTCTACAACAAAGGAGCCATCATATGAAAATAAAAACACAATCTAATAGACAGAGTTTATTTCCACAACAGTTTCAATGCCCACCAGCATCCTCTTCAGGTGGATACAGAAAAACGAATGAACCAAAACAAGAGGGAAAAACAATCCAGGGACCAACCATTAAGAAATTTGCACCTAGGTTAGATCCCATTCTCCCAACACCGGAAGGGCATTTTCATTAAAGGGACCCGCTTATAAGTACATTCGCACAAATTTAAACTATTTTCCTGTTCTAAACATACAGATTCTATTATTTTTTTTACATAATTATTACATTTATTATTAAATTATTACATTTAATATTGCATTATCATTTATTACAGAAATTATAAATTTATTATTACATTAGTTATTACATTGTTGTTTATTATACAGAACTTATAAACTGAAAAACGAATGAAAAAAGCAAAAAGGAAACAATCCAGTGACCATTGAGAAATTTGCACTGAGGTTAGATACCACTCTCCCGACACTGGAAGGGCATTTTATTACAGGGTCTGCTTATAAGTACATTCGCACAAATTAAAACTATCTTCTTGTTCTATACATACAGATTCTAATATTTTGACATAATTACTGCATTTATTATTGCATTTACATTTTTTTAACATTTATTATTATTACCTTTACCCTAATTATTAAATTTATAATATTACCTTTATTATTACATCTGTTGCATTTATATTTATTTCCACATTTATTACTTCCATTATCACATTTACATTTACGTTTATTATTCCATTTACATTTTACCCCAAAAAAAAGAAAAAAAAGAAAAAAAAAAGAAAAAAAAATTGAATGAACTAAAAGCGAGTAAAGAAACAATCCAGAGACCTTTAAGAAATTCACACTTAGGTTAGAACACGTTCCCCCGACTCCATAAGGGATTTTTTGACCAAGAATCTCATTAAAGGGTCTAACTTATAAGTACCTTCGCACAAATTAAAATTATGTACTTTTTCTATACATACAGATTCTATTATTTTTCTTTTGACATAATTATTACATTTATAAAGTACCTTACTTGATTCCCAATTTTAATTTTCATATTTTGACCTTCACATAGAAAAAAGTGAAGTTTTTTGCATTTATTAAAGGAGCCATCATTCTGGGGCCACATCTGTCAAGGATTGCCACAACAGGAAGTGGTCATCATAGACCTCAAAAACATCACACTGTGAGAGGGGAGGGGAGGAGAGGCAAAGAATGGAGAACCAGAAAACGAGGGTAGTCAGGTCAAGAGACTTGCGGGTACAAGACATACGAGGAGAACGTGAGTTTTCCGCAGCTGGAAGGGGGGACAAACCCTCAAGACATGGCCTTCCAGTGGTAGAGGACTCAAGGGCCTGATCGCCCACCACCCGAGTGCTAGAAGAGGTAATTGTATCCATAAGCAGAGAAAAGTAAAGAAAACTGCCTACCGGTAAGAAAGGCCGGGGCCAAGCACAAACTGCAGGAGGCGGGGTACCTCATTGGTTTAAAAATGGTGATACGAAAGTCTGCTACCACCGGCCCTAAGGACCCCACCTCCAGAGGACAGCTCTGGAAACTCGGACTGGGAGCCAAAGACTTTGGTGGCTCTTAGTCCAGTTCCCCCAGCACCCTGTCCAGCATGGGCAACCCTTCTGGGGGCTAAGCCCCAGCCAACATAGCCCACTGGGTCAGAACACATAAGCCCCCACCACCATGACAACGTGATCACCCCGTGGTGCAGGGTTAAATTTTTTGATGTTTTACATTACCTTATGTTGGAGTTGAACTAATAGGTTTAGTTGTTAAATTTTTCCAAACAAATTGTAAACTTTTCATATCTATCCTATGCATGGTACAAAAGAAAAGGACAAATATAACGGGAATATTTCTTTGTAGGAAAGTTAAGACACCCTGTGTATATACGTATATATATACAGGGCATCCCCAAAAAATGTATACACACTTTAACAGCTGATAGCTCAATTGATGTTTCTTTCTTTCCAAGTTAAACCCATTAGAATTAATAATGGCAGTCAGACTAAGCTTTGAACAAAGGAAATTCATTCTAAAATGCTACTGGAAGTGTGAAAACGCAGTTGAAGTGCAAAGACAGTTTAGGAGGGAGTTTCAAACAGATCCACCAACGCGACTTACCATCACTCGAATTAGAGATAAGTTTGAAGCCGATGGAACTGTTCAGAATGTCCACAAGAAGTGTTCCGGAAGACCACGGACATCGACAAGACCCACAAAGCAAGAAAGAGTACTGGAAACGTATCACCAAAGTCCAAGAAAATCTGTGCGGCAAGCGAGTCGTGAGGTAGGAATTTCAGAATCGTCTGTCCAACGCATTTTGAAGCGCTGTCAATGGAAAAGTTACATTCCAAGATTAGTCCATGCTATTAATGAAGATGATCCGGACCGAAGAGTGGAGTATTGCGAGTGGTACTTGGCACGATGTGGATGTGGATTGGACGAAGGGGTTTCGTAGAATACCCTCCGCATTCACCAGACCTCACACCACTAGACTTTTTTTTATGGGATACTTAAAAGACAAAGTCTACGCTACAAAACCTGCAACAGTCGCTGAATTGAGAGCAGCCATTGAATGAGAATGCACACAAATACCAAACGAAATGTTTCGTGATGTTTGCGATTCCATTGCTTCGCGTTATCAGCAGTGCCTGGACCAGAACGGACGTCAGTTTGAAAACAGGCATTGACAAAACAATTAAATAATGTCTGTAGATTCTATTACATTTTGAAAATGAAATGTATTTTAATAAACACTGCCTTTATAATTATTTAAAGTGTGTATACATTTTTTTGGGACACCCTGTATGTATATATATATATATATATATATATATATATACACACAAACTCAGAATGGTTCCCTGAGAAAATTATATGTTAAACACAGACCATGCATGGAACAAGGAACTCTTCTGGGAAAATTAAATCCACTATAGTCCGAATAAGTAATGGTAAATGACAAATACCATAGTTTTTCTTTTTCATGATGTTAGCCTGATGTGGGCAATGGGTCTCTCGCAAAGAGATCCCATAAATATAGCTTCCCTCACCAGCTATCTGCAAAGCAGACAGGATCCAGCTTTGGGACATGGATCTAGGGTTTAAAGCAAGCCTAGACCCCATACATTCAGAACCTCTATATGCTTTGCAGATAGCTGGTGAGGGAAGCTATATTTATGGGATCTCTTTGCGAGAGACCCATTGCCCACGTCGGGCTAACATCATGAAAAAGAAAAACTATGGTATTTGTCATTTACCATTACTTATTCGGACTATAGTGGATTTAATTTTCCCAGAAGAGTTCCTTGTTCCATGCACAGTCTGTGTTTAACATATAATTTTCTCAGGGAACCATTCTGAGTTTGTGTATATTAAACGGACGTGTTACGTGCCTTGAAAAGTGGACGCTCAATGTCCCAGTTGAGGTTTAAGTTTTGTTTTTTTTGGCTAAAAATACAATAGTTACCCCTTTTTTTCTTTGATTTATTCAATCCGACGTGAATGCAATGAGTCTTTTACTTATATAGAGGTTCTGAATGTAGGGGGTCTAGGCTTGCTTTAAACCCTAGATCCATGTCCCAAAGCTGGATCCTGTCTGCTTTGCAGATAGCTGGTGAGGGAAGCTATATTATGGGATCTCTTTGCGAGAGACCCATTGCCCACGTCGGGCTAACATCATGAAAAAGAAAAACTATGGTATTTGTCATTTACCATTACTTATTCGGACTATAGTGGATTTAATTTTCCCAGAAGAGTTCCTTGTTCCATGCACGGTCTGTGTTTAACATATACATATATATATATATATCTATATATATTATATAATATATATTTATATATATAAGGCATCATAAGTACAAGGAGCAAACTTGCCAAACCAGTTTTGAGATAGATGTGTTTAAACTTTGCAACTATTGTGTACAAGGGGCACATAGCACAAATACACACATTGAAACTAACTACATTTTGAGCGTACACAGGGGTATTTGGCTATACCAATTGTCTGTGGATTGAGGAAGATTGAACTATTCATTTGTGGAACAATTGCAAAATCACCCTTTGTACTTGCGATGCCCCATATATATATATATATATTTTTTTTTTTAGTTCAGGAAGAACCGATTCGCCTCTATTTAAAGGGCATATCTCAGCGGAAAAACAAAGAAAAAGTGAGAGGAAAGACAGAGGAAAAAGAAAGGGTGGAGGGGACAGTCGAAGTGGAAAAAGACCAAGGATGACAAGGACTGCAGGGTCGAGCCCCATCATCCTTGGGTGCTAGGGCCGGAGGGCGCATGTGAAACCTCCAGGAACAAGCACGTACAAACGAGCACAAAGAGCACTCAAGAGCACGAGCTTAGAACCCCCTTGCGGGGATATATATATATATATATATATATGATAAACGACGTAAGTATAGAGGAATGTTCTGCACACGAGGAAGAGAAATAACGAACAAATGAAAAATGAGGTCCCCCGCCCGGGAATTGAACCCAGGATCTTCCGATTGCCGGTTCGATTCCCGGGCGGGGACCTCATTTTTCATTTGTTCGTTATTTCTCTTCCTCGTGTGCAGAACATTCCTCTATACTTACGTCATTTCTATACATTAATATACTGCGTGGTCATTGCAGTTAAATGTATATATATATATATATATATATAATGTAAAATAACACACTGTCATGACGAAGTATGAAGAAGGAAACCACTCTTCTGGAAGAATTAAATTTTTAGTTCTTTAACACCAATACAGTTCCAGCTCCTCATGAGTGAGCCCTTGTCAATTGGTAATGACCGCACAAACAAAGAACAGAGTTTATATACACCTAGAAGTTAATTATCAGGGATTAGCTGACTGAACCTTCCCATCCTCTTACCAGGGGATAGTTAAGTGACTTTTCCAAACCAGCTTTGACCTGACAGATGTACCTGTGTTGCCTGGGGATTTTTGGATGGTAATGTTACAAAATGCTTAATTTTATTGGTTCTAGGACAGTTCATACCTAGGACAACTCATACCTAGGACAACTCATACCTAGGACAACTCATACCTAGGACAACTCATACCTAGGACAACTCATACCTAGGACAACTCATACCTAGGACAACTCATACTAGGACAACTCATACCTAGGACAACTCATACCTAGGACAACTCATACCTAGGACAACTCATACCTAGGACAACTCATACCTAGGACAACTCATACCTAGGACAACTCATACCTAGGACAACTCATACCTAGGACACTCATACCTAGGACAACTCATACCTAGGACAACTCATACCTAGGACAACTCATACCTAGGACAACTCATACCTAGGACAACTCATACCTAGGACAACTCATACCTAGGACAACTCATACCTAGGACAACTCATACCTAGGACAACTCATACCTAGGACAACTCATACCTAGGACAACTCATACCTAGGACAACTCATACCTAGGACAACTCACACCTAGGACAACTCACACCTAGGACAACTCACACCTAGGACAACTCACACCTAGGACAACTCACACCTAGGACAACTCACACCTAGGACAACTCACACCTAGGACAACTCACACCTAGGACAACTCACACCTAGGACAACTCACACCTAGGACAACTCACACCTAGGACAACTCACACCTAGGACAACTCACACCTAGGACAACTCACACCTAGGACAACTCATACATAGGACCAGAAAAAAAAAAATTAATGAAAACATTTATTTTGTAAAATTAAAAATTAAATTTAAACATTTAGAATTCACGCAAGTTATTAATGAAAACATTTTGAAATGAAAACATTTATTTTTAAAATTAATGAAAACATTTATTTTGTAAAATTAAAAATTAAATTTAAACATTTAAAATTCATGCAAGCGCTTTCGTCTAAAAAAATACTTTCGTGAAATAATTTTCATATTATATATATATATATATATATATATGCCCAGTTAGGTTCATTGAATGCCAGGTTAGGTCAACTGAATACCCAGTTGGGTTCATTGAATGCCCAGTTAGGTCAGCTGTACGCCCTTGACGATTGGTTAGTTTAGTCGTGATTTTTCGTTAAAACTAACGAAAATATCACGACTAACCTAACCAATCGTCAAGGGCGTACAGTTGACCTAACCGGGCATTCAAATTTTTCCTATGTAAATAATGGTTCTCTATTTATTATATGTTTGCAATAAATAATAAATTTGTTGTTATTGTTTTCTTATCTTATTTTGGTTAATTTGCAGAGTTTAAACTTTCGGGGTGGATATAGATGAAAAGATCAACATTGGGGTGGTAATTGTTTGTTGAAGAGAGTATGAGTTGTCCTAGGTATGAGTTGTCCTAGGTATGAGTTGTCCTAGGTATGAGTTGTCCTAGGTATGAGTTGTCCTAGGTATGAGTTGTCCTAGGTATGAGTTGTCCTAGGTATGAGTTGTCCTAGGTATGAGTTGTCCTAGGTATGAGTTGTCCTAGGTATGAGTTGTCCTAGGTATGAGTTGTCCTAGGTATGAGTTGTCCTAGGTATGAGTTGTCCTAGGTATGAGTTGTCCTAGGTATGAGTTGTCCTAGGTATGAGTTGTCCTAGGTATGAGTTGTCCTAGGTATGAGTTGTCCTAGGTATGAGTTGTCCTAGGTATGAGTTGTCCTAGGTATGAGTTTGTCCTAGGTATGAGTTGTCCTAGGTATGAGTTGTCCTAGGTATGAGTTGTCCTAGGTATGAGTTGTCCTAGGTATGAGTTGTCCTAGGTATGAGTTGTCCTAGGTATGAGTTGTCCTAGGTATTTGTCCTAGGTATGAGTTGTCCTAGGTATGAGTTGTCCTAGGTATGAGTTGTCCTAGGTATGAGTTGTCCTAGGTATGAGTTGTCCTAGGTATGAGTTGTCCTAGGTATGAGTTGTCCTAGGTATAAGTTGTCCGGTATAAGTTGTCCGGTATAAGTTGTCCGGTATGTGTTGTCCTGGTATGGCCTGTCCGGTCACGAATTTTATTACATGTAATTTTGTTAAAAGAGAATTGACCTTCAAATAGATTAAAATTTTGTATAGAGCTTATAAGACTAGATTCAACAATTCTACGCTTGACATAATTATTAGATTTGAAAAAGTTGCATTATTGAAATCTATTACATGGTTAGTCTCTGACATAACAGAATACAGCACTTTTTTCATTCCCCACCCTCATACCTCTCTTATGTTCATAAATTCTTTACTGAGCTCCCTTCCCATTTCTCCCACGTATACATTATCAGACATTCTTTACATGGTAATACTATACATACACCTGTGTCTTTTTCATCCTGAGGTTTGTTCCTTATTTAACATGTCATTTATACAGTTATCATATTTAAATGCCAGAATTAGTGCCTATCCTCTGACAAGTTTTCTTAAGCTCTTCCAAGTTTTTGTTAAGGAAGGACAATACTTTTCTTGTAATCTTTGTGTACAGTTGACCTGACAGTATAAAAGGTTTTTCTGGCTGCTAAATGAGCATTAAAAATGAACCATTTGGAATAATACAGATTTTTAAATTTTTGTTGATTTTTTGTATCTCATCATCAACATAAGGGTGATAGATTCTATATGCTTTTAGGAACATTGAAGATACAACTGACATTTTTTCTTGATCATCATGAAATGAAAAATAGTGAATGTAAGAGTTTGAACTGGTCTCGTTCCTATACACACAATTTTATTTGTCATTTTCTCTATTGATGAGAATGTCCCAAAAAGGTATTCTTCTATCCCTTTCCTATTTACATTTGAACTTAATTGAGTGATGAAGGTTATTGAGTTTGGAAAGAAGTCATCAAAATTCTATTAGTTGGTCATACTGATATCTCATCCACATATCTTAACCAAATTTGATTGGGGAATAATATCCTAGGCAACAATTTTGTTTCAAAAAACTCCACAAATAATTGGCCAAAATGGGGGAAGGGGATTGCACATGGCCATGCCATGCCATACTTCTGTTTATAGAATGTGCCATCAGCTATAAATACATTATCCTCGACACAGAGAGTTTCACCAATTCTATGAATTTCTTGGCTATTATTGGAAGTGTTACATTTAGGTTACATCTCCTCCATATATGTATGGCCTTCCTAAGACTCATAAAGAAGGTTGTCCCCTTCAGCCTATCATCTCCGATGTAGGTTCAGTTACATACAAATTGTCTAATGGCTTACCAAACACTTGTCTCCTAGCTGTAGGTAGTATTTCCCCTGCACACCACAAAAACAACAAAGATTTTTATGATAAGATAAATAATTTAGAATTACCTAATAGCCAGTTTGTCAATTTTGATGTAATTCCTTATTTACAAATGTCCCAGTTGACAAAACCATCAATTTTTTTAAGGAAATTCTTCCTAACCTAAACGTAACACTTCCAATAAATCCAAGAATTTAGAGAATTGGTGAAACTCTGTGTCGAGATAATGTATTTATAGCTGATGGCACATTCTATAAACAGAAGTATGGCATGGCATGGCCATGGGCAATCCCCTTTCCCCCATTTTGGCAAATTTATTTGTGGAGTTTTTTGAACAAAATTGTTGCCTAGGATATCATTCCCCAATCAAATTTGGTTAAGATATGTGGATGACATATTAGTATGGCCAACTAATAATAATTTGATAACTTCTTTTCCAAACTCAATAACCTTCATCACTCAAGTTCAATGTGAATAGGAAAGGGATAGAAGAATACCTTTTTTGGACACTCTCATCAATAGAGAAAATGACAACATAAAATTGCCTGTGTATAGGAAGGAGACCAGTTCAAACTCTTACATTCACTAGTTTTCATTTCATGATGACCAAGTAAAAAAAATCAGTTGTATCTTCAATGTTCCTAAGAGCATATACGTGTCAGGAAATGATTGCCCCCCCCTGTAGAGCAAAAACTAGAAGAGATAGATAAAAACTGGCGAGACCACTTGAAAGAGCGTTAAAATCTGAATAAAAACCATTATATTCTATTCCTGTGATTTTAATTCTTACTATTTTTTTCCCCACAGAAACCATGGCATCATCTATTTTGAACGATTCAGAGAAAAAGCGAGTTCTTGACCGCATTCGAGCTGTCACATTTCGTGAAGCAAAGGAAGCTGGTGCAACTTTCATAACTCGACACTGGGTGGCTGAGAGATTAAAAAGATCAGAAGACTTTGTCAAAAGGAATTGGAATAAGAATCCTGAAGATTGTGAAACAGAATTTCGAGGAGGAAGACCGGAGAAATTATTTCAAGAATCGAAAGACATTGTGCTTGCTGCATCACGGCGCCGAAAGAAGAGCTGCTCTGAGGTAGCGAAAGAGATACTTATCCGTCGTGGTAAGATAGTCAATCGGCAACTTGTGCATCAATTTCGAGTTCGCCAAGGCTTGAGTGCTTGGCATGAAATAGCTAAGCCACAGAAGAGTGATCTTAATATTGAAGATCGGCTATGGTTTTGTGATTATCTTGAGGAATGGACGGAAGACGATTTCCTTCACTTGGTTGTCAGCGATGAATTCCTTGTTTATGTCTCCAGAAAACCAAATTTTCAGAATGATCGGGTTTGGGCAACAACAACTGATGAAGTCCCAGATGACCAGAAGTATCGAGAAATAGTAAAAAATCCAGCATGTGTGGGTGTTTTCATTATGTTCTCTATTCGGAAGCTCATCTGGGTTATCAAACCAAGAGGAACCAGTTGGGATGGGCCTTATTTTCGAAATGTAATTTTAGCCCAACATGTAATTCCATTTTTGAAAGACCCCGAGTGTGTTTTGGATGTTGAACAGGCAACCTTTCTTCACGACAAAGCCCCCTGTATGAAAGCACTTGCGACTCAACAACTGCTTAAGGACAATAACATTGATTTTTTCGGAAATAATGAATGGCCTGGCAATTCTCCCGATCTTAATGTCTGTGAACATGTCGGATCCATCATGAAGGATCGGGTGGAGTCCTTAATGCTGGAACAACCCATTCAGAATCGGTATTCAACAGAAATTATGACTGCAAAGATCAACGAAGTCCTTGAAGGAATGAGTCATGATACCGATCTCTTTGAGACACTTCTGGGATCATACCCCCGTCGATTAATGGCCGTCAGAGCTGCAAATGGGGGCAACACCCGATATTAAAACAAGTGTTTTTTATTCAAAATTAAACGCTCTTTCGCGTGGTTTTGTCTGTTTTTTCTATTCCTTTCAGTTTCTTCTGTACAGGAGGGGGCAATCATTTCCTGACACCCTTTAGAATCTATTACCCTTCTTATGTTGATGAGGAGATACAAAAAATCAACAAATATTTAAAAATCTGTATTATCCCAAATGGTTCATTTTTAATGCTCATTTAGCAGCCAGAAAAACTTTTTATACTGTCAGGTCAACTGTACAGAAGGATTACAAGAAAAGTATTGTCCTTCCCTTAACAAAAACTTGAAAGGGCTTAAGAAAACTTGTCAGAGAATAGGCACTAATGTGGCATTCAAATATACTAATTGCATAAATGACATGTTAATAAGAAACAAACCTAAGGACAAAAAAGACATAGGTGTATGTATATATTACCATGTAAAGAATGTCCTGATAATGTATACATGTGAGAAATGAGAAGGGACCTCAGTAAAAGAATTTATGAACATAAGAGAGGTATGAGGGTGGGGAATGAAAAAAGTGCTGTATTCTGTCATGTCAGAGACTAACCATGTAATAGATTTCAGTAATTGCAACGTTGTTTTCAAATCTAATAATTATGTTAAGCATAGAGTTTTATAAGCTCTATACAAAATTTTAATCTATTTGAAGGTCAATTCTCTTTTAACAAAATTACATGTAATAAAATTAAGAATTTTGTGACATTACCATCCAAAAATCCCCAGGCAACACAATTACATCCATCAGCTCAAAGCTGATTCGGAAGAGTCACTTAACTATTGCCTAGTAAGAGGATCTACAGAAGCTAAGGCTAACAAAGCCCCTAAGATCCATTCTAAGGTTAGCCCAAGAGAAAGAAGAGCATAAGGAGTTAAGTAAGTAACAAAACTTATCATTCGTGGGTTAACATTCATTCAGAAAGAGAGAGAGAAAGACTCACCATCATTCGACAGCCACTGCTGACAAATCAGAAAAATAGTTGAAGAGAATAGGAAGGGGGTGAAAGATGAAAAAAGTAAAATAAGAATGCTTACAAACCATGCAAACACAGTCTTAACTCAAACATTGTCATACCATGCAAACTACAAACATGCAAGTAAAGAGAGGATAAGAGAAAAAAAAGTATAAAGAGTATAACAAAAAGTGGGTTAGTTTATGCTACGAGCTACATCTAAGTTCGTGTTAGTCTAATTTTTTTTTAATATAATTTTGTTACTGACATTACTTGTCAATAGACTCAAACCTCAACCATTACCCCCAGAGCTCATGTTGCTAATTGTTTTATTATTTCAAAAGACATTAATATTTTTAAAATGCCTATCTAAACGTTTTTTAAACATATTAATGCTGGAAGAGTCCATGACAGACACGGGAAGATTATTCCATTTATCAATTACTTTAAACGTAAAAAAATTTTAGTGATGTTAGTAATGAAATGTCTACCACATAATTTAAATCCATTATTATGAGTATTGCTATTATCAAAAATGAACAATGTCAAAATTTACATTATCAATTTTATTAACGATTCTGAAAACTTCAATAAGCTCCCCCCTTAATCTCCTAGTTTTGAATGAATGCAAGTCTAACTCTTTAATCCTATCTTCATAAGACTTGTTGCATAGTGACGGAATTAGTTTCATGGCACATCGCTGAACCCTTTCTAACCTATCAATATCCTCACACAATACAGGCAAAACTGAATGGCATATTCTAAGTGAGGCCTCACTAGGGACTTTTAAAGGGGCAATATAATATTCTTTAATTTAAATTAGAAATTATGCACTATGAAGCCTATGGATTTGATGAAGAAGAGTAGATGTGCTCTGCATACAAGAAACGTGTTAGAAAGGAAATAAGGCAAGAGAGCTCAGTGAAAGGTATAAACTGTTTTACAGCGGAGCGTCGGCCGAAGGTAGAAATGGTGTGGGTATTATATTGACGAAGGAGCTCAGTGAGTGTTTTGTGGAGATAAACCAGAGGAGTGATAGACTAATGACTATGAGATTGAACTGGGGGAATCATGTGCTCAATATAGTGGGTGCATACGCCCCGCAAATTCGATGCACAGAAGAAGAGGAAGCCTACTGGAGTTTGCTGGAAATATAAATGGAGAGTGTGCTAGAAAATGAGAGTGGTAGTTGGTGCTGACCTGAATGGACACGTAGGAAATAACGATGTTACGGAAAGAGTACATGGAGGACATGGTTTGGGAGAGGAAAATCGGGAAGGTGAGAGAGAGTTAGACCTAGCTGTCTCTTTTGATATGGCAATTGTATACACATACTTCAGAAAGAGGAACGAACATTTGATAACTTACAAGAGTGGAGGTAGAATGTCACAGGTTGACTACCTACTCTACAGGTCGTCACAAATGAGTGAAGTTAAGAACTGTAAAGTGATTCCAGGAGACCACATAGCACCAAAGCACCAGATGTTAGTTATGGAGCTGATGTTGAAGAGACCGAGAAAGACACAAGAAATGTGTGTTAAGAGGATCAAGTGGTATAAGGTGAAAGAAAAGGAGAAGAGAGTTTAAAGAGCGGGTGCTGAGTGAAACCAGCATGCCAGTATCATAGTACCCATATTCAAAGAGAAAGGGGATATACAGGAATGCTCAAATTATAGGGGTATCAAGCTGATATCATACACCATGAAGGTGTGGGAGCGAATTGTGGACTTAAGGCTGAGGGAGGAGGCAGGCATGTCGATAGAGCAATTCGGTTTTATGCCCAGACGAAGTACGTCTGATGCTATTTTTGCATTACGACAGTTGGAGGAAAGGTACAGGGAAGGACAGAAGGCATTGCACATGGTTTTCATAGACTTAGAGAAGGCATATGATAGGACACTGAGACAAGAGGTTTGGAGGTGCCTGAGGGAGAAGATGGTCCCAGAGAAGTACATCAGATTGATTCAGGAAATGTATAGAGGGGTTACAACGAAAGTGAGGTGTAGTGTTGGTGTGATGTAGAGTTTTGGAGTTGGGATGGTCTGCATCAGGGGTCAGCACTGAGTCCATTCCTATTCAATGTGGTGTTGGATGTATTGACTGAGGAGGTTAGAGGGGTTGCTCCTTGGTGCATGATGTATGCTGATGATGTAGTGTTGTGCGCAGAGACAAGACAGGAGGTAGAACAACAGCTAGAAAATTGGAGGGAGGCATTAGAAAGTAGAGGTATGAAAGTTAGTCGGAAAAAGACTGAATATCTGAGATGTAATGTACAACCAAATGAAGGAGGGGGAGTGATGTTAAACAGTGAACTGATCAAACAGGTAGATTGTTTTAAATACTTGGGATCAACAATCGAGACAGAAGGGGGAGCAGAGGGAGAGGTAAATTGTAGGATACAGTCAGGATGGAGGAGCTGGAGAGAGGTGTCGGGAGTTCTCTGTGATCGTAGGATGCCAGTGAAGCTGAAAGGGAAGGTCTTCAAAACAGTGGTTAGGCCAGCCATGTTGTACGGAATGGAGACGGTGCCAATGAAAAATACTAGTGACAGAAAGATGGATGTGGCTGAAATGAAAATGTTGTGATGGATGTGCAGTGTAACTAGAAGGGATACAAATCAGAAACAAATGCATTAGAGGAACAGTGAAAGTAGTAGAGGCATCAAGAAAAGTCCAAGAAGCCAGACTGAGATGGTATGGGCACATGATGAGAAGAGAGGAGGATTACATGGGATATAGTGTGCTGGAAATGGAGGTGATGGGATGAAGAAGAGGTAGACCAAAGACGAAGTGAGGGATTGCGTGGTGGCAGACATCCAGAAGAAAAATTTGGATGAGGACATGGTGCGTGACAGAAGAGAATGGAGGAGACTCATCAAGAACAGCAACCCCATATAGAGATGGGATTTAAGCTGCAGAAGAAGCCTAACATTCTATGAGCTTTTGCGCAAGACTCCAGGCACTGGTTCCTAACTTTTTAATCCTTAGATACGCGGATGCCTAAATCTACTTCCTCATCAATGCTTGCTAACTGTCTATCATCCATTGTGTATGTAGAATTGTTGTTACGAGAACCTATATGCAAAATTTTACATTTGTCTACATTAAATTGCATCTGCTACTTATCCATCCACTCCATAATCCTATTTACATTGTCTTGGAGCCTATTTCTATCATCCACATTAAGAACTTTACTGCCTATTTTAGTATCATCCACAAATTTTGACACGTTACTGGTCAAGCCAACATCTGTCATTAATGTATATTACAAATAGCAATGGGCCTAACACTGAACCCTGAGGGACACTGCTACCTACATCCAACCACCCTGATTCCCTACAATTAACGACCCTCTGTTTCCTGGCACAAAGCCATTCCTCTAACCAATTACCTACCTGACCGTGTATACCGTGCGCTTTAATCTTCACACTTAATCTTCTATGCGGAACTGTATTGAATGCTTTTTTAAAGTCTAAATAAATAATATCAGCTGCTCTACACCCAGCATATTCATGCACTATTTTGTTATAAAACTCTAACAAATT
This sequence comes from Bathynomus jamesi, assembly GCA_023014485.1. Taxonomy (NCBI): domain Eukaryota; kingdom Metazoa; phylum Arthropoda; class Malacostraca; order Isopoda; family Cirolanidae; genus Bathynomus; species Bathynomus jamesi. The sequence goes on from JAJOZX010005294.1 coordinate 268,951, forward strand.
AGTTAAACAAGATCTGTGGCTTCGAAACCCATGCTGACTACTATTAATCAAATCACAACTTTCAAAGTGATCGATGATACGATCCCTAACTACGGATTCCAAAAGTTTACCGACAGTTGACATTAAGCTAATAGGCCTATAATTGCTGGCTACTGTGTGGTTGCCTTTTTTTAAAAATGAGCGTAACATTAGCTAATTTGAAGTCTTCAGGAATAATCCCCACTTCCAGTGATTTACTAAAACTTTTTAAGGCGCCTATGACAATGTCTTTCAAATGTCTAGGGCCTGGAGCCTTGCTAACTTTTAGCTTATCAATATAATGCGCAATCTCACCCTCATCAACAGTTATTTCATGCAAAATAATCTCGCTACTAAATGGAATGATATTGTCCACATCAGAGACATTATTCACATCTTCTACAGTAAAACTGTCGCAAAAAAGTTGTTAAAAATACCCGCCATTGCCTGAGTGTTGGAAGCTAAAGCGCCATTAGCATCCACTAGAGGGCCTATGTTATCTTTTATCTGCTTATGATTATTGTCATCAAAAAGTTTTTCGGGTTATGTTTACTAGCCGCAGCTACAAGCATCTCAAAATTACACTTAGCATTCATAACAGATCTTTTAACCTGATGTCTAAGCTTGATATATCTATTAAAGTTAGCTACCGTGCCATTGCGCTTATTAAGTCTATACGCTCTGTTTATGAACTTGCCTATTTCTCTATTCCACCACTTGGGCCTACCATGATTACTAGCATGCTTGGGCCTACATGGAATAAACTCCCTTTTGATATTCAAAAACCTTTCTTTAAACACCTCCCAATGAAAATTTGTGTCATTACCCATAAATAATTTATCCCAGTCCACTAGTACTCTCATCCTGTTTGCAAAACTATCAAAATTAGCCCTACAAAAATCAGGGACTTCTATTACGTTACTATCCTTACTGTTTTCTATCAATAGCTTAAACCTAATAATTTGGTGATCACTACATCCCAAACTCTCACCTATTTCCAAACCTTCAACTATATTTTTGTTGTTCGTCATCACCATGTCTAAAGTATTGTCACTGTGCATTGGTTTGGTAACCATCTGTCGTAAGAAATTATCTTCCATGAACTCACTCAGTCTCAAACCCTCATCATTACCAGTAAAAGTCTCATAATTAATGTTAGGGCAGTTAAAGTCTCCAACAACTATACTATCTCAATTATTAATAAAGTTACTAAGAAGTGTGTAAAATCTAGTATCAGTATCGAGGGGCTGAATGGGAGGTTTATAAACAACAACGAAATTAAAGCTAATACTATGCACCCTAACTTCAACGCATATCCCAGTCAGCTAATCCCTGATCATTAACTTCTAACTGTATATAAACTCTGTTCTTTGTTTATGCGGTCATTACCAATTGACAAGGGCTTGCTCGTAAGGAGCTGAAACTGTATTAGTGTTAAAGAAATAAAAATTTAATTCTTCCTGAAGAGTGGTTTCCTCCTCCATATTATATATACTTGTGTCCGAGAATTATCTGTACAATTTTAGGCTGTTATTGAAAGTCAACCATGAAGTGTAGAAATTCCAGTGTTGTCCCATTTTACAGAGAATCTCATTAAGTTTTTTCTGATACCACGTTTTGACAAGTTTTTTAGAAATGTACACGGGTGACAGACATTGATGATTTAAAAGCAAGAATCACAGCTGCTATTGAGCGAATTGATATGGATATGCTGCAGCATACATGGCAACATTTGGAGTATCGATTGGATGTTTTGCGAATCACTAATGGTGCACATATCGAATGTTTGTAACAACGTTACTTTAATAAAAGAAACTTTTGAAAATACAGATTCTAAATAATCTTGTTTAAGAATTTTACGTGTGTTATCAAGAATTTTATTAAAAGATGAAATTGTACAGATAATGTTCAGACACACTGGAATTTCTAAAAAACTTGTCAAAACTTGGTATCAGAAAAAACTTAATGAGATTCTCTGTAAAATGGGACAACACTGGAATTTCTACACTTCATGGTTGACTTTTAATAACAGCCAAAAATTGTACAGATAATTCTCGGACACCCTGTATATATACAGTGGACCCCGATTTGAGTACGTAATCCGTTCCAGCATGGCGTACTCAATTCGAAATGTACTCAAATCGAACTTAATAACCTATGGGAATTAATTAATTCGTTCCAAAACCCAAAAATTTCACCCACCCCTACTTTTTCTATAGAAATTGGCCATCACTATAACAGTACACTATGTCACTATGCCACAATATAAAATACAGTATCAAAGTCACTGCATGTACGAATCACCAAATTTATGCTATATTTTCACTATTTTATGCTGTAATCAACAGAAACTAACATAAATAAACACTAAGTACAGTCAGAAAACAAAATGACCAAATTCTAACAGAAATCCCTAAGAACACCTGTACTATTCAAAACATTAGACCCGAATGTTCCCGCAACGAACGCTCTAGACAAACTGAAACGCATTCGGCATCGCCTGCTGGCGTACTCAAATCGAGTTTCTACACTCAAGTCGAGTCAATAGGAGCCTATGGACGAGCATACTCAAATCGATGCGTACTCAAATCGGGGGTCCACTGTATATATATATATATATATATGAAAGTCTGCCTATGGATGCAATGCCTATATACATCTCTCCATAATGCATATTCAGATCACGTGAATGATTTACCATGTGTCCTCTCTTTCAAAGGTTGACAATCAGAGGAAGGAAAACATTTTTACACCTTGAATCCAATACTAACTCATTCAAATATACAGGGTGAATCAAAAGTCCTGCCTAAAAAATAACTATACACTAAATACTTTTTATACAAATTTTTTACTCACCCTGTATATGCAATATGATAATGTAACTGTATAAATAGTGATGAAATATATCAGGTACCATACCCAAGAAATATGATACTGTAGCTAAATCATACAATTTTTTAAGTGAAACTTACAAATGGATTGGTGATTATTTCAGACCAAAATTACAAAATGCGTGTAATTTGACAGTAAATCTGCTAGAGGGAGTTGTGCAAATATATTTTCAAAACTTCAGTGGGTAACTGTAGGGTGTTCTTTCAAATAAATTTCGTGTTCCCATCATATTATTTCATAAATCTTTTTTCTAGCCCAGCTGAGACAAATCTTTATGCTTCAAGTTTCTAATTGATGAATGATAGTTACACAAGGCTTTTGTGGGTGAGAGCCAATGACCCTAGTGCCTCTAGATATCTGTGAATAGAAGAATTAAAAAATTGAGAAAAGTAAAAACAAGAAATGCATGAACTACCAGTATTAATGTGCCATTTTCTTCTACCAATAAACTTTCAATTTCAATTACACAAAATATAAAGGGGCCTAAACTACCAGTCATAATCATAATCTGTAAAAGCCTAATTATGCACAGCCTATTCTTATAATTCAATGAATGTGCCATATTTAACCCTGCATTAGTACAGCAGGGTATTACAAACCTCAGTGAATTAATTCTGAAATTTGAAATTATCTGCTGCACTAACACAGGGTTAAGGCCCAAGGCCTGTATTTTATAAGGTCATTAATGTAGTAGACCAGTGCTCTTCAACCTTTTTATGCTCACCGCCCACTTTTGTAACTTTTGAATCTCTGTATCGCCCACCAAAATTAAAAATGCAAAAACTCAAACTAAAAGTTATATACCCTGCATAAAACAATAAAATTAATTGCAATTACCTTTATATTAATGAGATCCTTGAGCCACTAGTGGGCAGTACCACCCAGGTTGAAGAGCACTGTAGTAGACCATACTAAATCAGCTTATTTAATACTTAATAGTAGCATTATCATGTATCCTTTATTACTTCAGTACCCACCACCTAGAGATGGGGACTTGAGTCCCTATTTTTGTGGACTTGAGACTTGACTTGGACTCAGGTGTAATCTGACTTGACTCAAGACTTGCCTCTCTAGACTCGCAACTTGACTTGAGACTCATAATATTCTGACTTGCGACTTGGCTGAAATAACTCCAGTATTTTTCCCTCAACTTTTGAGTAAATGTGCAAGTAACTATAGTCCATTCATTATTATCAAAATGTAAAATAAGCCCCACCCATTGTTCTAGTGTGGCTTGTGATTGGTTGGATTGAGACACCTAAGATCTCCTGAGTTTGGAATCCATATTGTTACTATCATCATCATTATTACATCACTGGTGGACCCAGTTCCCACACCCAGATGCCTTGGAGCAGTCATCCATGTGCTTCCGGAAAAGAGAGGATATAACTTTAATATAACTTCCACATAATCATAGATAAATGCACACTTTTGCTGTTTGCATTCACCTAAATTATATGTAATAGATATGACCTTCAATATATTTTTCCTCTTAATAAAAACAGCAATTGATAATAAATACTGAAATACAGGTATCTCTCACATAACATGGTAGATGCATTCCTGGAGATTCCATGTTATAATAATATCTAACAAATAAAATACATATGAAGTAAATAAAATAAATAACAACATCACTCGGGTCTCTTGAAGCTGGCTTCTTAATCACCAGTGACTTAGCTCCATCACCACATTCTGACCCATGACTTTGTGGCACTGGTGGGTTGCAGACATGTTATGATTCCACCACAAATGGAATCAATTACAATTACCTAGCAAGTCCATGATTATGATTATGATTCCTTCCAAAATTAATGGAATTGATTATGATTACATTAAAAACTGTAATCATGATTTCTACGATTCCAAATTAGGTAAACAGAAGAAAGACCACATAATCACTGTCATGAAGGATTGCAATAACTGAAATCAAATTATTTAAATCAATTGATTTAAATATATTTAAATTACAGTAAACTCTATAGAATCCAGCACCCTTTGGGATTTGCATGTGCCAGATTTTAAAATATGCTATGTTTTCGAGAGGTCATTTTATAATAATAATAATAATAATAATAATAATAATAAAGTACAGGGTAAACCAAAAATGAACATGAACTTACTGTTTTATTAACCCTGGAACACTACCGTTAAGTTCCAGTTACATCATTACTAACGTTGGGTATATTATACCTGAAATTGAAAAATAAAAAAAAATAGTTCCAATCAAAATGTATTAACATACAAAAAACATGACAAGATAAACTACTCTACTATTATTTCCCCCTATACAAAGTGACAAAAAACTAAAAAAGTATTCAGGGGGATACTAAAAAAAAATTCCACTCAGAGAAAATTAAGAGAAATGTTAACATATATTTCCTGAGAGCAACTACTACTGCAGTTAGGGACTTCTGCGTTGACCAACATATTCCCTGAACATGTGAGCCTCTTCTGGTAAAGGCACAGCCTCCCTGCATCACCACAAACTGAGGGGAGATAGACAAAAATGGGCATTTTTTTGAGGCGAAAAATTATTGATTGGCAATAAGCAATTATTTGACCGTATAAATCCCCCTGTAAATGAACACTAACTGATATTTATTCATTACTATTATAATAAATAAGGATTGCAGGCAAATTCCAAGGGGGCAGTTTTATGAGAGACCAAAAATTATCAGTTGCCAATAAGCAATTATTTGACTGTATGAATCCCCCTGTAAATGAACACTGATATTTATTCATAACCAACCTATGCATTACATGCAGTCAGTACAGGCAGGGTAGTAGTGGCGAGGGCACACTGGTCAATGGCACAAATGACACCTGTGCCTTGTCTTCCTGTCTGAACCTTTAGGGCACTCTGCACACCTCACCAAGGCACCACTACTTTCTGCAGCCACTGGGCCTGATGTGCCCCCAGCAGTGGCAGGGGTAGGGGTAGGGTAGGAGGTTCAACACAGCACAGATCGCATTCCTCAGCGGACGTGACAAATGTGGAGAAGTGAGCCTCTGCTCTGCCCATGGACTGATGAGTGCCAGTGCCAACTCCTGCATGTATTTCCTCCTTTTCATTTTCACTTCACCTCTCTTCGTAACATTGTCTGAGTGAATGATCCAAGAGTTTATAACACAAGCATTCATCATGCCATAAGACACACAGTGGCCATCTCTTGGTTTTTCTTCCACAGGAGTACTGTGCACACATCTGGTCGAATGTATCAACACCTCCTTTCGTGTGGTTGTAAAATTCGATCACTTCAGGCGGGCCCTATGCTTGGCTGTGTGTGCACTGACAAAAGGAGCAGTTGTTCATCCACAGTTATATTCTCCATGGGCACATAAAATTTACCACAGTTGGCAATGAATATGTCCCATATTTTTCTAATGGGAGCAAATTTGTCTGTGGCTTGCCTCTCCTGCCTTGTGTCAGGGTCATCAAATCGGCAGGTGAGCAGGAACGTAAGGCAACCCTCAGACATAGCAGCACAGTACATACCAGCACCGGTACTAGGGCTCCACATTTCCTTAGTAGAAAGATGGTTGTCCCTCTGGCAACCACTGAAGATAAGAACCCCCAGTATCACATGCACCTCTGCTGCTGCTGTTCTCTGAAGCGTAGCTGTTCTCCTCCGATACTTGACAGCTTCAGCATCTATCCAAGTGTTTGTCCAGGTCACAACTTCCTCAATAATTTGCTCCTCAAAAAGTAATGAGAAGCACTACTCAGGGGTGTCAGCATTCGATGCCGCTGGTGTTGGCCCTGGGGTAAAAGCAGGCATTATATTTTGTGCTGCTGGCCGCCGGTGTCTGTGGCTGACAACTCCACTGGAAACCAGAAGTACTGCTTATAGTACTGGTTTGGAAGGTCACAATAGGGGACACATCATCACCATCATCATCACAGCGCCATCTTTGTCCCATGCGACCAGCAGGAGGTGCAGCAGGGGCAGCAGATGTAGAGGCAACAGGTCCTGGGGGCTGGTGGTAGGCCTAGCAGAGGAATGACATCGTGGTTTTTTCCTCTGGTGACGTGATATGCTAGGCTCATCACTATCATGATCATCATCATCATCATCATCATGCTTTTAATAACTTTTTTGCGACAGTTTTTACCGTAGAAGACGTAAATAATGTCCCCGACGTGGATGATATCTTTCCATTTAGTAGCGAGACTATTTTAGATGAAATAACTGTTTACGAGGCTGAGATTGCGCATTATATCGATAGGCTAAAAGTTAGCAAGGCTCCAGGCCCTGACGCTTTTTATCCCAGACATTTGAAAGATTTGAAAGAAGTTATCGTAGGCCCCTTAACGAAGATCTTTAATCAGTCACTCGAAACGGGGATTATTCCTGAAGACTTTAAATTAGCTAACGTCACACCTATTTTTAAAAAAGGCGACTGCGCGGTAGCTAGCAATTATAGGCCCATTAGCTTAACGTCAATTGTCGGTAAACTTTTGGAATCCGTAGTTAGGGATCGTATTATCGATCACTTAGAAAGTAGAGATTTGATTAATAGTAGTCAGCACGGGTTTCGACGCCATAGGTCTTGTTTAACTAATTTGTTAGAATTTTATAACGAAGTAGTGCGCGAATACGATAGGCATAGGGCAGCTGATGTTATTTATTTAGATTTTAAAAAGGCGTTCGATACAGTTCCGCATAGGAGACTAATTGCGAAGGTTAAAGCGCACGGTATACGCGGTCAGGTAGCTAACTGGTTAGAAGAATGGCTTCGTGCTAGGAGACAGAGGGTCGTAGTTAATGGTAGTGAATCGGGGTGGTTAGATGTAGGTAGCGGTGTCCCACAGGGTTCAGTGTTAGGCCCACTGCTATTCGTAATTTACATTAACGACATAGATGTAGGATTGACTAGTAACGTTTCAAAATTCGCGGACGATACTAAAATAGGCGGTAAGGTTGTTAACAAGGACGATAGAAATAGGATTCAAGACGATGTAGATAGGATTATGGAGTGGACAGATAAGTGGCAGATGCAATTTAACGTAGACAAATGTAAAGTTTTGCATATAGGTTCTCGCAACAATAATTACGCGTACACGATGGATGATAGGGAGTTAGTGAGCGTTGACGAGGAAGTAGATTTAGGCGTACGTGTAACTAAAAATTTAAAGGTTAGGAACCAGTGCCTGGAGTCTTGCGCAAAAGCGAATAGGATGTTAGGCTTCATAGCGCGTAATTTTGAATTCAAATCGAAGGATATCATATTGCCCCTTTACAAGTCCCTAGTCAGGCCTCATTTAGAATATGCCGTTCAGTTTTGGTGCCCATACTTGCGTGAGGATATTGATAGGTTAGAAAGGGTTCAGCGTCGTGCCACGAAACTTATTCCGTCATTGCGCAACAAGCCTTATGAAGATAGGATTAAAGTGTTAGACTTGTATTCACTCGAAACTAGGAGATTAAGGGGGGAGCTTATTGAAGTTTTCAAAATCGTTAATAACATCGATAACGTAAATTTTGACAAATTGTTCACTTTTGATAATAGTAATACTCACAATAACGGATTTAAGTTGCGTGGCAGGCGTTTTATTACTAATATCGCTAAAAACTTCTTTACGTTTAAAGTAATTGATAAATGGAATAATCTTCCCGCGTCAGTCGTTCATTCTACCAGCGTTAATATGTTTAAGAACCGTCTTGACAGACATTTTAAAGGTATTAGCGTTGTTTAATTTAAAAAACAACAAAGTTAGCAACAGAAGCTCTGGTGGTGGTGCTCAAGGATGAGTCTGTTGACGATGAATGCCAGCTTGTGACATGCCAGCGTGTGATGCCAGCAATAAAATTATTAAAAAAAAAAAAAAAAAAAAAAAATTAGACTAACACGAATGTAGATGTAGCTCATAGCATAAACTAACCCACTTTTTGTTAACTTTACCTACTTCCCCCCCCCTCTCCTTACTTTGCATGTGTCTAACTCTTTTCTTGCATGTTTGTAGTTTGCATGGTATGACAGTGAGTTAAGACTGTGTTTGCATGGTTTGTAAGCGTTCTTATTTTCATTCTTTTCATCTTTCACCCCTCTCCTATTCTCTCCGACTATTTTTCTGACTTGTCGGCAGTGGCCGGCGGATGATGATGGTGAGACACTTTTCCTCTTTTTCTGAATGAATGTTAACCCACAAATGATAGGTGTTGCTCCTTACTTAACCCCTTATTCTCTTCTCTTCTCTTAACCCCCTACTCTTTCCTTTCTCTCGGGCTAGCCTTAGAGTGGATCTTAGGGTCTTTGTTAGCCTTAGCTTCTGTAGATCTGTAGATCACTTGTTTCTTGTACATATTCTTTATCAAAGTCACTATCATACATCACTTCAGCTTCGATTTCATCCTCATTCTTCACTACTTTCTATGTTCATCATCACATCAAGTTCCTCCTGAGAAAGGTGTCCCACTACTTTCCTTGACATTTTCTATTATTTTTCAGTTATTGTCACTTTACAAGTCACTCTGAAATGCAATAATCACTACCTGAAACACAATAAAAGCAATTATAGCACATATTTGTAATACACAAACACTAAAGTCGGGTGGAATTCACCCTAGTAATATATACACACCGACACTAAAGTTGGGTGGAATTCACCCAAACACTACTCTGTGGAAAAAACCAGGGACGGGAGCAGCGACACGCACCCTGCCTTGACAATGTCTGGGAGTACACTGAAGCTACCTAAGCACCCATGCTGCTAGCCCCGCAGGAACACAAAGACCGCGCGCCCCACCACCATGTTGAGGGTGGAAATCACCCAACGTTAGCGTTCCAGGGTTAATCCAAAGATCATATTTATAAGAGCCAATGGGCCAGTAATGTGTTATAGAACATTATTGTCAATTAAACGTAATTAAGGAACTTTATTATTTGAAAATTGTATTCTAAACTTAGTCTAAAAACATTGTTGTTGCTACATCGACAGAATAGGCCCAGTGATTTCAAAATGTGCCAGATTTTGGAGTATACCAGATTTTGAAGTGCTGAATTTTCAAGAGTCTACTGTACAAGAAAAAAAATAACTGAGTAAAATTAAAATATAATTTTTCTTTCTCACAGATAAGGAATAGTACTAATCCATCAACATAATCTCATTTTAGTTAGCTATATCTTACTATGTATGGGTTTGTTAGGACTATTTTTATCAGGTCATCCCATAAGTAATGTCGTTTTTTACGATAGATTAAGTTTAAACTAGTCCTACTCGGTTTAAGCATAAATTTTCCGAAGGTTATATCTAAGAGGAGATCTATCGTGTTTCGCTACATACTTTACAGACCTTGACCAGTGAAGACGTGTGTTTTGCTTTATGTGAACCCCTCATAAACATAGCAGTATCAGAAGAGCATATCAGGCATATAATGCTTTACAAGTTCAAAAAAGGGAATAGTGGTACTGAAGCAACGCGAAACATTCAGGACATTTATGGCAATGATATTCTGCATGTGAGGAAATGTCAAAGATGGTTTCAAAAGTTTAGGAATGGTGACTGCTGTTTGACAGATGCAGCATGCTCTGGATGCCCTGCTGAGTTTGATGATGACCTGCTGTTAGTCACACTTGAAGAAGACTGTGTTAGTCGCACTTGAAGAAGACTGTTCAACAACTGTCGAAGAATTAGCCCAGAAACTCAATTCATCCCCGTCCACCATCCATCAACATTTGCAACAACTCAGGAAAGTGCCTAAGTTAGGAAAATGGGTGCCACATGAATTGTCAGTTGACAATCTGAGGGTGCGGGTAAACATTAGCACAGCTCTTCATTCCTGTGAACTCCAAGATCCATTTTTGCACTGTTTAGTGACTGGTGATGAAAAGTGGATACTGTACCAGAATGTTAAGCGCCGTCGACAGTGGGTTTGTGCCAGAGAACCAGCGACACCACAGCCAAAACCAAATCTTCACCCTCAGAAGGTGTTGCTTAGTGTTTGGTGGATAAAGGTGGTGTAATACACTTTGAAACCTTACCACACAACCAAACAATCACCGCTCAAGTCTACTGTCAACAACTGGATCAAATGAACACTGCACTAAAAGAAAAGAGACCTTCTTTGGTTAATCGGAAAGGAATCGTGTTCCACCATGACAACACACATCCTCATACCATCCAGATCACTTCTGCAAAAATTGAGGAGCTTGGGTGGGAAAAACTTCCACATCCTCCATATTCTCCAGACCTTGCACCTTCAGATTATCATCTCTTCAGGAGTCTGCAAAACTATCTTGATGAGAAACAGTATACAGTGAGGCCTTGCATAATGAATTTAATTCATTCCAGAAGGTCATTCGTTAACTGAAAAATTTGTTATGCAATGCATTAGTTCAATGGGATTTTCAGTAATTTGTTCCAGAGCCCAAATTTTGACCCTTTTTGCGCTTGTTTACCCATTTTTTAAATGGGTTCACCTTCTTCTGCTTGAATATCCTGGGATTTTGGGAATGATACACAAGCATAGGCTTAATCTTCAGGTCCCCTGATGCATTCCCAGCCATAAGTAAAGTAAACCGGTCTTTCATTGGTTTATGGCCAGGCAGTTTGGACTCTTCTCTAGTAATGTAGGTTCTGTTCGGTAGCTTTTTCCAAAATAGGCCAATTTCATCAGCGTTAAAAACTTGAGGCAAATAATCCTCCTCCTCAACAAGTTCTGCAAATTCTATTTTAAATTCCTTTGCTCCCTCAGTATCAGCACTTCACTTGCAGCCTCACCATGCCTTATAATGTTCTTAATTCCTGACCTTCTCTTGAAATTTTCAAACCACCCACGACTTGCATTGAATGATTCATATCTTTCAACTGATGCTGGAAGGGATTCCTTAATTTGTTCATATATTTGCACTGCCTTGTCACTAATGAATGCCTTAGTAATGAATTCCCCCTTCATTTCCTTTTCTCTAATCCATATCAGTAAAACACACTCCATTTCAGCAATAGCTTCCCTTCCTTTAATAAGTCTACTTGTAGCATCACTTACTTTAGTTTTCATAATTTCTTCCTTCTTCTTAAAAATCGTCGAAACTGTACTGGCAGACAATCCATATTCAGCAGCAAGATCTTTGGTGCTCGTTCCAGATTCACTTTTTTTAATAATGTCTTGCTTCATCTGGAGAGTGATAGTTTTCCTGGATTTCTTTGGAGCATTAGCAGATGATGAAGGTCTTTGAGGGGCCATGACTACACGTTTTATACACTTATAAAGCTAATAAATTAAAATTTAATAGTGAGCAATTGTCTTGTACACAACTGCTCACGACAGCTACCAACCTCCAACTGAACAGAAAACGTGTTATTACATTTTTCATTACCAAATTCGTTCTGCAAGGTAAAATCGTTATTTAAATCAATGGAGCCTTATGGAGGTAATTCGTTAAGCAAAAATTCGCTATTTAAGGCGTTCGTTATGCAAGGCCTCACTGTACTTCTTTAGATGACCTGCACACCAGTCTTTTACGTTTTTTGCCTCAAAACTGCCTGAATTTTATAAACATGGCATTGAAAAGCTTGTAGGACATTGGCAGAGTGTCATTGATTTCAATGGAAAATATATACTAGATTAAAAAGTTTCAGTTGTTTTTTTTTTGTCCTTCAAATTCCGATCTAAAAAAACAACATTACTTATGGGATGACTTGATATATCAGTTATTTCCTTAGCATTGCAGGTTATTCTTTTTCATAATGCATGTGTTAATATGTTGCAAAACAATTAATGCTATTTAATAGTGAATATTAGATACCTACTACAAAAAATGACAGAATTCAGTAAGTCATAAATAAATGAGAACATTTAAATAAAAATTTGTACTTCTTGAGGAAGATTTTTATTCATAGCTCATATTTCTTATATTTTCCACATTTCTGCATTTCAGAAGTCTGAAGTTTTTATTTAATGTGATAAAGTTTTTCACATACTGTATGTTTAAAGTGACTTGTTGCAAATAAATGAATATAGACTTTCATACCTATTCATTGATATGTAATCATGGCATGTAATCATGATTCCTTTTGCTGTGGAATCAATTATGATTCCTTGGTTTTCCAGGATAAATGGAATCAATTACAATTATGAATTATGATAACTCAAAAATGTGGAATCAATTCCAATGATTATGATTCCTGATTATAATTACATGTCTGGTGGGTTGGTTTTCTTTTTTCTACCACTCCCACATGCCCTGCCCATCAGCGTCTGCAACCAGATGACCAAAGGTCTTACGCAGGTAATAAGCCTTGAATGTGGCTATTACCTCTTGGTCCATGGGCTGTAGGATGGATGTGGTGGTTGGCAGAAGGAAACACACCTCCACCAGGAAGTTGGTACATCAAGTCTTGAGGCTTAAAGGGCTACCAGGGGCATTATCAATAACCAGCAGGGCCCATGGTTCCATCCCATTGTCCTCACAATATTTTTTCATTGTAGGGCAGAAGTAGGTGGTGAACCACTCACTAAACACTTCCTGAGTGACTCAGGCCCTGTGGTTATGTTGCCACACAACAGGTAAATCAGCCTTATTATAAACCCTCATAGCGTGAATATTTTTTAAACCATGTAATAACAAAACCAAATTGTATCAGACCGCATTAAGCAGGGAATACCTGTACTGTATTGTGTTTCCATTGACTTCTATAAGGTAAACTAAGGAGTACTCAGACAGGAAAGGAAGGGATAATATTATGTTTATCATGGAGAGATAAGTAAGGTTTGCTTGAGTACGGTAAGGGAACAGTTTGATGGAGATAAATAACAGTGCTTTTTAAAATCAAGAATAAGAAATTGGCACAGGTAAGTCACCTCTTTTGAAGAAGATAATGGTAATGGTAAGTTCTTAACAGTAAATAGGCATGAGCAGGTTATGTCTCACTGATTTTAATGATTTTTGGTGTGGTAGTTGGGTATGATGAGTAATGAAGTGTGACAAAATTTTAGCCACTTGGGTCAAATAGTTTGGGAGTAATGACCCCCAACCAAATTTGGGGTCAGCAGCATAACCTTGATTTTCAAAGGTCATAACTCAGGATCTAATGGATGGATTTTAATGATTTTGGTGTCAAAATGCTCAGAAAAGACAGCAGAATAACTTTAATTCTATGCACAGAGTGCATGCATTCAGTTAAAAAAAAGTTGCATTTATATTTCACCTTTGACCTTGACCTCAGGTCAGAGTTCAAAATTCAAGGTCATGAAAATTGGCATAAGTAAAGACCTTTAGATGAAGCATATTCAAGCAAAATATTGGAGTGGAATCTCCATGGGTTTGCTTTCCACTAGCATTTGAAATTGTGCATGTTGAAAATTTTGAGCATTTTTTTTAAGATAACTTCACAAATAGTTCATATATATGTATGTATATAAATATATGTATATATGTATAAATATAGCTACATTCATGGTTTGATAAATAAACTGTAGGAATGTATTAAGATTTTTGCAAATATTAAGGTATTTGCTGCTCTAAAAAAAACAATAATTTTCATCACAGTACCTATATAATTTGTATATTTAATCATGTTAAATTTGTGTGTTCAGGTTTTGACTATATGCTGATAAAATGTCATCAAAATATTGTTGTGATCCATTCAATTCCCACAATCAATTAAAATCTTCTGATCTTCAGCCTGCTTCACAATCACTAATGGAAAAATTTCCAAATCATTTGAAGCCAGGCCAAAAGTTATGTTCATCATGCAAAAAAAAATTTTCCTTACCTATTTTACAAGTTCAAAATATAGCAGAAACAGAAATATTATCATCAAGCTCGTCTGATACCAGAGTTGGTACCCAAAAACCAAAGGTGGGCACCCAGGCCTCAAAAAGGACCGACGGTCCCGGTCCTTGCCTCAAACTGGACCGATGGTCCTTTCTGAAGATAGGACCTAGGAATGACTCGGTCCTCGGTCCTTATATAATTGAGGCGTTGCGTGGAAGAAGGGTGACCTAGCCATTTTTGGCGAAAATGAATTATTGCTGATTTTCAGTAGCTTAATATAATATATTAAGCTTCTGAAAACATCGATAATTCATTTTCGCCAAAAATGGCTAGGTCGCCCTTCTTCTACATAATTGTCGATAAATACCTCTCCAACTTAAAATGCATTTTTCTCAAAGATTTGATTTTGGCTAGGTCGCCCTTCTTCCACGCAATGCCTCATATAATATAAGTGAAAAATTTGATTAAAATGAAAAATGAAATTAAAGACACCGGAAATCTTTAATTTTATTAACGTAAATTATAATTAATACAATACATAAATGATGAAAAAAAGTTATTAAGTTAAATGCTTGAGTTTCCCTTCAAGAAGACTAGCATTTCAAAATGGCTGTCACTGAGCCCTGACCTTTTCGGCTTGAGGACATCCTTCCCCAAAGAGAAGAGCCTCTCCACAGCGGCACTGGATGGGATAAAATCACTAAAATCACTAAAAAAGACCGTCCAGAATTGCTTAAAAATGGACTGTCGCTCCTCATTTCAGTCCTCACTGAGAAAAGGACCGACTTTCCCGCTCACAGTCCTTAAAAAGGACCGAGTTCCTGGAGTTCGGTCCTTTTGGAACTCAGTCCTGCCCACCTTTGCCAAAAAAACACCCAAAAACCCACATCAATTTACTTCTCATAAACTTATTTTTAACTTGGCATTTTTTATAATATGGTTATGTAATATGTAGTCTTATATATTAACAATTATAAACTATAATTAATGTGATAAAGCCAATATAAACTAAAATTTCTGGAAACTATTTATTTGACGTTTCATTATGAACCTTATATCTAATACTATATCTATTTATCTATCTTCTAATTGGCTACCTAGATCTAAAAATAAATCATGTTTCTTTTCAGCTTTATAATTTAAATAATTTAAGTGGTACCTAATATTGATTATTGATCAGTATGTTTAGCATCTTTTGACCTTAGATGGCGGTAGATTCAAACCAACATTTCTGCCTTTTCTTTCCCTAACCTATTTCGTATTTTACTCCATACCAAGCCAAATGTTGAAAAAAATCTTTCCAATGATCCAGAACTGGCTGGACAACTATGAATAGATCTCATAAATTTAGCAAAACCTAATGGTAACCTGGTCTCTTTTTTTCTTTCATTTCAACAATTTTTCACCAATTACTAGCTGATGTAGACGCCCTGCTGAGTTTGATGATGACCTGCTGTTAGCCACACTTGAAGAAGACTGTTCAACAACTGTCGAAGAATTGGCCCAGAAACTCAATTCATCACCGTCCACCATCTATTGACATTTGCAACAACTCGGGAAAGTGCCTGTTAGGAAAATGGGTGCCACATGAATTGTCAGTTGACAATCTGAGGGTGTGGGTAAACATTAGCACAGCTCTTCATTCCTGTGAACTCCAAGATCCATTTTTGCACTGTTTAGTGACTGGTGATGAAAAGTGGATACTGTACCAGAATGTTAAGCGCCATCAACAATGGGTTTGTGCCAGAGAACCAGCAACACCACAGCCAAAACCAAATCTTCACCCTCGGAAGGTGTTGCTTAGTGTTTGGTGGGATAAAGGTGGTGTAATACACTTTGAAACCTTACCACACAACCAAACAATCACCGCTCAAGTCTACTGTCAACAACTGGATCAAAAACACTGCACTAAAAGAAAAGAGACCTCCTTTGGTTAATCGGAAAGGAATCGTGTTCCACCACGACAACACATGTCCTCATACTGCTCGGATCACTTCTGCAAAAATTGAGGAGCTTGGGTGGGAAAAACTTCCACATCCTCCATATTCTCCAGACCTTGCACCTTCAGATTATCATCTCTTCAGGAGTCTGCAAAACTATCTTGATGAGAAACAGTATACTTCTTTAGATGATCTGCACACCAGTTTTTGTACACTTTTTGCCTCAAAACCACCTGAATTTTATAAACATGGCATTGAAAAGCTTGTAGGATGTTGGCAGTGTGTCATTGATTCTGATGGAAAATATATACTAGATTAAAAAGTTTCAGTTGAGTTTTTTTTTGTCCTTCAAATTCCAATCTAAAAAGCAACATTACTTATGGGATGACATGATAACTATATTTTAATAATTACACTTATGAATACAGTTCTAAGTATTAGTCTATCTTAAATTGTACAGCTTCCTAATATTAAATTATTATTAAATAGCGGAAATCCCTCTAACCCTCTAGTTGTTAGAGCCTGTGACTGTGAATAAATGGTCCTGGGTTAGAATCCTAGTAGCTAAGAGGTTAGAAAATTTATTTTCTCCACAAGCATGTGCCCGATGCCTATGCTTGTTTCTGCCATACAGTAGAATATATAAGATCTCTAATCTAATACAGAATGAAAAAAACCTGTTTTGGCACCCTGCATAGTATCAAGGCCCAGGTCCTTCG
Organism: Bathynomus jamesi; assembly: GCA_023014485.1. Classification (NCBI taxonomy): domain Eukaryota; kingdom Metazoa; phylum Arthropoda; class Malacostraca; order Isopoda; family Cirolanidae; genus Bathynomus; species Bathynomus jamesi. The sequence continues at coordinate 286,241 of JAJOZX010005294.1, forward strand.
GAAGTTGGAACGAGGTACACACCTAGGCCTTGTAGTACAGGATCTGGCCTAGAGTTCATATAAATTTCTGGGTGCAGAGGTTTTGATGACTGATCTAGACTAATTTTGGGGCATACAATCCAAATTTTTCTATGCCATCGCACTAAATTGGTGCAAAAGTGGTCAAAATGGCAAACAATTGGCAAAAATGGCAAAATTTTATCACTTTTTCGTATTTTTGTCATATTCTTGAGCTGAAAAAATTTTTAAGGGCAATTGTTTGTTTGAGAATCTGTGTTTGTAACATACTGCTACCTGAACCAAGAAAAATGTCAAAAATGTCAAAAAATAACAGCAAAAATCGTAAAATATTAAGTAAATACTGTATTGTCAAAAAATCGCAAAAATGAAATTTTTGGCTATTTTGGTGCATAAACTAGCTCTAACCCCTCCGTCTATGGCCCTGGGTTGGTTCGAAGTCGACGGGGGTTCTGGTTAGGAGGCAGCAACGGATCTGTTACTTGCAGTAGTTTCTTCTATACTACTCCGAGTTCTCTTTAGTGGCTCGGAGGATTCTGAGAGGCTTATTAAATTCTTTGAGGTTTCTCTCCGATTCTTCTTGTAGCTTATCGGGAGATTCTAATGACTAAGTTTTCTGAAGAGAGCACGGCTCGAAGGAGAAGATAAAGACTTTTTCTTACTGTGTTTTACTCCTAAACTGTTACAGGTAATGCTCAGCCTCGTAGTTGGAATCAGAACAAACATGGAAGAAATTGGTGGGCTTTATATACCCCAATTCTACTAACATCATCATTATTAAATGTTGAAGAGGCTGTATTATTTTTGCACAATATTTGAAAATAAAGTAAATCTTTTAGCTGTGTAAGGTTTAAACGAATAAACAAGATATTTGAAGATGAAGCCATATTTTTATCTTAAACTGCGTATTTTCAGATCTGATGTTATCATGATCTGCCAAGTTAACTAAAAGTGGAAATTGAACTATGCATCTTTACACTAAAATATGCATATGAGTAAAAATTAAAGGTTTAAGATTTACAATTAAATGCTTAGGCAAGACATGACTTCAACATTTATAATGAAGAAAGACTGTATACAAAACATGACATGGCAAAAGTTACTCAGGATTCATTATTCAGCTAAATCTAAAAAAATGATTATGAAATTTTAAAAAACAACAGGTCATCAATTATTTGGCAAAGTAGAAAGCACATCAAAATTTATCACAATGGAAAAATAATAATAAAAATACATAACAACAGTATTGCCGATTCGACATTCCTTATGGCGACATAATGTCGGGTCGGACATTGAGTACATTGTAATTTTGGTGTACTGTAACTATAATTATAATTATCAATTCATTTATTATCGTTAACTACAATTTCATTAAAGTACATTGACTACGTTATTTAGTACATTACATCATTAAGTACAGTTTCATTAAAGTACATTACATTATATTAAAAGTATTACAGTTAATTATAATTAAACAGTTACTATAACTTTGTTTTGTTACAGTGTTTCATATTAATAGACAATTAAGATTTTAGAAATATAATACAAAGTACATTGCACTTACGAGATAATTTATTTACGAAATAATATGCTATCGGAGGTATTTTATCTTTGAAGCGCTCGATTCTGTCAGTCAGCTGAATTTGAGAATAACTTACCAAGCATTTATGAATATCTTTAGGGGTGAACGCACTTAACTTTAAAAAATGAAAAAAATATAATACGAGAACATTTTCGAACGAAGGCAAAAGTTTTGCGTTTCATAGATTGACACGAGTAAAAATAGACTGATAAGTTGATAGGGCATAAGTAGACAATAGGTAGATGAATGAATAAGTAATAAAATTAATAAAGGATAGCGGTCAAGAAAGAACATGAATTAAGATGAATTAGGGAAATACAGTAATGAATAAAGAAGTATAAATTGAAATTCTACCCAAAAACTCGCTTAGGCGATTTTGGTTTCTTATGTAAAAATGAACATTCAACATAAAACTATACGAACATAAGTTCTGCATGAAGACAATGAATCCATATAATGATGGTGTAGGAATTGTTCATTGTTCACTTTTTATATAAATAGTCAAGAAATTAGATATTAATAGCCCTACTAAAATTTCCTAACACAAAAACATGTACAAATGTCTAAATTTTGGGTTACAATGATTAAAAATGGTTATAGAATATTTGAAAAAATAGACATAATATAAAAAATAGTGCTAATTTTATAAAACTCTTAGGTTTGCATGTTGTAAAAGACTGAGATAAGCTCATGTATTATTTTTGATGATGAAGTTGACTGAAAATCTTGCAAAAGTGGCAGAGTTTGGCAAAAATGACAAAAACTGTCAAGGCCGCTTATGTGATTGAGAAAGAGTGAACCACATAAAGATAGTGTACGTTTTGCTAGTGCAAAATTTACTTTGCGAACTTCTTGATATCCTACACAAATGCTCCGTTTGTTTGCAATTTCAATAAGATCTTTAGACTGTGACAGGTTATGTACAGTTTGAGCAAATCCGACATGCAATGGGGTGGGCTCCAAACCATTATCAAGGATGTAAAACAACATCTGGAAGATAGTGTCACACTTCAACATCAACTGATTGTTGCTATCTGATACATTCCGGGTGGAAAACAAATGCTGAAGAAATTCTATCCATATTGGAAGACGTTCATTTTGGAAGCATTTTAAGGCTAGATCAAGATCGTTTGGATCACAATAGCTAGAGTGTAAACCAAAACTAAGTTTTTAACTCTTTCCTTAGGTCCTTAACAACGTTTTCAACAGATGATTTCTGCAAAGTTTCAGCAATTCTTGCACTCTCAATCTGGACAGAATAAACCATCTGGGATTTTCATTTGTTGCTAGGATATGTAAAATAAATGGTGTCCTTAAATTTGTCTATAAGCAAGCTCTTAACCAAATAATTACTGATAGATTCATCCTGGTTCAGCTTTTTATTGATCTCTTGTCTCAAGTAGGTGACACTGTATCCACAGCTTGTGAAGTCTATTTTTGAGACTACACCATTAAACGCTTCTTGAACCATGTCAGTAGAACCCATAACTTCATTTTCTTGCTGTCTGTTTTCCAAAATCATCTCTATTCTGCGATCACAGGCTGCAAAATGCTTCTTTATACAATTATTATGATAGAATACATCTTTGTATTCATTCAAATCGCTACTCTGGTAAAAACATCGTCTTGGAACAAGTGAGCATAACTCAATAACTTTTGGGCACAACCTGGAGTACATATTCAAAACAAATCATGGTCAATGTTTCCACCTTTCAATTTGACTTGAGCTGAACCACAAAATACACACACTTTCATATCCTTCATATGCTGTGTTTTAATCCTTTTGCTTGAACTATTTTCTGGAGGAGTTAATGCTTCCCCTAAGAAGGAATTGGAGGGTTCAGATTCAGCATTTTTAGACTTCTGGCTACGTTCAACAAACTTTTTATATGTTGCATAGCACGAAGTGCTGTGATACTGGATATAAGGAGTCTGACTCTCAGTAAGAGCTTTCAAACGCTTGCTTCTGTCATCATTTGGGTATGCAGAAGCCAACTGAAGGAAATTTTTTATTCTATGTTCTCCGCTGCTAAAATATTTCTCTGCACTTGGGCTTTTGTTCTTCTGGCACAAGATACATTTACCAAGGTTTGAGCTATGCTTCTTTTCGGGCACAAGTTGACATACATCCTGAAAAAATAAAATATACTAAGACTTATTGCAATTATAATAAACTGGTTCAATTCTATACATATAAAAATTAATTTGTAACACATTGGTCTTTATATTTATATTTTAAATATTCAATTCAATTATTACTTACCATGATCTACCATCTGTTGAATCACATAATGAATACAGGGATCCTCAATTTGTAGCTACTACCAATACTAAACCTGAAACACAATAAATATGACTTAGTTACTCTAAAGAAATCAAAATATCGATTCTATAAGAAGTTCAAGCATTTTACAACAAGCAAGCCTAAGAATAACATAAAATTAGTACTATTTTTTTATATTTTGGCTATTTTTTCAAGTATTTTACAACTATTTTTATCGATTTATACCCAAAATTTAGACATTTGTGCATACTTTGTTTTAATAAATTCTTGCAGAGCTATTAATATCTAATTTCTTAACTATTTAGTTAAATATGATTGGTTAGAGCTAGTTTATGCACCAAAATAACCAAAAATTTAATTTTTGCGATTTTTTGATATTTTTGTCAGTTTTCTTGGTTCAGGTAGCAATGTTACAAAAACAGATTCTCAAACAAAAAACTGCCCTTAAAAAAATTTTCAACTCAAGAATATGACAAAAATACAAAAAAAATGATGAAATTTTGCCATTTTTGCAAATTTTTTGCCATTTTGACCACTTTCACACCAATTTGGTGTGATGGCATAGAAAAATTCGGATTCTCCGCCCCAAAATTAGTCTAGATCAGTGGTTCCCAAACTTTTTTTTACTCACAGCGCACTTTAGAACAAGTAAAAATATTTTGCCGCACTTTGTACATAAATTCAAAAATTTATTCAATATACTTTATTACGAATTTCAATTTGTATTTTTCACATTTTGAAATATAATCTTACTCTTTCGCGGCGCACCTAATTACATCTCGCGGCGCATGGTTTGGGAACCACTGGTCTAGATCAGTCATCAAAACCTCTGCACCCAGAAATTTATACGAACTCTGGGCCAGATCCTAGACTATTGGGAGGTAACTAAGGGGTTTAACTACCTACCTTGCTAATTAATTTTTTAAACAACTCCTTATCATGATAATTTTACTTAAATTTTTAATAGGTATAAAATTTATATTTTTCAGGTTCAGCATAGCAATATGAAGTGTTAATTCATCAGAAATACCTGTACAAGTTAGTCATTGTTCACTGTTCAAACTTCAAACACCTAAATTTCAAGTTATTTTTAACTGCAAAAATTATATAGGATTTGTGATAAAAATTATTGATACTTTTAGAGAACCAAATAATTTGTAAAAATCTTGATGCTTACCTGTAGGTATATATCAAATCATGTATGTAGCTATATTATAATATGTATATACTGGTATATGAACTATTTGTGAAGTTATCTTAAATAAAATGCTCAAATTTCAACATGCACAATTTCAAATACTTGTGGAAAGCAAGCCCATGGAGATCCACTTCAATTTTTTTCTTGAATATGCTTCATCTAAAGGTCTTTACTTGCGCCAATTTTCTTGACCTTGAATTTTGAACTCTGACCTGAGGTCAAGGTCAAAGGTAAAATATAAATGCAACTTTTTTAACAGAATGTACATACTCTGTGCATAAAATTAAAGTTATTCTGCTGTCTTTTCTGAGCATTTTGACACCAAAATCATTAAAATCCATCCATTAAATCCTGAGTTATGACCTTTCAAAATCAGAAGGTTATGCTGCTGACCCCAAATTTTTTTTTGGGGGGGGGGGGGGGGGGGGGTGGCATTACTCCCAAACTATTTGACCCAAGTGGCTAAAATTTGGTCACGCTTCATTACTCATCATACCCAACCACCACACCAAAATTCATTGAAATCGGTGAGATGAGTGGCAGAAATCACCAAAAAGTGTGTACACTTGACATGGAATGCCTCATGACTTACTTGAGACTCGGCAAAAATTACTTACAGACGAGTCTGCCACTAATACTACTTTGTTCTCGGGTGAAGGGCTTTGGAGGTTGTTAAAGCAGCCTGTTGAAATAGGGATGCAATGCCAACAAGTGTTTTGTAAAAACTACATTACTTACCTACCAGATAGGCTAGCCTGTTAGTGGAATCACAGCAGCTGCTGCTTGTTGCTGAGAAGGGAGGTTGAACTGCCAGTGAGAACACACAGAGGGCCCTCAATTGAATAAAAAAAATCCTTTAACTTCAGCATCACATGCACTGCCAAGAATGAGAGAAATCAAGGTGAGCAAGTTTGCAATTTTGGTGTACACTTGGGATTAGGTCAGTGTGTTCCCAATAATTTAAAATAGGATTCTCAGCTTTATGATCTTTGGGGCATAGCCAGTCTACCTCCTCTAAATATTTACTTACTCCTCTACTTATTGTGGTAGGATTTAATAGTAGTACAGCCTCATTTGCCCAATTTATTCAGAAAAACACAAAAGTGACCCTTACAATGTCAATTACATCAACAAGTTTTTACAGGTAACAAAAGAAAATGAACCATTTTATACAACAATGTGCATCCAGAACCAGCTAATCATTTGGACAAAAAAAAAGGTTACTACAAACCAAAAAAAAAGAAAAATAGTCTCATATCACACACAAAAATGGCAACATAATAAAAATTTCACAAAATTATTGGCCATCACCAGAAAAAGGGCTCCTTCGCGCGAAAAGGGCTCCTTCGCGCGAAAAGGGCTCCTTCGCGCGAAAAGGGCTCCTTCGCGCGAAAAGGGCTCCTTCGCGCGAAAAGGGCTCCTTCGCGCGAAAAGGGCTCCTTCGCGCGAAAAGGGCTCCTTCGCGCGAAAAGGGCTCCTTCGCGCGAAAAGGGCTCCTTCGCGCGAAAAGGGCTCCTTCACGCGAAAAGGGCTCCTTCACGCGAAAAGGGCTCCTTCACGCGAAAAGGGCTCCTTCGCGCGAAAAGTTTGGCATTTCTGGGGCACAAAGTGAGTTCAAGCGGTATATGGAAGAGTGGGGAGTACATGGAAAAAGTCAGGAAGTTCCCAAAACCTTGGACGATCCGTGAACTTAGATCTTTTCTGGGACTTGTAGAGTTTCAGAGGAAATTTATAGTGGGCTGCTCTGGGATTTCAAAACCTCTGACCAAAGTGACTGGAATGAAAGATTGGTGTGGACTGAGATGAATGAAGCCTTTGAGCAATTGAGAGTGGAAGCAGCGAAAGATGTGGAGTTGGCTTATCCGGACATGAGTGAAGGAGCGTGTTTGCTAGAATTGTATACAGATGCGAGTGGATTTTGTATGGGCGGATGCTTGTGCCAGTTGCAGGGAGAGGAAAGACAGGAAGGAAGGAGAGTAATTGGGTATGTATCTAAAGCATTCAGTAAGGCAGAGCGAAAGTACAGTACAATTGAGAGAGAACTTGTGCAATGAGGTTTTGTGTGAAAGCTTTCAAGTCATTTTTGTATGGAATGAAATTTATTTTAAAGACTGATCATCAGCCCTTGGTGTATATATATGGAGAGAATGAAAATTGTGTGGATGGAGGAATTGCTAGAACTTTGCTTGAGTTGAGTGAGTTTGATTATAAGATTGAGTATGTGCCAGAGGAAAGGAATTGTATGGCTGACCTTATGTCAAGAATACCTGGGGTGAATGAAAGGTGTGAGAAAGAGGTGGTCGACCGTGAGTATTTGCCAGTGGGAATAGTAAGTTGCGTGAAAGTAGGGGGGGGGGGGGGGGGGGGGGGTGACAGGTTGTTTGAAAAGTGCATGGTATGGGTTGAAAGATTTGGAATTAGATGGATTAAAAATGAGAATACCAGGGAGTGTAAATGAATTGCAGACCTTGGTCATGAATGAAGCGATTCAGAAACCTGAAAGGATGGGTGTTTTGTAAGGTCTGCAATTATGTACGTGAACTGAAAGCCATGAGGAGCCTGGGTGTTTTTCCTTTCCAAGAGGTCCTTATGGTGGTCAGCTCATTGTTTAGTATTGAAGTGTATGTGCATTATGGTAGTGATCATCCAGTTGTATATAAAGATGAAAGGATCGAGGAGAAAGGAGCCCTGATTTTGCATTTGCAATGTATTAGTGGTGTACATTACAATTGGGTGAGTGAAAGGAAGAGGTATAAAAGTATAGTGCCAGGTGAAAATTTGGAAAGGGTTTTGGATGAAGTTACAGCTGCACAGAGAGAGTCAGAGGGGGAGGGTTGTATGGAAGTAGGTATGTTAGAGGGGCCATGGATGATACGTGACTGTGTGGATGAGGTAGACCTCAGCCCTTCTGCTGTACCTGTAAGGGTTCCAGAAGGTCCTATTGTGCTCTACAGGGGTCTTGTGGATACAGGTGCCCAAATCAGTAGGGTGGGTCATACTATGCATTTTTTTTAAATCAATGGAGAGGGGTGTTCAAATGACATATTTTGGTGTATAGAACACAATTCTGAAGAAAATATTTAATTCTGATAACCCTAACCTACATCATTTTGCAGTTAATTATTATTAAATTATTGATTATTTTACTATTGTAGTTACCCCAGAATATGTCTTCTCACGTTATCTCTCATAGAGCATTGTTCTAACTAATTCATATAAACACACAATGTAATTCATATAATAATAATATTTAAATACTCAAATAAAAAGGTGTGCCATTCCACTTAATTGTAATTATCATACAGTTTGGTATATGAAATATTTTGACGGTTTTCTGGCGCGCATAAGGCCATTTTCTGAGCCACCTTTCTCAGAGGCTAGAATGTAACGTTTCAGAACATTCTAAAACGTTTTGTGAAATATTTGAAGTGACTCATGATTTATGAAGCTATTTTACCACCTTGGCTTGCAGTGAGGGGATAGATTTAGTGATTATCTACTGATATTTATTTTGTTACTGTTCACATGTGAGTATTATTCTGTTATATTTTAGAAAAAGCTATTTCTACGCATATTATAGTGATACATTGAGCAAAATTTAATTAACAACTTTGATTTGAGCTAAAATTAGGTGGAAAAAGCAACTAAAGAGGAGTCACATGCGGAGAAGATTGCTAAGGTCCTGTTTGCCTGGCTGAAAGAGAGGGGTTATGATAAGACCTTGTTGGCCATTGGAGGAGACAACAAATGTCAACACGGTGTGAAAGCTGGAGTAATGCGGAAGCTGGAGCTGCACCTGGGAGAGAAAGCTGGTCTGGTTGGTGTGCAACCTGCACACTGTTGAACTTCCCCTGCGCCATCTCATTGTTGACCTTGATGGCCCTACTCTGTCAGACAAAAAATTATCCAGGCCAATAGGAAAGCTCCTTGATCTGCTACAGACTTGATATCAATCCAAAACTTCACCAAATCTCTGTTGGCCCTCCACTGATCAAGCTTCCTGACAAGGTCATTCAAGATCTCTCAACTGATCAATACTATGGCTATAAAATTGTCTGTGCAGTCAGGGATGGAGTACTTCCTGCAGGGCTGGCTCTGTTAGAGATAGGACCAGTAAACCATAGCCGCTGGCTCACCACAGCGAACAGACTTCTCAGGCTCTGGGTGTCAAAGCACGGACTTAAAGGAAAGAACCTGAAGATTCTGCAATTCATTGTGGAATTCATCATTGGAGTGTATTACCCATTGGTTCAACATGAAGGTCAAGCACTCCTGGATCGAAGGGCCTAGGCACATCCTCTTTCAGCTGGACTGCCTCAAGTCCCAGAGAAAGGAGGTGTTGGATATTGTGATGCCAACTGTGAGAAGATCTGCTTGGTATGCCCACAGTGAAGTCATCCTTCAAACACTACTCTGCTCTGAGGATCAGAAGGAGAGGATTGAAGGGGTGGAGAAAATCCTGGCCATCAGGGGAGAGGGGGACCCAGACACTCAGCTGGGGGACTCCTCTGTTAGGAGCAGAAGGACACCTGACATCAATTGTGATGCTTCCAGCATCGGTGACTTGATCAGCTGGTCAGAAGGTGTGTCAGAGCCACCTCTCACCTGCTCTCTAAGCACCTCAGAGGTGAAAAACTTCAACACCACCCCCATGGAGGTGCGCAACTGGCCTTGCCCCACACAAAGCATTGAGAGGGTTGTTAAAATGGTGACTGAGGCTTCTGCTAAGTACTTCTCACAGGAAAAGAGGGATGGAGGGATCAGGGCTCAGGAGACCAGCAGGAAGCTGATGTCCAAGTCTGAGTCAAAGCAGGATTTGTGCAACCTGGCAAAGTTCAAGATGTCAGGAGAATGATCTTTGTAATTATATCCAGTGATATACATGCAGTTCACCTATTAATAAATATATGTAAAGTTGATTGGTGATGGGTAGTAAGTAAGAAAGAAAGAAATGAAAAGAAAAAGAACCCTGCCAGGTCCAGAAAGGGTACCACTGGGAGATGAATTTCGGAAGGGTTTTCAGGGGGTGAGTGGCGAATGGGGTGTGGGGTGTGTTGGACAGAATTTGGTTTGTATGTATATGTATATTGTATGGAAATCTATATATTTTCATATATATATATATATATGTATATTGTATGGAAATCTATATATTTTCATATATATATATATATATATATAATCATGCAGGTTGCTTCTACAGAGCTTCAATTTAATATTTAGGAGAAATCCAATGACAAGGAGAAATGTAAATGCCATGAAAAGTCTTCTTTAATGCGCAACGTTTCGAGCAATACGCTCATCTTCAGGCTGTATGATAACAATGTGAAATTAAAATCAATAATGAATGAAAAACAAGACAAAGAAAAATTTCTATAACCTATTCATAAAGGCAAATTTTAAAAGACTGAAAAAAAGAGGGTTAAATTCTAAGTTATACAGATTTACATTTAAAATTAAGAAGCTTTTTAAATATATATAGTAAATGTGAAATTAATACACTGGAAAAATTAACAATAGTACACTGGAATAATGAAACTAACTAACCTTTCACTGCAATTTCCGAGGCTAGACTGATTTAAGCAGAGGCAAAACGAGAAAACATAAGATAAGATAAGATAAGATGGTGAGGGCAATTGGGGAAGGGGGGATTATAAGGAATTGGGGAAGGAGGAGGGATTATAAGAAGTTTAAAGGGGACAGCTGATGAGTCAACATTTAGCGTAGGGGGTCAAAGTTTTAATGTAAAGCGATTCCAAAATTCTAAGTGAGTTGGGACAAGTATTACAACCAAGAATTTTAAAATTGTCTAAAGTGACATCAGTTTTACATTTTATACTGTGTTCCCGAATACTAGAAACTTCTTTAGTTTTTAAAATTTTACCTGTTCGGCCACTTATTCCCATATGCGATGCGAATAAAATCTAGCCCTGAGAGAGCGAACAGTGCTGCCAATGTAATTCCCAAGGAGACCTTCTTGGTGAGAACTTCGATTCAAAAAAGTTTTTTGTCAGTTTTGATGTAAAGTCACTTTTCACAAATGTACCTGTATCTGAAACTATTGCCATTATTTTAGATAGGGTTTTTAGCTCGGTTGATATTTTTCATGGTTTTTCATTGTCTCATTTTAAGGAACTTTTAGAATTGGTCTTCAAACAATGCTATTTTACTTTCAACAATAAGGTTTACAACAAATTGATGGTGTAGGGATGGGATCACCTGTCGGACCATTAGCAGCTGATTTTTTTATGACTCATTTAGAAAGTGTAATTTTTAGTCAATCTCCCACTCATCTCAAGCCAATTTTCTATCGACGCTTCGTTGATGATTCGATAGCTGTCTTTGATAATGCGGTACAAGCGCAACAATTCTTTAACTTCCTAAATTCTTTGCACCCCAATATAACGTATACAATGGAAACTGAGAAAAATGGCTCCCTTCCCTTTTTAGATCTTTTAATTTCGAAAAACGGTGATTCTATTACTACATCAGTTTACAGGAAACCCACTTTCACTGGTTTGGGCATGAATTTTTTTTAGTTTTACTGATTTCAACTATAAGATGTCTTGTATTAAAACTCTCCTGTTCAGAGGATATAATTTGACCTCTAGTTTTACCTACTTAATGATGAATTTAATAATCTAAGATCATACTTTACCAATAATAGTTTTCCTGTTCAATATGTAGATAAACTAATTAGATCCTTCTTAAATAATGTTTATAGCCCTCAACTTCCTTGTATTACAGTGCCGAAGGATATAAAATATTCTTGGTACCTGAAATGGGTCCTTTGAATAAGGAATTTAAGCTTAAATTTACAAAGTTGTTAAGGAAATTTTTTTATCATACTGATTTCCGCATCATATTTATTAATAAAACATCTTTAGGTAGCTTTTTCTCAGCGAAGGATCGAACCCCTGACTCGTTGCGTAGCGGTGTTGTATATTATTTACCTGCCCTAGGTGTCTCCTTGGGAATTACATTGGCAGCACTGTTCGCTCTCTCAGGGCTAGATTTTATTCGCATATGGGAATAAGTGGCTGAACAGGTAAAATTTTAAAAACTAAAGAAGTTTCTAGTATTCGGGAACACAGTATAAAATGTAAAACTGATGTCACTTTAGACAATTTTAAAATTCTTGGTTGTAATACTTGTCCCAACTCACTTAGAATTTTGGAATCGCTTACATTAAAACTTTGACCCCTACGCTAAATGTTGACTCATCAGCTGTCCCTTTAAACTTCTTATAATCCCTCCTCCTTCCCCAATTCCTTATAATCCCCCCTTCCCCAATCGCCCTCACCATCTTATCTTATCTTATCTTATGTTTTCTCGTTTTGCCTCTGCTTAAATCAGTCTAGCCTCGGAAATTGCAGTGAAAGGTTAGTTAGTTTCATTATTCCAGTGTACTATTGTTAATTTTTCCAGTGTATTAATTTCACATTTACTATATGTATTTAAAAATAGCTTCTTAATTTTAAATGTAAATCTGTATAACTTAGAATTTAACCCTCTTTTTTCAGTCTTTTAAAATTTGCCTTTATGAATAGGTTATAGAAATTTTCTTTGTCTTGTTTTTCATTCAATTATTGATTTTAATTTCACATTGTTATCATACAGCCTGAAGATGAGCGTATTGCTCGAAACGTTGCGCATTAAAGAAGACTTTTCATGGCATTTACATTTCTCCTTCTCATTGGATTTCTCCTAAATATTATATATATATATATATATGTATATTAGGGTGTGACCGTTGCCCTCCAAAAATCAAAAAATGGTCCTACAATGCTGTTCAAAGTTTTAGTGTTGTGTATTTATCTAAGAAACACCCCTGTAAATTTTCTTTGAGATCGGTGCATGTTTGAGCTAGCACCGTCGTACCAGCAAGTATTGCTATTTCAGCTTATGAACTTCATAAATAAGTGTGAAAATAGCACATTTTATCAGATTTTCATTTCCGGGTCTGGAACGCTGACCCACAAATTTTCCACGTATTATTTTATTGCATTTAATTTTAATGATGCTCTTTTCTTTTCCCTTGACAGTGATTTGATGTTGTGAATAGAGAATTTAATCATGGATACATGGCAAGATGATGAGTATGTCAGAATGTTATTGGGCACCGTACCCCAAGAAGAAGAAAAGGAAATAAAGGGCTGCAAACTGCCAACTAATAGGCAGGTCTTACTATGTCTGTTAGCAAACCTTCGGGATATGCATTGGGACCAGGCTTTATCTGCCACCATTGACAATGTGCTTTTGCATTACCAGAAGGCGAATGTCCCGACCATTACAGGCAGGAACAATATTGGCTGAGTGATTAAAACTTACTATGACAAAGACTACATGATGCTTATGAAAAAGAATGAGGATAGAAGATGGGCTGATGATCCTGGAATTATGAAGTTTAAATCAGAATTGAGCCTGATGATGAAATTTTATAAGAACACAGTGTTGAAAGACATAGCGGCTGCGAAAAAGGGGAAAACTCAGGCCGAACAAGATGCCATCGATACTGACATACTCTTTATGAAAAGCATGCTAAGTGACAGAGTAGGTACCTACTCTGGGGTAAACAAAGTACTCACAGAAAAAGTTCAGAAGCGACAGAAAAGGCAGATGCGAGAAGAGAAGCGACAAGAGAGAGAGCAATGTGATCATGCTGAGAATGTACAGGCTGATATTGATTCACCTATTAGCTCTGATGAGGATGATGACATTGATGAGGCCAGCACTGCTGAACCAAGGAGAAAACATCGGAGAACAGTGAAAGAGGGAGTTTCAATTTTTGTGCCCCATGATATTCTGAAGTCGGCAGAACTTGTTTCATGCAGTGTTCGAAACAACATCTCGCCGACCCAGCTGAGTGCAATTGTGTACTCCCTTGTATCTGCATGTGGTGGAGATACATCAAAGCTAGTGATGTGAGTCGTTTTTTATTGTGTCCTTTTTTTTTTTTTTTGTCATTTTTTTTGTTTAAAACGAAGGTAGTCTGTTTTTTTTTGTTTTTTTTGTTTTTTATTGTTTTAAACTTATTCCATATTTTTTTTCCTTTAATCTAATAAGTATATTAGTATTACCTATAATTTACTATACTACCATGCTTATACGGTTATACCTAGTATATATACTATATAGTCATCTTTTAGAAAAATTGAATCACGCAAAAAGTATATAATAGAAAGGAAAACAAACCCTCATTTTTTATATGTATATATATTTTTAACTAGAACAAAAACATTCTTCCTCGTTTCAAACAATATACATAATTGTGATTGGCAAGAGTACCAGTATATATATTCCAGATAGAAAAGGAAAATATTCACCTTTTTTTTAACCTTTTTGTTAACCTACATTTCCATGGAAGAATCATCACTAGATTGGGTAGAGCATATATGCTAGTTTCAATATCACAGGTACTGGTATAAAACAATAGATATAATTGTGATTGGCAAGAATATGGGAAGGTTGGACAATGGGCAGTCAGCTCCCAGCCAGTGTTCTCGCAAGTTTAATGGATCTCAAGATACAAGACTTTCAGTGCAAGAAAGAGGCCAGTTTTTTCTGTAAATAGGCTGCTGAAAAGGACATTCTATACTGGTACCATATGGCCTATTTTATTATTTATTTATTTATTTTTATAATATATATCATTGCAAAAGTATACCTTATAATTAAATTGGCAATATATATAAAAAAAAAAAAAAAAAAAAAAAAAAAAAAATTTTTTTTTACATCACTAATCAAAGCTGAGTCTAAATGCAAGGACGGCCCACCGATACCGAGCTTCCATCGTGTCAGAAATAAGTTTAAAAATCATGGATGAATGGCAACCATCAGACAAAGTACTGGTGCACTGGGATGGTAAACTTATGGACACGCTGGATTCCAAAGGCACTGATGACCGCCTGCCCATTCTTGTGTCTGGTGTCAATGGCACAAAGCTGGTTGGAGTCCCACCTCTTCCGCATTTGACTCAAAAAGCTGGCCTGGTTCAAGGAGACTTGATATCAACAGCAACCAAACAACTTCTGGTCGATTGGGAGTGTGAACAGAATGTCGTTGGTATGGTTTTCGACACAACTTCATCCAATACAGGTAAACCTATTTCAAACATCAGCGTGAATTTATCACGACATTAATACCAAAATACAGTGAATGATTTAACAGAAATCTGCAAAAAGCACGTGCCTGAAATGGTGGCCTTAAACTACAATTACATTTTCTTTTCAGGACAAAAAACAGCTGCTTGCGTCTCCCTCCAAAAGGAATTAGAGCGTGCCGTATTCTGGTGCGCCTGTCCCAGGCATGTGGGTGAAGTCATCCTAGGTGTTTGCTGGGATTGCTTGAAAGTGGAGGGCTCTTCAAGTCCAAACATAATGGTTTTCCAGAGGTGAGTCATAAGCTTTACAAAATAACAAGGAATATTATTATCTAATGAACAAATTTAGTGGAATTTCTTTTATTAGACTTATAAGATATACTAACACCAAGCAAATGATCGATCATATCAATCTTAATACCCCTAAAACAATATTATAGATTAGTACAAAATACAATAATCCCAATAATTGCATTTCTAGGTTCAAGAACCATTTCTCTCAACTGGCGTACAATGAAAAAAATAAATACTACTACCCCGCAATGCCTGGAGTGTTTGAGGAGCGCCAGCAGGAGATGGCTGACTTCTTCCGTGAATCTCTAGCCCAACCATTTACACATGGCAACTACAAGGAGCTGGTAGAGCTTTGTCTCTGCTTGTAACTAAAGGATCCGAGCCAGTGAACTTCACAAAGCAAGGTGGATGGCTAAACTGCTCTATACCCTCAAGATTGTTCTTTTGTCAGGCCAGATCAAAGAGCAGTTTCCCAAAGCCGAGGTTGTGACTAAAAGTCAAATCAGCAAGTTAGAACAGTTTGCTGTGTTCACAGTCGCTGTTTATGTCCCATAGTGGATTGTTTGCCCCATTCCAGCAAGTGCGCCACTGAATGACTTGAATTTGGTCGAAACCTTGGCTGAATTTGCCCCATATGACGCCACAATAGTTGACAAAGCACATGTGGCACTCGGTAGACACACTTGGTACCTAACTGAGGAGTTGGCCCCACTGGCTTTGTTCTCATCCCAAGTACAAGAAAGGACAAAAGAGATGAGGAAGGCCCTTAAGTTACTAAGAGAGTGGGGCTCAATCATGGGGGCTATGGAAAGCCATATCTTCCCCCCGTCTCAGAAAGTGGCACTGCCCTGGTGGACCTAATTGGGCCTGACTCAAGCCGGTTCTTCACCATTTTAGGCATGCCCTATCAGTTTCTCCACAGTCCAGCCAGTGAATGGGCGGATCATGACGACTACCTGAACATGAAACGGGTTGTGGACAAGCTTCAGGTCATCAATGAGGCTGCAGAGCATGGTGTAAAACTTTGCCATGACTTTCTTAATGTTGTCAGGGATGAGGAGCGCTTTCAAGAAGTCCTTCAAGTAGTTGAAAATGACAGACTCCGCGTTCCTAATCAGCGCAAATGATCATCTGTTTCCGAACAGAAATCATGGTTTCTTGCTCTAGAGAAATAATACCTTGTGAATATATGATAAAACCCCTTAATGTACCATGAGAGAATAAGAATGATTAACTTTTTTGTGTTAGTGATAACAGCTTTTAATTAACCCCTTACTGGATCAATTTTTTTCACCCGTTTCATTTTGAGGCATATTTTATTTTTATTTAAATTAAGACTATGCAATATAGGAATCATGGGAATATAGTTTTTTTACTGTTATTTAATTTTTTGATTAAAAAAAAAAAAACCTTAATTTACCCTCTGGATTAAAACGAGTTAACTCGTGCATTGAAAAAAGTGAGCTAAATTAGTATTTTGAAATTATTTTCGATAATATACTGCTTATATTGATAAAAGGAATAAATAAGACAAAAATAAATCAAATTTACTTTATTTTATTTACTGTGTATGGTGAAGTTTGAAACATGGAGTGACACATAGGCTGACTTTACAGATTTCACACATGTAGCGACTCTCCTTTCGAATTTTCTTTCCATGTCTAGCCCTTTTTTTGCTGCAGACAGAGCACTGTCTTGTAGGATTCATTTTCTTTTCTGTCGGAGGTATTTCTGTAGGGAAATGGCCTGGCGCAAAGCGAATTGGGTGAGGGGAACTTGAGGGTCTTCCAGGTTTTGTGGTAGGAATTTCAGGACGGTACTTTTGGATGGTGTCATTTATAATTTCCATCCTGTATTTTAGGTGTTTTTTAGCCGATGCTGGTTCATTGAGAGTTGCTTTATACAGAAGGTAAGAATTCCAAACAGCGAGATCCATTAGATGAAAGAAAACCTTTTTATAATATTTCTTTCCACGTTTCCTCAGCATAGGATAGTCAGCCAAATGTTGGTCCACTAGATGTACTCCCCCCATTGTAAAGTTGTAGTCACAAACTACTTTCGGTCTCTTCTTTATTCCTCTTCGAGTTGTGACTTCTTGCTGAGATGGATCATGAACAGTAGATAACAAACACACATCCTTTTTGCAGAGAAATGCACACACACTCCCACCACCGCAGATAGCAATTATGCACTAATTAAAACTGTGTCAGTTGTCCATTTTTTCTGCACCAAACGTTACTGCCGGGCGTAAGAGGTACCGAATTAACTCGAACTTGCTTCAAAATGAAACAAGACACACGAGCATTTTCGTTTTAGTCCAAAACCGGAAGATAATTTATTAGCGAGTAAACTCGTGAAGTTCTAAAAAAGAAGAGAAAATGGAACTGAGTTAATTCGTGATAATCCGTTAAGCGGTTAAGACAGGCAAATGATTTGTGTTAATATCCCTTATGATGGTTGTGTAATCTCATATATAGGCGCGTATGCCGTATAAGCAAAATAGCTATTTTTCAAATTGCTGGTGCTCACTCAAATATGCATGAATCTTCAAAAAATTGCATGTGGGTATTTTTTATGTCAATATGCAACACCAAAATTTTGAACAGCATTGTAGGACAAAGCTGGGGCAACTGTCACACCCTGTATGTGTATGTATATATATATATGTATATATATATGTATATATATGTATGTGCATGTACATATTTATGTGTATGTTTATTAAGAAAGAAAACTTAAGAAATGTAAGGAACTCACCTGTCAGAGCCTAGTGTTGAGAAGGTAGAGGGCAGTTGAGCGAATCTGGTGGGGTCTTGTGGAGTTGAGGGTGAGGGGAGAGATGTGGGGGTCCGAGAGATCCCTATAATTTCACCCTCAACTAACTGAGGTCCTAACCTTTTGCTTGATTTTTATCTATCTTTTCAGGAAGCATATTTTTCAGCATCATGTCGAGATAGACACATAGCCACTGGGGGCATCCCCTCCTCTGGTGGTGGCTTGAAGGGAAATATCTGTGTCGAGAGGACCTGGCAGGTGAGGGTCCCTGTTTTTATAGCCCAAAGGGCGAACTTAATTATATCAGAAAATGAAATATATCTAAGTCAAACAACATAATGTAAGTGTTAAAATTTATATTATTTATCTTTTTTGGCAGGGTTATTTCTTCAGTCATAACACCTCAAGAAGTCATGTTAGGATAGGCCTAGGTGGTCAGGAGACCATCACCTACTCTTGTAAAGGGCCCCGTAAGAGAGACCTTCCAAGTAGGTCCAGAACACCTGGAATTAGAATAACTTAAGAGTGGCCACCGTAAGATGTATCCTGAAAGGCCTAGGAAGACCTTCCTTTGCAAGGAAATGACCTTCCAGAGTCCAGTTAAGGACTGGATAGGGGTCTCAAGAGGGACTCGAGTATTGTAAATAGTAGAATATCTAAGTATTGTTAGTCAAGCTGATTAGGGAACTGTACGGCATTATGATGATGATTTTTTTCAAGTTTAAAGCATTTCATTAAAACATATTGATGTTTAAAGCATTTCATTAAAATATATTGATCTGTATGGTGAATGAAAAATGTATGGAAGGATCTGCGGGTGAATGAGCGTGTATCAAGGTGAGAGAAACATGTAATATATGTAAATAGCATTTTTTACGAATAAACCCAATTTTTTTTCCTGTGACTTTCGCATTCCCACTTCGCTGTTCATTCTCTGGATCTTGGATGAAATTGATTTTGCAGGGTCCCTAACGTTGTACAGTTTTGTCATGTTTTCGTCTTGAGCCACTGGGGAGGGGGTTAATGTTCCCATAGGCGTTTCCAGTAAAAGTTAAAAGTAATTATATTAGCGATTCTTCGAGGAGAGATAAGGTGTTAATACGGATCGATCAATAGCGATTAAAGTACAGCTGTTTAATTTTGAGGAGGGAAAAAGTTGAAGGGAGAGACGAGAGTATCCATCTTGGGGTTTCAACATGTTCACATAAGTTGAGACCAGCCGCAAACGTGAAGTAGTTGCGGGTCGAGTCACCCGCGACAACAAAAATAAAATTATGATTTTTTGGAAAAAATCTTTTTTTTTTTTTTGTTGCGATTTGGCAGCGAAGATATCATTTTTCGAAAAAAAGACCACGAATAAAAAATGTTTATTTGATGTATGTACACCATAATAAGTAATAAAAAGTCAGCTTATCGACGATTATGAAAAAAAAAATGACAAAAAAAAAAATCCTCCAAATTTTAACAATTTTTGGCTTTCTTTCCAGATTTTCAGTACCATATATACCTAATTTTCTAGTATACATAAATTTAACTAACCCTTAAAATGCCTCAAAACACAAAATTTTGTTGCGACCCTATGAAAAAACACTCAAGAATTTTCTGTAACATCAAAAAAGTAAACTGCCATGGCAGCTGCAAGCTATGGAATTTTGGAAGAAAATCAATTACTATGCAGCAATTGCTATGTCACAATTAAAAAGAAGCCAATTGTATTAGAACATGTTCAATGTTCATCCAGAGAGCCAGAACCTGCGCCAATACCTGAGCCAGACATACTTAACGAATGTATGGAGCGAAGCAGTAGCAATTCCACGAATCCACCACCATTTGAAGAATTTGTCATTCAAGACAGGCAATTCAATAAAGATTTGCTCAGCAACAATATTTTACCTTTATTTGATGAAAGCCCTATTAAAACAGGTAATAAAACAATAGAGACTCTGTTCAGGACGTTTGTTTCTTAATGCCAAATTCGTAGTTTCCTGTTTTTAAATATTAGCATCAGCACTTGAATACATATATACAAAATATTTAATATTTGATTATTTCACGCAACCTAAATTTATGAATTTGTTTTACAGCTGGATTGAAGCCGGGACAAAAACAGATAAAGGCTTCTACGAAGTTGTAGATGTAGAGCTTTCTTTGCAAAAACGTCTGAGTGAACCTATTACTTCTATCAAAGGTACTCGACAATTACATCGCTTCGTCCCAATTTCCAAGAATTCATTGAAGGTTTATCCATTCTCTCAGAGTGCACAGTCAGTCGAAATAAGAGAGCTCATTAGAGTTTCTGCTTCGGTTCAAGAACATAATACTTTCTCTCAACGCGAAATTGAAACAGGCTCTTTTGTGGGTTGTATGTATGAAAATAAACTATGGCTCGGATTAGTCCAGTCCTTTGACTGTGAAT
This sequence comes from Bathynomus jamesi, assembly GCA_023014485.1. Lineage (NCBI taxonomy): Eukaryota > Metazoa > Arthropoda > Malacostraca > Isopoda > Cirolanidae > Bathynomus > Bathynomus jamesi. Next base: position 306,910 of record JAJOZX010005294.1, read on the forward strand.
ATGATGATTTTCTGATAAAATTTCTCCATCCTTCGGGCGTATGTCCCTCATACATTTTTCCTGCACAAGATGATGTTTGTCACATTCCAACAGAAAATATATTTGGGAGTATTGAAGCAAGTTTACGAGGAGGAACAAGAATACAATACATTTTTCCGCTTCAAGAATTAAATAACTTTTCAAAGAAGATAAAATAAATTCTATCGAATGTATACTATTTAAGATTGTCTATATTATATTTCTAAAATTTTTATCTAAGATTTGTGTATCTACTTAATAGTTTAAAAATCTTTTCAAATTCTTTTTTCTTATTATTATATTATTAGTGTCTAAAATTTGGATTCACTGGATGAAAATACTGTCTCTTAATTCATTCTCAAAGACTTGTGTACGTGTAGTATTAGGAAGAGTATTTTATACTCTGATAAGCGCTTTATAAATTAAACATTATTATTGTCAATATATTCTGTCAATATATTCTGTCCCTAAATATAAGAGGGGTTATGTATGTACATTGTACATATATTTTAAAAGATTTTTTCTCCTTTGGTTTATCTACATGTATTTTTTATATGAATTGAAAATGGTCTTTTTTTGGACCAACAAGTCTGTAATAAATCTTCGTCGTCTGAAAAAACATTTTATTACTTAATTTCAAACTCAGTTTTGAGCCTTATAATAAACTATAAGCTGACTTTTTATTACTTATTATGGTGTACATACATCAAATAAACATTTTTTATTCTTGGTCCTTTTTTCTAAAAATGATATCTTCGCTGCCAAATCGCAAAAAAAAAATAAAATTGACATTTTTTCCAAAAAATCATAATTTTATTTTTGTTACCCTAAACAAATTATACATATTTAGAAACTACAGTTAATTTTACATATTTTATCATTTAAGACTTATTACGCTACCACAATTAGCAGCTGAGATATTTACATTTGAAAATTATTGGTTTTTCATTTGGCCAAAATTTGGTCAAGCCATAAAATTTGACCAACTTGACCAATTTTTAAAAAAATTCAGATTTTTGTAATTTGGACCAAAACCAACTCTCACACCAAGTTTCATGAATTTTGGAGATGGTGGAGTGTACATTTGGCACTTTCATTTGTCTATTTGTCCTGGAATTACCCCATAGAGAAGGTTCAACAGTGTTTAGGGAGTGATAAGTAGTGGTAATGATAGTATAACACCATAAATACAATAATAGTAATTAAATATAGAGTGGTAATGGTAATGTAAGTATAAAATGTTGTTGTAGTGCCCTGTAGCAAAAAACGAAAAAATAGTAGTATAGTATGATATGAGAGAGAGCGAGTGGTTGGAAACCCAACAAGGTGACAGCCTACATCTTGGGGCCAGAAGCTGGGCTGTCCATGAAGGAGGAAGGTGTCTGGGTGAGTTCCCCAGACCTGCTGATCCTCAGCTCTGGTTGTTTGCCACCCTGCAGGTTTCAACCTCATTCCTTGTAATGTAAATAATTGTAAATAACTATTGTTCATACAATATCTATGCAGTGTTAATTATTTAACTCAAAAGTACAATTTTATATTCCTGTGGATAAATTATTCATTGTACTTTGCAGATGAAATTTCTTTGTTAGTTATCAATTGACTTTAGCTGAAGCATGATGTAACACTAAATTTTTTATTAACTGCAGGTATGTTAAAATTTTACATTCTCTATCTCTATAAAACTATTTCCTTTCCTGTACCTTATTAAAGGCTGTCTAGGCCTGCCAAGAAACTAGACTGTTTTAAAGACTCGAAAATGCCAATTCACTATAGGTAGTGGCGTGATTTCCCTGCACTATCACCATCTGCTGAGTAATGTTTCCTTAGCTATGGTATAAAACTGGTTTTTGTTTACTCAATGGCTTTAATAAGAACATTTCTTGCTACAAATATATTTCACATACGAATGACTGAAATTTTTATCTAGTTTTGACCCAAAGAAATTCGGTTATGTCTTTTAATTATACGGTATTTAAATAATGACTATGGTTACTTTAGATGGGAGAACGTTATGTTTATTGTTAATCTTACAATTAATCTATTGTTTAAATTATTTAGTCATTATGATTAAGTCAAATGTTAACAGTAGTTAGTACTAATAACCTTATGTGTGAAGTTTTTTTATTTATTATTATTATTTCATCTAGTCAACTGGTCTCAACACTGTTAAGACTTCATTGCAAGTTTTACATTCCATTTGTCTTTGTTGTTATGTTAAATGTGACTACATTTTAAATTGAAATAGTTTTTTGACTATTTTATATTTTCATACTCATTTATTTTAGATATTCTCATTTTATTAACATCGTCTTTAGTTTCCCAACTTTTCCTGCTAGTTATTCTTGTTAAACTATTGTTAGCAGGGAAGCTTAATTCCATATGTACTACTAGTTCTGTTTTGTAGAACCCTTCCGAACAGGGTGTAACTCCTCCATCCCCAACCCTCAACAACTTAGGGGTGGTGTTTCAGCCCATCCCCTTAGTTTTTGCTTCCCAACTTTCATTCTCATTTACAAAATTCATTGGATTAAAAACAGACTTAAATTGAAGTTCCTCATGAGAAAAATAAAAGCTAAGGAAGGACTCTTATGAGTTTGCTCAAAGATTTGCTTTTTCTTTTAATTTCTAATCCTCATTCACAGTAAGATGGGCATTCCACTTTTAGCTTTTATAAATTTAGGTGTTACATACGGTAATAAAACCCTGCATTGTAAAAAACATATCGAACTTGATATATTTGATAGAAGTTGTTTTGTCTTAAAGAGGTGATTGTTATTATAGAGATGGCCAAGGCCTTAATATCCTTAATTTGTATGTTAGCTGATTGAAAGATGGAATTAGTAACCATCACAAAAGCTTTTATCCAAGAATATCTTAAAAAATGAAATTGTAGACCTATTTTTAAGTATTATTTAAATTATTGATGAGGTAGTAATTATTAGTCAGCTGTTAGTCCTAAATATTGAATGCTTACTGTATTCGTTAATGTATGTACTCTCACAGGTGACTAGGTTTACATGTACAACTTAAATATCTTCCACAGTACAATGGAAACATGAAGGATGGTAGTCGCACTTGGCCGCTGAAAATGGTTAAATTCTTAAAAGTAACAAAATTCCTGTAATTTATTGTGTATAGAAGTTTCTTGCAGGTTATTATCGAGTTAACCGAGTATGTTCGTCTGTTGATGGTGTTACCTTTTACGCCGAGATGATCTCTCATCTTCTTACCTATTTACGTTTCCACTGTACATAATATAAACAAATTATTTAAATAACTGGATAATAATTAGATAACTAAAAAAAAAAGAAAGAAAAATTGTATAAAAAAAATTTATATATACAGGGTGGGCCGTAAGTTTCCATACATAGGAAAAATAAACATTTTTTTATGGACAACCATTTTTATTTATATAATATGCTCTACATGGTTGCCATTGTTTTGAAAACACATTTCAATACGTGTTCCCCACTGTTGATGAACACGCATTAGCACAGTTGACGTTATGCTTGTAATGGCGTTGGTGATACGTTCCTTTAGATGATTTATGTCTCGTATCTTTTCCTGATACACCATGGCCTTCAAGTGCCCCCAAAGATAGAAATCAAGGGGGGTGAGATCTGGGGATCTGGGAGGCCACTCCACAGGACCACGCCAACCAATCCAAGCATCCGGAAACTGCTGATCCAAATACCGACGCACGTGAAGACCATAATGAGGTGGAGCTCCATCTTGCTGGAAGTAAACTGGGAAGTTACCTTCCTCGTTTAGCAGGGATGGGAAAATCTCTTCTTGCAACATGTTAAGATACCTTTCGGCATTAAGATTTCCACTGACAAAAATTGGTCCAATAATTCTGTCACCCCATATCCCGGCCCACACCATCACTTTACCGGCACCTTGCATCTTCGTCGGATTCAGCCAGTTAGGGTTAGCATTACTCCAATAACGTATGTTTTGCCGATTAACCTCTCCATTGACGTAAAAATTTGCTTCATCAGTAAACAAGATCTTACGTCAAACGCATATTCTTAGGGTATCTGAAACATAAAAACAAACGTTTAATTTTTCCTATGTATGGAAACTTACGGCCCACCCTGTATATACAGTATATCTACAGGGCCATTCAAAAAAGACGCAACAGTTTAAATTGCTTATATTTCGTAATATTGTTAACATACAGGAGTGATTTTTGTATTAGTTTACAGCATACAATTGGGAGTTTTTATTTAATGAAAAACATGTTCAATGTGTGAACCACTGGCATCCAAAACCATTTGCAGTCAACGTTGAAAGTTGGCAAGTATTGTGCGTAGAATGTCATGAGTGATTGTGCCAACAACAGATGAAATTTCCTCTTGCAGCTCACTAATTGTGTGTAAACATTATCTTTCAGATATCCCCATAAAAAATAATCACACGGGTTGAGATCTGGAGAATATGGTGGCCAAGACCATCCACAGGCAAAACATTCAGGGAAGCGATTTGAGATGACGCGCTCGTCAAAATATTCATTTAAGGCTACAAGAGTCATTCGCCTAGTGCCTTAGACTACTAGGCCTAAGCAGTAACAAAACTCCCAGGTGTATGCTGTAAACTAATACAAAAATCATTCCTGTACGTTAACAATATTATGAATTATAAGCAATTTAAACTGTTGTCTTTTTTGAATGGCCCTGTATGTGAATAATTAAGTCATTAAATATTTCATATAAAAGTTACAGAGGATTGGGACTTGAGAGTAGGTGTGGAAGGAGGGCAAAGGAAAGGAAGCGAGAACAATATTTAGGATAGTATAGTAGGTGCGTAGGCTGTATGGCAAGACAGGTAGAAAGGGGCTTTGGGGGGGGGGGGGGGGATGTGGAGGGTGAACCCTTTTCCCCTTTTAGTTGTCAGCCCTTTCCCCATGGCCTTGATTATTATTATTTATGTATTAAATTTATTTAGTTGTGATTGAAATACTTGTTATTGATAGGATTTTCATGGTTCTCTCTTTCTTTCCAGAGGAATAAAGTAATTGTTTGTTAAAACCTGTTAGCGAAAAGAATTAAGTATTTGTTTGTTAATATTGTAATGAAAATCTAAAACTAAGTTTCTTAAAAACTAAAGGATAAAAATCTAATGACTGTATAGGAAAGCGATTTATTATTATTATGAAAGATCTCCTCTCAAAAATGGCTCTTGCCTGTTAAACCCTGTTAGCAAAAGGCATTAAGTACATATTTGTTACAACATTTTAGCAAAGCCTTGGTTTATTTCCTTATAAGACCTATCCATGAATACTGTCTATAAAAATTAACATTTGAAGTAAAATTACATGGAAGGTGATCCTTGTGAGAGAGAGACTTGTGATATTCAGAAGTGTTTACAAGCTAATAAATTCCAAGAATCAGTGTGTGTCAAAACTCGAGTTTTGAGAAAATGCTGTGAGAAGTGGGGAAAACAATCTAGTGTTTGTGAAGGTGTCAAAACTGAATCAAATGTTAAAACCGAAAATAAATAGTAGAATATTTTAAGAAAAGGAATAGTGTTTGTTGGTTAAAGAGTCATTCCATTATAATTCAGTCATTTTAGAAAAAAATTTACACCACACCATTTTAGATTTTGTTGAGCTGCAGGGAGCCAATAGGCCTTGAAAAATGATGAAAATAGCAATTTAAATTTTTGTAATTGGACCTACGGTTCTCGAGTTATAGCACTTCAAAGTTTGCCACTTTTGCCACTGGGTGGCGCTGAGCGTGCCATTTTATTTTTTAAAAATTTCCTTAAAATCATCATTGTATGTTCAATTTTAACAAACAAAGTGTCAAATCCTACATTTTTTAGGGCAAGGAATCCAAAAATGACATCAAAATGTGGAAAAAATTCACCCTTCCAAGTCATATCTTCATTATTTTATCTTCTCAGACCAAAAAAATGGGTTGGCTTTGAGGGCCTGTATCTCGGGTCTGCATAGGTTTTTTTTCAAGGGAAATGCAGCATTATTTAGGAATGATAGACATATGAGAAATCATGTTTAAAAAATCTCAGATATATTATCTTTCTGTATGATTTTACAAGCATGAGAGCATACCACATTTTCTTCTTGGATGAAAGTGGGATTAACTATTTATTTTAACAATTTAATAATGGTAGCATTGTAACTTTCTATCACTGATTTCAATTCTGTCTTCATATTGTTTAACTAAAATTTTAAATGCTCTTGATAAAATTTCCTCCACTTAATTCTGAGCTGTGTGGCCCTTAATTTAATTATAAGAACAGCCATGCAATAACTTTACCTAAATTGTATTTTCTACATTAAAACTTTATTGACAGCTTAGTAGTACACTACATATTTTTTATACAATTATTAATGCATAATATTTTGGAGACAAAAGATAGGCAGCTTTCAAGGATGGTACCCTATTGCTTATATGTATTTTTTAATTGAATCAAACATCGTATCATATTTTTACCACACTATATGTTAAATAGGTCCCTAATATACCTGCATTTTCTTTTCAGACTGACTGCACACTACTACAGACTGCTCTAAAATAATCTCAAAATTGATTTGTGAATTGATTGTGATTGTGAACTGATTGTGATTGTGATGATTCATTAACAGTGCTATAGTATGCTTCAGAAATGGACATGGAAACAAAATTTTCCCTTTAATTGGAATGGTTAAAGGTTCAGAAGACTCATGTCATAAAACATGGTACAACAAGAATACAGGCTACAGACATCTTGCAGAACTGGCAGAAGACGAGGTTGAACTGCTTACTTGGTGGTCTAGCATAAAGCCACAACTACAAAATGGAACTCTCTCTTTGAATGATGAAAGTAAAGTTTGTTTTCATCACTACCACGTGTACATCAAATGATATGAAAATTGCCAGAAAAAAATGCTGCAACCCTTTTACTCTGCATGGTTGCATAGGTAGGTACAAGCAGAAGATGTGGAATGGTTCACATATGATTACTGTTGACTTGGCCTGTCAACTTTCAGCATCACCTATTCAGGTAATCCCTGGTCAAAAGCTCTGCTTAGAATGTTGGAAACATGCAAAATCCATTGTTCAGAACAGTTCATCTGACGAAAGTGTGTCTGATGTTTCTCAAAGAAATTATCCTGATTTTTCAACTCCTGAACTCACCTCTGAATTGTTGGAGACTTCGCTTACAGCTTGTAGAGTATCTCCATTGAAATCACATGGCAAGTCAAAATGACAAAAAATTTCACATGTCCAACAAAAGATATAAAAAGCAGCAAAATATATAGAGACTGCATTCACATCCACAGGTTTAGACTTGCCATCTTGCTCCAAAACTCAACTTCCCATAATTCAGATGCAGAGGATTTTAACGAATTAATGGATGATTTAAAACTAAATATTGTCTAACAGAAAATAAAGCTGAAAAAGTTCAAATCCTTACGTTAAAACCTAAATCTTGGACCACAGCTGAAACAATGGAATTTTTTGGTGCCAGCAAATACTTAATTCAATCAGCCATCAACTTAAAAAAACAATATGATGTTTTGACCAAACCCACTAGAGCTGCAAGAAAAGGACTTGAAGAATCCACAATCAATACGTTATTAACTTTTATCAGGATGGAGTATTCAAGAGAAATGCCTAGTGCAAAGGACTACATTAGCATATCGTACAAAGTCCATAAACAAAAAAGACTGCTTCTTTGCAACCTGAAAGAACTGTACTGTTCGTTTAAAGATAGACATCCAGACATGAAAATAGGTTTTTCAAAATTCTGCTCACTTCATCCAAAGTGGTGTAAGGTTGTTGGCTCTGCTGGTGGGCATTCCATCTGTGTTTGCTCCATACATCAGAATGCTGTCCTTGCTGCCCATGCATTGAACCTGGATTACAAACATTTAATGCAGATGGTTGTATGTGATTTGTTGAGCAAGCTATGTATGGTACATCGTTGTTCAAATTGCCCTGGTAAAGAAAGACTGATCAACTTTCTTAAAGAATCCTTTCCAGATTTTGATGAACATGACCAAATTACATTCCAGCAGTGGCAATCTACCCATACAACAATAGTGTCAGTGGTTATGGATCCTTTTGAATTCTTTGAGTTTTTGGCTTCTAAAATTGACAATATGACATCTCATTCCTACATTTCAAAATGTCAAGCACATTACCTCAACAAACTAAAACAAAAACTTTCTGTGAATCCTTCAACCTGCATCATTCTTGCTGATTTTGCTGAAAATTATTCAATGGCCATTCAGGATGCAGTTCAAGGGTGGCACTGAACTAAGCAACAATGTACTATCCATCCTATTGTGTTATATCATGTGGATTCCTCTGGTAAGCTTCAGACAAAATCATTTGCCTTTTTCTCTGATGACCTTGAACATGACACTGGATTTGTTTATCATCTTCAAACTGTTCTCTGTTCTTTCATTCGTTCATATTTGCCCCATATCTCAAAAATTTAATATTTTTCTGATGGATGCTCCAGTCAGTACAAAAACTTCAAAAATTTTCTTAATTTAACCTTTCACAAACAAGATTTCAAACTCAATGCAACATGGAACTTCTTTGCCACCAGTCATGGAAAATCTCCATGTGATGGTCTTGGTGGAACTATTAAAAGAAAACTGCTTCATGAAAGTTTAACTCTAACAGAGAAAGATCAGATTATTTCTACCGTTCAAGCTTTCATTTTTTGTAAGAGCAGCATGCCTTCAATACAGTTCTTTTATATTGCAAAAGATGAACTTATACCAGTAAGAGCCACTTTAGAAGAAAGGTTCAAAATTGGAACTGTTCCTGGAACAAGAAGCTTTCATGTCTTCATTCCAGAAAAGATTGGCTGCATCTCCTACAAAAGAACTGCAGAGGATGAGGAACTTTCAGGAACATTTTCTTTTTTCAGTTCACCAGCCACTGTATCAACAACACTGATACCTAAACTACATGATTATGTTGCTGCCATGTATGACAGTCATTGGTGGATTGGAATGATTACTGATGTTGATAAGGAATCCAATGACTTTGAGGTTAAATTCACGACACCTCACGGCCCAAGACAGACATTCACTTGGCCAACTCGGGATGATATCTGCTGGATTCCAAAGTCAAATACATTGAGAATACTCACTGCACCGATTACTACATCAGGACATGTGTACAAAATATCAGATGAGGATTTCACTGCTCTCATTGAATTTTAGTTACAAACCAAACACACACTAAACTTATTGTAATAGGTGCTTCTCTTAGATCCACTTTTGTGAGCACAATGAACAATATACTGTTTGTGTAACCAAATATGTATTCATGTAAAGATTTGTATTCAACTTTTTGAAAATAAAATTTTTAGAAAAAACAATAAAACACTAAATCTACCATAGCTAGTCCAAAGTCTAGTTGAGAAAATGGTGATGGGTATTACAGCCATAGGGAAGTTCCTCAAAACTTAACGAGTGATGTTAACGGGTCTAAACTAGGTTTAATGGCAGAAATGTTTCTCTCTACAAATTTTGGTGCCAGAAATAAAACATTTTAAAAAATAATCTATTTATGGCATTTAAATGTTACTGATTCCAGTGGAATTGTCCATTACGCTTACCATTAAATGAAAGATATTATGGCCTCTTTTACTGTAGTTTTTCCATTTTTATGTAGTTTTTGGATTCCTTGCCCTCTGAATTGTAGGAATTTGACATCTTGTTTTGTATTGTTGATAAAAATTGTAATTTTAGAGCATTTCTTGCAAATATCAATGGGGTGCAAGAGCACAATCCCATTTTCATACAAGAAGAAAATGTGGTATGCTCTCATGCCTGTAAAATCATACAGAAAGATAATATATCTGAGATTTTTTGAACATGATTTCTCATATGTCTATCCTAAATAATGCTGCATTAGGGCATATCATACTTTTCCAAGTCCGAATTTCACTCTGGCTAATGTGTATTTTTATGTAAAATTTAATTTTAAGAGGGGTTTCTTTTCTGCAACTTTTCTTAAAAATCGCATTATCATGTTCAAAATTGCAGTTTTCTGTTCTATGTTAAAATACCAAATATTCAATTGAATACCTCATATTTTTAACCCTTTGTCATAATTTGTTGCCATTTAGACACACTAGCTTTGCTTAACTCTTACACAGGTTTAAAACATACATACATAAGAAAAAAAATCTACTACATTTGAATCTTTGTAACCATTTGGACGCAGAAGGCAAAGTTCAACATTCTCTCATGAAAGACTTTGAGGAGGACGAAGAGCCAAACTTGGCAGAAGCTGCAAAAGAAGCCTCTAGCAATGGTGAGGCTACTGAAGCTCCTATGGACATTCCCGCTGAAGTACCTGCCAAAACTCCAACTTCTGCTACACAAAACTACATGAAGAGCCAAGGGACAGGCTTCAGCAGCTTTGAGGTACAGGGTGGCAAATGTTCCAGCAGCTGCGGTTGCCACTGGCTTCTTGAACAACCTCATCAAGGCCAGTCATCTTTCCAAAGACAAGGCTTACTTGGCCATAGATGGCATGAAAGTCGGGAGGGCCAAGGAGGAAGTAATGGCCTCATCAGTTGAAGTTCTCACACAGAGGTCAGAGGAGGAGAAGATCTCTAGGATATTCTTTGATGGCAAGCAGGATAGGAACACAAAGGTGTTGAAATATGACAAAGTGACAGGGAGATTTCATCCTGGCAAAGTGATCGAGGAGCATTACACTCACATGGAAGCCTCAAGGAAAGTACCTCTTCCATTTCACTCCTGAGAAACCTGATGAAGGAGAAAAGCCTGCTCATAAGATCGTTCAGGGCCTGCATGAGTGGCTTCTGGATCACGGAGCTGACGAGAGCCTTGTAATGATTGGAGGAGACTACCAACACCAACACGGGGTGGTCTGGAGGTGCCATAGCCCTATTGGAGAAGATGCTGGGTCGCAAGTGCTACTGGATGATCTGTCAGCTCCATGTGAATGAGCTCCCCCTGAGGCACTTAATCATCAAGCTGGACGGCCCTGTAACTCCCCAGTCAGGCTTCAGTGGGCCTATTGGAAAACTTCTTGAGAAAGTGAATGAACTTGAGGTCAACTTCAACTTCAAACCAGTGGAAGGAAACTGAAGATATCATAGAGCTGCAGTAGAGATAGTCAAATCTCTCTCCACAGACCAGCACAACTGCTATCTTCTGATCAAAGCCATCAAGTCTGGAAGTCTCAGTCCACAATTGGCTGGTCTCAAGTGCAGACATCTGAACCAATCCAGGTGGCTCACTACTGCACAGGCCATCTTGCTGTTGTGGATGAGGGAGCAAGGACTGAAGGGGGAGGTGTTGAGGAGGCTCGAGGTCCTCATGAAGTTCTGCCTTAACTTCTACTTCAAAATGTACTACATCATCAAAGTGAAGCACCACCTCAAATTTGGTCCTGCACACGTTTTTTCAAGCCTGAGGCTGCTGAGGAACCAGACTACCAAGGTCAGGAACATCATCTCTGCTGCAGTGATAAGAGGAGCTTACCACGCACATCCTTAGAACATCCTGGCTTCATTCCTGTGCAGTGAGGATGAGCATCAGCGAGCTTTTGCTGTGAGCCAGATAGAGAAGATCAGAGAAGGAAGAGACTTTGGTGATACGACAGTGAGGCCCCATAAAAATCCCAAAGTCAATCTGCAGGCCACTTCACCTGAGGATCTCATCAACTGGGAATCAGAAAATATTTACGAGCCTATTTTCACCTGCAAGATGACCTTGACTGAGCTTGAAGATCTCGGGAAAACTCCACTCAAAGTGGACGCTTTCTCTGTTCATACTCAGTCCTGTGAGAGAGCTGTACAGGAAGTCTCAACTGCTTCCCAAGCTGTGTACGGTCACGAGAGGAGAGAGGGGTGGGTGAGAGCCAGGATAGACCATCGAGAAATGCTCCCAGTGTTCAGATCGAAGCAGGTCATACTTAAGAGCTTTTCAGGTTCGAGTGGCTGATGAAGAGGCTGAAGCCATCGTTAATGCTCATACAAGCTGAAAGTCCTCATAAGATCATAATATAAGATTTTATGAGGCCATGCTTTTCAGAGATCCAGGAAGAACAGGCATGTAAACCTACACGTGGAGGTGGCAAGTCTCCCGCTACTCAATCAGAGTAAAGCTGGTGAGCCGCGCCTATTCTTTGAAGAAAAACCTAAAATTCTTAAGTTTTAAGTGAAATCTAAACATTTTTTCAGCACCCAGAGGTGTTCAAACATGCAAGAAAGCAAGGATGAGGTCAGAAAAGCAGCTTTTAAACTAAATCATATTCAGAACAGCTGCGTGCTTTGGTTTGGGTGCCCTGAGGCTGCATTAGACATCCTTCAAATCAGAAAATCATGAATTTGACCATGAAAATGAGATTTTTCGGAAACATTGCAAATAATAAACCATCTTAGAATTAATTTTTACATAGGAATACATATTAGCCACTTTGTTTTTCCAAAATTTCAACCCTGAACCCAGAGTATGATATGCCCTAATGGCCAATGGGTCATTCCATGTCAAGTGGACCAATTTTGGAAAAGTGCCCCACCTCACCATGTCAGATTTTGTTCTAACTTTGCTCACAGATTCTTTCAAGCCTTAAAGGAAGTTCTGCAAAGTGTTAGTTCCATATCTCTTGTGGTTCTGTCACTAGGGCTCCAAGAGTCTGGGCTACTTTGTCCATCACATTGCGCGCCAAATTATTTGTGCCATTTTTAGCTAGTCAGCATTCCACAGTAACAAATCCCTCTGCTCTGAAAATTTGCTCCTAGGGTCAAATTTTACTGTAGATTTCAAAACTCTCATTACTAGAGCTCTAGGAAGTATAGATTTTCCATAAAATATCCCCAAAGTAGGCTTCAAATTACATTTTGAGTCCTGGGAAGCCACATTTAGAAAATTATAGCTCTGGATCTACTTGACTCTGTGAGCTTTTGTTAGAAACCAAGAAAGTACTGCCCCTATGCTACAAAATGTTTCAATCCAGATCTTCCTACCTGTTCTAGTTGCTGAGTTATAAGGCATCAAAAATGGCTGAAATTAATTTATGTGACAAAAATGTCCCATCTTTAAAGTTCAGGAAAGACAACTACTTTTTCTCTGAACAGGAATAGAAGAAGTCCAATTTAAGGAAGATGCATGCATATGCTTGCACCATAAACAGCTTCTTTTGACCAGATATGAGAGTCTGCAGAAGCACTGTTGCAACCCATTTGAATATCATAAATCAACATTACCCAAAAAATCACTTCGGTCAATTGACATTGCAACAGATCAACTGTTGAAGGAAGAGACTGGCAAAGACATCAAGCCTGGACAGAAACTTTGTCCTGATTGCAGGAAACAGAGGGCTGAAATACAAAGAATCAGTTCAACATCATCAAGGGAATCATTTGATCCACTAGAAGCATAAAAGCAGAAACTAAACACCAGCTGTTCAGCACTTGACATTTCCCCTGTAAAGCCACAAAAAGTGAGCAAAAGAGATTTACCAGGATATGTGATTTACACCACACTAATCAACATTTACATCCCACCAGATATTTCACCTCAGGTGCCAGCCAATTACAATCCACAGTTACACAATCTGGCCTCTCTCACTAATGTCATCTTAGGAGGAGACTTCAATGCCAAAGACACTAGTTGGTACCTGCACAACCAAAGCAACACCAGAGGTGCCAACATAGCCACACAACTAAACAGCCTCTTCATTCTTAACAATACAGAAGAACATACACACATACCACATCAAGCAGGATACTCAAACTCCTCCCCAGACATAATGTTCTGTTCCCCCTCACTAGCAACACATACACAATGGAGAACAGAAAAACAACTGTCATCAGACCACCTGCCCATCATCATTACAACACATTCTACACTCTGCCCCAACAGCCTTAGGCACACTTACAGAAATTACAAGAAAGCTGATTGGGAACAGTTCAAAATACAGACTGAGGAACAATTCACCACATTAAACAGCACACCCATCATAAACATCAATACAACACTCAAGACATTTAATCAGATCATCAATAATGCAAACAAATACATACCGAAGGGCAACATTAGGAAATACAACCCAAATTATACTAGAGAAATAGCCCACCTTATAAGGCAACGTAACAACCTCAAATATAACACACACCCCACACACAGAAGCCATAAAACAGCAGATACAACAGCTCAACACAGAAATAAACAACAAACTCAAAGAAAAACAAACAGAAACATTCAGGGAATTCATAACAACATTAAACCACTCCACAGATACATCCAGGCTATACAAGATTATAAATGGCATTACCCACTCTAACAGCGGCATTCACACCTCACACGCGGCTATCTGTCGCAGCCAAAATAATATCCCAACATACACACAACAAGCTAACATTCTAGTTAATCACTACACAAAGATAAATCACTTAAACAGAGACAACAACCAGAAACATGCAGACAGACAAACAGCCAGACACAAGAAAACCTACAGACTTGACACAACCATTACACCATTCAATACAGACCAGACCACCAAGATCATCAAAAACATTAAGAATTTGAGGGCTACTGGACCAGACAACATATCTAACATACACCTTAAACACTTGGGCCCACAAGGAATACTAGCTCTCACAAATATCAACACATATTCATACCAACACTGTATTATTCCTGACATATGGAAACAAGGTAAAATTATTACACTACTCAAACCAAACAAAAATCCAACAGAACCAGCTTCCTATAGACCCATTACTTTACTATGCACACCTTCCAAAGTAACAGAAAGACTAATCTTACAACTCACCAACCCACACATTCCACTATCACCTACTCAACATGGATTCAGACCTCACCACTCAACCACGACATTACACCCACCGCAAAATGACTTCGGACCATCTACCATTTTGGAGGAAAAGCACAATCATTATTATAAAAAACCAAATATATTTAAAAACTTCGTTACATCAATATGAAGTCATGGCTCCCTTGTTCTTGAGGACCCCCTGGAGCCATTTGGGGATGGAATCACTGAGCTTCCTGAAGTAGTCCAATGTCATCTCCTTGCACCACACCTTTATCAGCTCTGTCTTGAGGTTCGCGAGGTTAGGAGTCTTCTTCTCTACCATGATCATCTTCATGTAATGCCAACAGTTCTCGATGGGGTTGAGATCGGGGTTATTGCCAGGCCACTCTAACACCTTAATCTTCCACTCATTAAGCCACTTCGTCACCTTCTTGGCCTTGTGACAGGGGGCACTGTCGTGCATAAAAATCTCACTGCCGTGAATGGCGAAGTGGTTCAACAAATGGTCGTTAAGAACGTCAATATAACAGTCACCATTCATCATCACATTCTTGGGAAGGAAGTACAGACCCCCATTTCCCTTCTCACCAGAAAAACACCCCCACACCATCACTGACTCAGTCGGTACCGTGTAGGCTGGGTGGTACCGACTAGCAGATGACGGGCATCGCACCTTGGCAGGTCGAATTTGGAACACCTGGAACATGCTTTCATCTGAAAACATCACCTTCCTCCACTGTGCCGATGTCCAATGAACGTATTTCTTTGCAAAGGCAACACGCTGTTTCTTCATGCGGTCAGTGATAAGTGGCTTCTTGGTGGTGGTACGGCATGGTAACCCCAAGTCCTTTTGCAGCTGGTGCTGGATCGTTTGAGCAGACATGGCTTCCAGCAGCTTGGGATGGTTCTTTTTCAATTGAGACGCTGTAAGTCAAGGGTTCTTCAACACTTCTCTCTTTATGAGGTTATCCATGGCCTTAGACATCTTCCTTCGCCTTCCACCACCGAAATTGTGCTTCGGTACGACGTTGGGTGGTAGGCCTCTAGCCGCCGCCAGCAGCTTCATGATGGTCGACTTCGCCCGACCAGTACGCTCGCATATCGTCTTTATCGGGACGTTTTCTTGCCTCCACGCAAGAATACAGGCCTTCTCCTCAACAGAACAATACTTCCCAGGCATGTCCACTACACTTTAAGCAAAATAAAGAACACACATGACTGCACACAAAAATCCATGAATTCTGGATGCGGTACGGCAGAAACACAACACCCCCACGTCACCTCTATCTAAACACTGACAAGTTTTGCCTCTGTGGTAGCATAAAAGGATCGACTAACAACATGCCAGATACTTCCAGACAAAATATTTTACTCGGTAGCGTGAGAAATGCAAATTGATTTCAGACCACTTTCTCAGTGAAATATCGCACGAAGGTCTGTCTGAAGTCATTTTGCGGCAGGTGTACTCACTAACCTCACGCAGCACATCATGGATGGCATCAACTCCAGATGACCAGTTCAACGTACACTATTAGCAACAATAGACATTAGTAAAGCATTTGATGCTATCCCACGCTTCCCTCTCATAAACAAAATACTCAACACAAACATGCACAATAACACCAAAAGGTGGCTGAGCAACTATCTTTCAGGAAGATACTCACATGTCACATTTAATGGCAAGTCATCCAAAAACAAGCTTTTTCTGAACAGGGTCCCTCAAGGCTCTGTTCTCTCACCAACACTCTTCAACTTATACATGCATGACATTCCAACACCCATAGATAACAAGCTTACATTATCATCATATGCAGATGACATATCACTAACATCCACCCACAACAACATCAACACCGCTACAAATAAGCTACAAACATACATAAACAGTATACAAGACTGGCTCACTAGGGTGTACCATTTTTGGGTCATTTTCAAAAAGTCAAGGTCCAGGAGTTTAATGTTGTGCCAAATGATGTCCTAAACACGAATTTAACAAGCATTTTCTAATCCAATAAATTTTGAATCCCTCCCACCCCCCTTGAAATTTTGCCCATCCCTTTTTCCTAAAAAACCCATATATCTAAAAAACTATCAACTTTATCGAAAAATGTTATAGAATAAAAATGATTTAGAATCAAACGTTCTATTAGAAAAGTTCATTAAGATAGAAATTTACGTAATTTTGAAAATTTTCATTTTCTTTTGTTCAAGAGCACCTTATTGTATTAATATAAAATAAGGTGCTTAAGTTACATTATTTATGAGTATATTGTGAGTATAATCCAAATTTAAAAATCCTTTTTTACATTGAATTTTAATAAACAAGCATTGTTTTTACTCTTATTGTTTCTTTTCAGACTGCTTTATTTGAAAAATAATAAAAAATGAGTCAAACAGCTACAAAACAGCATGACTTTATTCTTGGTCGCTTGCAGGCTGATATTATGAGTTCATCTAAAATTGTTTTACCATCCAATAAAGATGTTCTAAGCCATTTTATTTATTTACGGAGAATGCAGTATAAGGGTCCAAAAGTTACAAAAGATTCTACTGTTAATGAAGTTCTACAGAAGCTACTAATAATATGGCAAAAAGCAGCATTCCTACATATAGATATTAGTAAAAACCCTAAAGGCAGGAAGATGCTGTTAAATCTAGAAGAAATGCATAATAATTTAATCAAGCACAAAAAAAGAGCAAGCTTTGAAAATGAACTCTCTAATTTCATGAAAATTATGGATTCCCTTTTGACATCTCTTCTCAAAATGCCGTTGAATTAATCCAAAAAGACAGCATGAGAACTGAGCCTCAGAAAGCATATGATATTTCATTCTTAGAAGATCAAAGAACAAAACGAGAAACATGTTTAGGTTTGCTAGATGCAGATTATGCATCAAAAGTACAGCGCGAGTACATTAGATTAGAGAAAGAGAAGAAACGCAAAGAGAAACATAAATCAGTGAAGCAAGTGAGTGCTACAGCCAGAACATCAGAGACCCCTCTTTCTAGCATGACCAGTTCTGAGACAGACAGCTATGAAGAGTTTCCAACAGAACCTACAGCAGGACCTTCAAATGCTTCCAGCCCCAAAAATATTCTTGCCTCGCCATTGGTTTCCTCCACTGCAGACAGACTTAATCTCTCTATTGGACAATGGACTGTTTTTGCTGCTGCAGTAGCCATTAGGTGTGGCAAGGATATTGAAAAACTGTCTCTCCAGGACCACATCTGCAAGAGCCGCTCGAAAGACAAGAAAACGAAAATATGAAACTTGCATCAAGGATTTTACTCCTCCTGATCACTGCCTAGTACATTGGGATAGCAAGCTGCTTACTAAATCATGTTCAGAACAAGAAGACTGCCTTGCAATACTTGTTACTGGATACCCAAATGTAGAAAAACTTTTATCAGTTTCTATAATAGATGATTCCACTGGATTGTCTCAAGCCACTTCTGTATTTCAAAGTATTGAAAAATGGAACTTGAAGCAAAATGTCTTTGGAGTATCATTTGATACCACTGCATCCAATTCAGGATGGATGAAAGGTTCCTGTAAGTTACTTGAAGAACTTTTGCAAAAGAAATTGATTTGGTTAGCATGCCGCCATCATGTGGCTGAAAGAGTTTTGTGTGCTGTGTATGAAACCATTTTTGGCCCAAGTAAATCTCCTGAGTTTGAGTTATTCAAAGAATTTCGCGAGTCTAAATGGAAGAAAATTAATACGAAATCTACATACAATGTTCTTGATGTTAAATCAAGGTATCAAAGAGGCCTAAAGGAAGAATGTGTAGAATTTATGACCCAATGTTTAAGAAAATCTGACTGCTTTCCACGTGATGACTATAAGGAAGTTGCTGAAACAACTTTAATGCTTTTAAGGAGAGGTTTCCAGAGAAAATAGTCATTGGCGGAAACCTGGTGCAATGCACCATGCCAGGTGGATGGCAATGATTTTGTATACAAATAAAATGTATGCTTTTGCCCACCAAGCATCATATGATGAATCATTGATTAAGAAATTAAAGAGAATGTGTCTATTTAATGCATTAATTTATGGAAAATACTGGCTTTTATGTTCTAATTCACTAGATAGTCCAGCTAATGATCTGAAGTTTTATCATGATTTGGTGAATTACAAGAAGGAAGATAGGGAAGTTGCAAATGCTGCTTTGAAATCTTTTGCCAATCATTACTGGTATTTGACGGAGGAAGTGGTCCCTTTGAGTTTCTTTGGATCGCTAAGTAATGATGAAAAAAATAAGATCGCAAAATCCTTAAACAAATATCCAGTTCCAGAAAATTATGTATGTGGGCAACCTGTTTTCCCCATTTTAAAGGAAGACACAAAGCTTCATCAGCTAGTAGGTCCAATTTCATGGCATTTATTTCAATGCTGTGGGTCAAAATCAGACTCATGGATAAAGAAACCAGCATCAACATGGGAAGAGGTCGATGACTACAACAAACTAAAAAACATTTTTCATCTATTAGAGTAGTCAATGATACGCTGAAAGAGGAATCAAGCTGGTTCAAGACTTTCATGACAAATGTCAAATGAAGAAGAATTTCAAGGTCTTTTGCAAATTGTGGAAGAGAATAGAAGACTAATTCCTGATCCTAGTAAAGAGACTCTTAAAAGAATGAAACTCAGTAAAGAATAGTTCATTAACAGATAGATTAGGTATTTTTATTTGCAGAGATTGTTTTAATTTAGAAGAGGCTGATTTTTTTTGTTTATTAAATATACCATAAAGTCTTTTCTTATTTTTATGTTTAAAAAGCTCTTATATCAATGATTTCTAATTAGGAAACTTGTTTCTTTTTATTTTTTTGAGGAAAGTGTTGAATAAAGGAAAAAAAAAAGATGGGACCTCACAACTATAGATAAAGTGTTAATTTTTAGCTTTATTTTATATATATATAGTTTTGAGGTTGTCCTCACTTTGTATAGGCTAGTTATAATAAAAACTAATTATGATTTGCATTATAACTAGCAAATACAAAGCCCATCACCGTGAAGCTGCATTGGGGTGATGCTTCAAAGGTGGCGGTAACACCTTATTTAAGAAGAAGACACTGCAAGCAAAAAAAATTTTTAATTTAAATTTTTAAAAAAATAAATGAAAATTTTCAAAATTAAGTAAATTTCTATTTTGATGAACTTTTCTAATAGAACTTTTGATTCTAAATCATTTTTATTCTATAACATTTTTCGATAAAGTTGATAGTGTTTGAGATATATGGGGTTTTTAGGAAAAGGGGATGCGCAAAATTTCAAGGGGGGGTGGGGGGGATTCAAAATTTGTCGGATTAGAAAATGCCTGTAAAATTCGTGTTTAGGGCATCATTTGGCACAACATTAGACTCCTGGACCTTGACTTTTTGAAAATGACCCAAAAATGGTACACCCTACTGGCTCACACACAGACTCAAAGTAGCGCCCACAAAATCAACCATCACCTTGCTTACAAGCAACACAAAAGAACACCAGGTAATTCGACAGCTTACACTAAACAACATCAACATTCCACACACACACACGGGACCAAAATACTTGGGGTCACATACAACACATCATTATCTTTTGCAAACCACAGGATATTAAAAACAAATGTACGTCAAGACTTAACACGCTTAGGGTACTAACAGGCACAAACTTTGGACACCAGCAGGAAACAACATCACTCATATACAAACAATATATTCGCTCAGTTATGGACTATGCTAGCCCATGCTGGGCACCCATTATCTCAAACACACACATAAACACCTTACAGACAATACAAAACAATGCACTTCGTATCATTACAGGATGCACTCAAACAACACCAATAGAACACCTGCACACAGAAGCAAAAATACTGAAAGTTAGGGAACATTTAGACATGAGGGGAACACAATTCATGGCAGCAGCGACAACTAACCCACAACACCCTTGCCACTACATGTACAATCACGCACCGACACCTTGCACCATTAAGGTAACACCAGAGAGACATTATAACCAAATACTCCATTCCATACCACACCCCACAGACATCACACAGTACAGAAAACACATACACACACACCTAACCCACAAAGCACTGACACGACTCGGTCCGAATGCAGTCCTAGGTGCGAAGCTGCCACCCATTAACAGGTCAGAGATCAGCCTGAGCAGATCGGATCGAGTTAACTTAGCACGATTCCGATGTGGACATCACCCCCAACTTACTAACATATAAACACAGACTAGACAACTCCATAGACGACACCTGCCACCTGTGCCATGACACACCACAAACAATTGAACACATTATGACAGACTGTACCGCTCTAGCACAACAATGAACACAACACAACATCACTAGTGCGCTGAACCTCTGGTCCACTCCGAAGAGGGCGATCGGTTACCTGCGTGCCGCCAGCTTGCTCGATCAGGGTGGGCTGATCGGCTAAACAACAACAACCAGGATATGTCAAAAGAAAGAAAGACAAGCACAAGAAGCTATTGGTCAGAAAATGGCAGCTCCTACAGGGATTGATGTGGGTGAAATGAAAGCTAGCACAAGTCAGCAGAGGTGCAGAAATTGTGAAGATTATGAAATACTGTTGGAAGAATTGAAAAGCCAAATGGAATTATCAGACAAAGAAAGGAAACTGCAGATTCTAACTCTGGAGCCTAACAGCTGGTCTATACAACAAACAGCAGAAGAATTTGGAGTTTCTCTTTGAATGGTTAAAACAGCCAGGAAGTTGAAAGCAGTCAGGTATTCTTGCAATACCAGGAAAAATGAAAGGAAAAACACTGCCTGAGGAAGTAGTAGTAAAAGTTCAAAAGTTTTATGAAGGTGATGAATTCAGCCGGATGTGCCCAGGGAAGAAAGATTGGGTGTATGTCAGGATTGATGGAAAAAAGCTTCAAAAACAAAAAAAGACTGCTGCTCAGCAATTTGAAAGAAATGGCCCTGAAATTGGCTTCTCTAAGTTCTGTGAACTTTGACCAAAGTGGTGTGTGACAGTTGGTGTAGCAGGGGTACACAGTGTTTGTGTATGTACAATTCACCAAAATGTGAAACTGATGTTGGCTGGAGCTGATATTCATGAGGATTACAAAACACTGATGCAAAAATGTGTTTGCAATTTGGAGTCAAAAGACTATGCTACAATGGTGTGAACTGTGCCCTGGAGCACCAGCACTAGATCACCTTTCAGCTATTTTAACATAACAAGCAGAAATGGATCTACAAGAAATGATTGAATATAAGCAATGGGTTCACATTCACAGGGACACCTTCATTATGAAACAGTTGTCAGTAGAGGATTTTATCACAGAACTGACTTCAAAAATTATCTTCTTTGTGGTCATCATTATGTTTCAAATCACCAAAGTGCTCACCTGAAGTCCCTAAAGGAGGAAATAAAACCTGAAGAAGCAATAATCTTAATGGATTTTGCTGAGAACTATTCTTTTGTGGTACAAGATGCAGCACAAGGTTTTCACTGGGACAACAGCCAAGCAACACTGCATCCTTTTGCAATGTATCACAAAGTTTCAGATGAAATTAGAAGTGAATGTTTTTGTGTCATCAGTGATTGTCTGAAACATGATACTGTTGCAGTACGTGTCTTTCTGAAGAAGTTGATTGGATTTCTGAAAGAAAATTTTGAAGTAATCAAGCACATTCATTACTTCAGTGATGGTGCTGCAGGCCAGTACAAAAACTACAAAAATTTCATGAACCTTTGTTGGCACAGCAAAGATTTTAGTGGGATAACAGCAGAATGGAACTTTTTTGCTACCAGCCATGGAAAATCAGCATGTGATGGTGTAGGGGGCACTGTGAAAAGATTGGCAGCTCGTGCCAGCTTGCAAAGACCAGTAACTGGTCAGATTCTCACACCTACCAATCTCTCTGAATTTTGCCAAAAAGATGTGCACAGAATTACATTCTTTTTTGTTTCAAGTGATGAAATAGAAGCAGAGAGAAGCATAGGAAATAAGATTTGATCATGGGCATACAGTAGCTGGGACTCGAGAAAATCATCATTTTGTTCCAGTAAATGATAAACAGATTCAAGTTAGCTGAGTTTCAAGATCTACATGTTATTTTGTGGCCAATGTTGGAATATACAGTGACATTGATCAATGACAGTTGAAACTGCAACCAAGCCAATATGTGGCATGCATTTATGATGATTTGTGGTGGCTTGGAAACATTTGTGAAGTCTGTGAGAAAGAAAAAGATGCATTAATTACATTTATGCACCCTCATGGGCCAGCACAACAGTTTCAGTGGCCATCTAGAAAAGACACTTGCTGGATTCCAGAGCAGCAAATCTTGACAACTATTCCTGCTCCTACACTAAGTGTCATGGGAAGAGGGTACATGCTGCCAGGAATACCTTGTCTACTATAGAAAATTTGTTTGAAAACTTTGAAAAGGAGTTGCACAGTTCTGGATCCAGTTAGAAAGTCAAGGAAAGATGAGTTGGTTGGTGGGTGGGACCTGTGGCTGGACCTGCACGGCTATCAGGCATGGCCCCTTGGCGATAGGGTTGCCAATTTCTCAAAAAACTGAAACAGACTCCTTTGTATTAATAAATTATCTTTAATAGTCATCAATTTGAGAAATTGGCAGTGGCTTAGCCACCATGGACAACACAGGAGTGCAAATAAATTAACAAATATAATGCTAGAAATATCACATGGAACAAAATTTCAAAGCTCTACTAGACCTACAAAAAAGTGACACCAAAATAAAAAACTAGGCCCTAGTATTTCAGGATATGCCGTTTTCATTGGTTTTTGTTAGAGTATGGTGCGAGCTGTCCCACATGATCATTTTGAGCTTTAAAGATGGGACATTTTTGTCACAAATTAATTTCAGCCATTTTTGATGCCTTATATCTCAGCAACTAGAACAGGTAGGAAGATCCAGATTGAAACATTTTGTAGCATATGGGCAGTACTTTCTTGGTTTCTAACAAAAGCTCACAGAGTCAAGTAGATCCAGAGCTATAATTTTCTAAAAGTGGCTTCCTAGGAATCAAAATGTAATTTGAAGCCTAATTTAGGGATATTTTATGGAAAATCTATACTTCCTAGAGCTCTAGTAATGTGAGTTTTGAAATTTACAGTAAATTTTGCCCCTAGGAGCAAATTTTCAGAGCAGAAGGATTTGTTACTGTGGAATGATGACTAGCTAAAAATGGCACAAATAATTCAGTGCTCAATGTGATAGACAAAGTAGCCCATGTTCTTGGAGCCCTAGTGACAGAACCACAAGAGACATGGAACTAAAACATTGCACAACTTCCTTTAAGGCTTAAAGTAATCTGTGAGCAAAGTTAAAACAAAATCTGACATGGTGAGGTGGGGACCACAGGTCCACTTAACATGGAATGACTCTAATACCAAACTTCAAAATTCTGATCTGCTTATTTTTCACACTTAAGCTTTGGCCAGTTTTTTCCCAGCTGACAACAGTGTGGTGGTGAGTGGTATCAACAAATTGAATCCATCACTCTAGACACAGTGTGCACAGTCAGAGAGACCATTCCTTTATATACAGGGTGTACATAAAGTCAGGATCTATTTTTGTGAAGCACTTGGAAATTATATGGAATTCAATCATAAAATGATAAAGTGGTAACATTTATTAAATAATTAAGAGTAGGATTCGACATGACACCCATCAGTATCCCTGCACAGCTCAAATCGTTCCGCAGCATTTCTAAACAGATTCTGGGGCATTTGTGGGGTTATGTTATCTGCAGCAGTTCGTATATGTGTACGTAAGTTTTCAAGACCCGTAATCTTCGTCTGATAGACGTGCGATTTGATAAAGCCCCATGCAAAGAAATCTGAAGGGGTTAAATCTGGTGATCTCGCTGGCCAAGGTCTGTTGCTTCCGCGTCCAATCCAGCGATTTGGAAAACGTCCATTTAGATAATCCTGAACAATTTTGGCATAGTGACAAGGAGCACCATCATGTTGATAGACGACGGTACTAACAATCCTATCCCCAATCAGCTGAGGTTCAAGGAATTGCTGCAACATGTCCAGATAAATAAGCCCCATAACTGTAGCTTCAGCAAAGAAAAAAGGACCATAAACCTTAGATTTTGTTAAACCCAGCCAGACATTAACTTTAGGTGAGTCTCTTTCCCAATTTTGGACGAAATCATTCGGTCTTTCATCTGCCCAAATTCGACAGTTATGGCGATTTACTTTTCCACACGTATGGAAAGTGGCTTCATCACTAAAGAGAATGTTGTCCATTAAATTATCACTCCAGATTTGTTCTACGAGATCAGCACACACAGCACTTCGTCGAGGGAAATCTTCCTCATGTAAATCATGTAAAACCTGCAAATGATAGCTTTTCTTCTGCAAATTAACTTTCAGAATTTTGTGCACAGATGACATCGGGAGGCCGAGTCTGTGTGATGCAGCACGAATGGACGTACGTGGCTCCTCAGTGATAATTCCACATACTGCATTCACAGTAAGATCTGACATACACGGTCATCCTGATCTTGCTTCATCATTTACAGATCCCATTCATTTAAATTTGTTCACCAATTTTCGTATTGTCTTGTCTATTGGCACCGGCTTATGAAATCTCCTTCTAAACTTCTCTCTGATGTCACTGTATTTCTTTCCCTCGATTTTCCAAATTACTATTGCCACACGCTCTTCTGTATTCATTCTAAGGGCTTCTGAAAAGAAAAATAGAAAAAAATAATTATTTCACAAAA
Organism: Bathynomus jamesi; assembly: GCA_023014485.1. NCBI lineage: Eukaryota > Metazoa > Arthropoda > Malacostraca > Isopoda > Cirolanidae > Bathynomus > Bathynomus jamesi. The sequence goes on from JAJOZX010005294.1 coordinate 332,470, forward strand.
ATAGATCCTGACTTTATGTACACCCTGTATATTACACTTCCTAAAATTGTCCAAAGGAAAGCAACAGCAATTATTTTTATAGGATGATTCACTAATTTTATATTGTCTCTTCTTTATGTTTCCAATCTCCTTCTCTTTCATTCTTTACCTTTAAGGTAAAGAAATGGTTTGGTTTGTGGGGAAGCAATCACCCACCTCACACACCCCTTAATCCACCCTGTCCATGTCATTATGCAAACATCATTCAGGCATATCTTGATGAGCTCTTACCAAATCACTGGATTGGATGTGGTGGAAATAGGCCCTGAACAGTATGATCTCTGGATTTAACACCATCAGACTTCTTTGCATTGGGCTTTATAAAGTCTGAGGTTTACAAAACAAGAGTTACAGACCTACAGGATCTGCGAACCCCCACTGTTGTGGCAGTCATTAAAATAATCAAAGAGATGCTTGAGAATGTGTTCTGCAATGCAGTGGACAGATCTGAGCTTTGTAGAGACACTGATAGTGCTCACACTGAATCTTAGACCTAAGCTTGATAAATAAATATACATCTAATTATGTTACTATACCTTTATCTCAAAATATTATTTCAGCAAAATAGATAGGAACTTTTGGACCACCATGTATAGTGATGCAACCTGTTTTTTGGAGGGTTTTTTTTTCCTTAAAATAACCTAAAAGTGATCAAACAATGCAAAAACCTTCTTATGTTATATTTCAGAATCATATTAACTCTCACTGTTGAATATTAAGATTGATTTATGATTAAATTTTTACATATCAAGAACTCTGAAATTATATTTAACCTGTTAACTGTGCAAGCACCCAGTTACAAGTCAAGCCAAAAACACAGGCTATGCAAAGAGATATCTCAGTTTAAAGTTTAAACCTGTGTATATACGAGGCTGTGCAGAAATGGTCAGAAGCGAGAGCCTGTGATATTACGGGTTGCACAGCAAATGGGTTTAGTGTAGTTCAGTTATATACATAATAAAATACCAAACTCAAAGGCATCAAGTAATTTGGGATGTTATGGATGTAATTTTTTTTGACAGCCACAGATGCAGATGTCAAACACAGATTTTGGTGTCATTGTCTGGCTATTTACACAAATCATGCCATATTTAACCCATTCACTGTGGCTGTGTTATATATGATATGGGATAGCATATCATATATGACACAGCCACAGTGAATGGGTTAAGCTACCTCCAGAGGTGGTTGAAATCAAGATGTGACCAACTTTTAATCAGATTTTTGTATCAGCTTCAGTTTAGAGCATGTTAGTCAAAAATAGCTTACCCAGAAGAAGAATGCCTTAAATTTTAATTGTGCTGTTTTTGCTGTTTTAAATTTTTAATCAAACACTGTACAGTATTTAAAATATCCTTATTTCTAAACTTTTAATTTCACAAATTATTGTTTTTATTTTTTTATTAAGCTTCATTTATTTTCTACTAAATATACAATAAATCATTTAATTTAAAATTATGTGACAGTTTGTGAACTTTATATTGTATTTATTTTTATTATTGCTATTATTATTTTTTATCATCACTATTACTATCACTTGCCACTTTCACTTTTTTATGAAATAAATAAACTAAATGACCTTAAGTTTTTCCTAAAAAGCCTCCATGCTTCCAAGGGCATATTCAGATAAGAGTACTGTGAATATATTAATGTCATGCCAAATACCTAAAAATTGTAAAACTATGTCACTTGTATTCTTTCGTGAATAAAGATTTTGAATTTTGAATGATACATTTTTTGTTCTTGCTTCAGAATACAGATAAATTTAAAAAAAACATTTTCTCAGGCATCTATTATTGCAAGTTTAGATTTATATTCAATAGTACTGCAGTGGCTGCGTAGGCCATAGTCCCCAAGTATCTGTATCGTCGAACCACCCAGCACTTTTTCACGTTTCTGGGTTCGTGATAGTGAAGAGACTGGGCAAAGAGGTAGTCTCCTCAGGTATCTAGGAATGCCTCTCTTGTCAGTGGTTTATTTCCAGGAGATTATTCAGGTCTGACTCATGCGTTAACTGCAAAGGACTTCCCAAGCTCTATTCCCAAACTCCCTCCCCCTTCTTTCCGGGAAACTATTCAGGTCCAGTTCACACGTTAACTGTAAAAGACTCCCCAAAGTTCAGGTGACTAAATCTGACTCCCAATGAGTGGGAGAACCAACCACTCAGAGTCCAAGAAAGGGCTAGAATGTAAAGGTGAACCTAATGGAGCTACTCCGTTTTGTTTCTCTTTATTATATCTAAAATAAACAATTATTCAGTATAAAAGTATAAACAACATAACAAAAAGACTGGCAATAAATCACAATTAACAAAAACCTCCAGACTCTGTACTGAATGGACACATTTCCTGAGCTCTCTAATATTGCTTCTACTTTTGCATATTGCTAGTAATTTTACTTTTGGAAAGTTTTGAATTTTATATACTTGTGTTTATATTCACATTATTATAGTTAAGTAATTGAATATTAGTGGTTTTTAGCGATTTAGAAGTTTTCATAGCATACCAACTTAATTTAACTTAAACTTGTAATGGTTATAAACTAATTTTAACTGCGCAATGCTGTTGCAGAAAGCATCATGTATTAGGTGTGGGGTAAACTGGTGGTATTCAGACTTTAAAGATTATAACAGCGGTCCTTTGGTGATTACTGAGAGATCAGTTTGTTTCTTTTGCAAGTTAAGGGAGGAAATAGTTGACATAAAATGCAGTGTATGCAAGGTAATGGAAAGACTTGCAACGCTTGATGATGGCAGGGGTAGGGCTACGGTTGATGAAAGCCAAACCAATACTAACATTGAAGACGTTAGTAATTTGAAGGGTGAGGTGCGTAACCTAGTTTCTAGTTTAGGTAGCTTATCAGGAAGGTTGGATAGAATTGAGGAAGGGGTTAAGGTTGGTCTGAGATTAGTAGATGGGGAGGGATTTAGAGAAGTTAAGGGTGGAGCTAGGCTGCATACATTAGGTGATAGGAATCCACCCCCACCCCCCCTATCAAGGTTTCAAACCCTTTCGCCCATTTGGAAAGGGACATGACTGAGCGGGAATCTATTTTAATTAGGGACTCTTTAGTGCACCATATGGACACAGAGTTCATTGAATGACATCCAACCAAGAGAAGGAGGGTCTGTCTCCCAGGGGCCAGGGTTGACAGAGTTAGAGACGAAGTGGATAGGATTGATGTTGCCTCCCATCACTCAATGTTGGTGATGATGGTAGGGGGCAATGACTCGTATAGGCCCAATACGAGAGTGCCTAACCTTTTGGAGATATAGGGGGTTAATTAGGTCCCTGAAGGCGAGGTCAGATAGGTCTTTAGTTCTAGGTATTACCCCTAGGCACAGTTTGGGTCTTAGGATTACGTCTAAAATGATATTTTTTAATACTAAATTCGGAGAGATTTGTGCAGAGGAAAATGTACTTCGTAAGCTGTGTCAGAATTCAGTGATCCTAGCCCTTTTATGAAAGAATGGGG